>JBBBDQ010001045.1:2355000-2580000 GCA_037127315.1 Ascarosepion bandense
CTGAAGATCCGAGTAACGTACAGGAATTGAACCTTTTATTTAATCTGCGGGGGTTGACTGTTTTCTTTTCGCTAGGGATATACTGACTTACTCTCATTTAAAACTGCTGGCCCAAAATCGAGGGGATTGATCTAGTAACCATTATATCACTAAAGAGAGGAACTACACAACCGGCCATAATTATTAGGCCAACACATTTTTTTAAAGAAATGATGTATTTCATAATATTTTTAGTATTTATTGCCAAATGAAAATAGAACGGTTCTTTTGTTATTATTACTTTGCAAAATTTTACAAGGCAAGAAATTGTTATGGGGAAACACACATATTCCTCAGATAATGAACTCTCTCTCACTCTCTCTCCTATATTAATAAGAGTTAACAGGAAGTTCTTGAGAACTTCTTGGGGGGTTCATGGAAGTTCTTTAGACTTCTATTTGAGTTCAGTAGAACTACTAGGCAGATGCTATTATTCTGCGGTTTGTCGAATACTAAGGAGTCAACTTTCAGTGGAAGATTACCAAGTTCCTAACATTTTGGGTGCGTTAAGTTGATTAGCAGCCGACATAGCCCGATTATAATCTTCAGTGCAAAACCTACTCCACAACAGAAAGCTAAGATGAACTTGTCCGAATCACCATAAATTTTCTTAATTCTTTCATTGATGAAAGTGCAATATAGGTAATTATTAAATATTATAAATCAATTTGATGCACATGTATTGTGCAATATTAACAAAAGAACCATTATATTTTTATTTACAATCATTCACTTTGCAATAAATTCTAAAAAATAGTATGAAATAAAACGTTTTTAAGCACTGGGTGGCCTAATAATTATGGCCTGTAGTAAGTCTTCAGTCCACTTAGGATTGGGTACGTTGAGGTGATGTAGTGGTTAACAAGCTTGACTCTTTTGAACCATTGCAATTGAGGTGTGAGTTCGATCCTCACTGGGATCCCCATACTTTCGGCCTTGTGCCGCATCTAAGCTGCGCTTAGAAAATCACCTTCAGTTGACTTAAGATATTGTTCCCTGAAAGAGCTAAGAGTACAAATTTTTCTCTCTCTCCTATGAACTCGGAAAACGATTTACCAAGATAGATTCTTCGTGTCATTTCACGAAACAGTGGCGGTTACCTGACAACGCCAATGATGCTAAGTGTACTCCGAATAAATCATGAAAATGTACCATAATTTTTTTTTTTCTGAAATTTCCCATTTTTGGTTGCGGTACAAATCAATAATCATTCTGTTCAAAAACATAAAAAAATTGAGAAAGAACAACATTAAAATCGAAAGTAGTAAATGAAATATCGATTGCTCCAGTCGATGGAACATCCTTTTTCTACTTCTACCGCCTCCATCCTCATCAGCATTTTTGGCCTAAAGCCAGAGAAGGACACAGTAAATAATTGATGCCATATTTTTCAAATTTGTCACAATTACATTTTTACTTATCATACGGCAGCTTCTATCCACCCCCTACGATTATAAAGATTTATCTTTCTTTCTTTGTCTCTCTATTTCTCTCTCTTCTTAACTGCGATTACAAATGTAGCAAGAATCGTAAAAAGATATAAAGTAATTACCTCCCTTCGTTCTTATACGTTTACAGTGTTTAGTCTAGATTCGAGACTGCTACAAGGCTGCAAAATTGGCGATTTAAAACCAGCTTCACGAGAAACAGTTTGCTACTTTATCCCAAACCTTACAGTTTTATTTTACACTCAGTAAAATTTTTGCGCTTATTCTGCATCTGTCTTTTGTACCAAATGCTGGTGTCGTCTGGAGTAATAATGCCGACGGGAATTTTTCAATCATAAGGTAAATTTTTGCCGGCTGAAATAAATGTTCCACTAGGAATATTTATATAATTTTAATAAACGTTGGAGAAAATAACTGTGCTTCGATTAATATTATTTCAAAGATAGAGTCCTGTACCCGATCATCCCCGTGCTGAGTTTGAGATAGACTTGAAAGAAACAATCTAATCGTGCATGAATTTGTTCTCGATGCACAAGGGTATGCCACAAAGACAAGTTATTTGTCTATAGTTAACGCTTGAAGGTAAACGTCTACAGAATTAACTGTTATTCTGAACACAGAATAATTAAATGTATTGTCAGCGAAGGCACAAAGGCACGGTGGAGTAATGGATAACAACTCTGAATGAGGAATAGGAGAGCCGAGTTCGAATTCCAGTCGAGTTCATTGCATATACGTACGTGGTAATGCACTTAAGAAAGTTACGAATTTATTTCTTCATTTCCCTTCTATGGGTAAATAGCAGAACAGAGTCCTCTTCTAAAAGAAGGAAAGCTCTGTATTCCAACCAGCGTGGAGAGGGTTGGGCTTCGTCCAAGAAGCATCTCTGCTAATGTGGCTCAGACCCTAGGGTCGAAGAAAAATATTTGAAAATTATTCACCGTTCCGCGGGAGGGAATAAATGGAATCATTTAATCGTGCAGGCGTTTGTATTTAATAAACAAGTGTCAGTCAGTCAGTTACGTGCCATACGTGATACATTCTTGGGCGATCATGTCTCTTTCCAGACATGACTGACTGGGCAGAAGATCATCCCGAAGTAGGTTGTCATTACTTTCTGCAGTAGACTGATTACCAACCAAGGCTATAGAACACAATCTGACCTGCTATTTAACCCATA
Organism: Ascarosepion bandense; assembly: GCA_037127315.1. Lineage (NCBI taxonomy): Eukaryota > Metazoa > Mollusca > Cephalopoda > Sepiida > Sepiidae > Ascarosepion > Ascarosepion bandense. The sequence goes on from JBBBDQ010001045.1 coordinate 2,357,668, forward strand.
ACTAGAGGGAAGAGACTGATTAATACCTTTCCAAAGGGTATTTGCGCGTAAGTGAATATAAAGAATTTAACTGGAATTCGAGCTCGGCTCCCCGATTTCTCGTTCCGAGCCGATATCCAGTGCACCACAAAAGTGTACTACTACAAAATAACAAAAACTTTTGTGGTTTTTATTTTTTCATTATCTTATATTAAGTTTCAATTATAATGACTATTGTAGTATCTTAACTGCTAATCATACGAAGCATTTAAGAATAACTTTGATGTACACTAACATATCTCTGTTTCTGACCAGCAACGGCAACGTACATAATCAATTTTTAAAAGAATAATGTTGGTTAATTCCACGAGAGCACAAGACCGCATGCAACAAGAAACAATTTTGAATCCTATTTGTTCTGTACTAAACGCCATATTTACCTGACATTGCATAAACTGATTTTTACTTATTATTGATCGTTGCAAAACGCTTTCATAAGATTGACTCTATCAAATGAAAACCAGATTTAATATTTTGGAAAATATTTGCCCATCAGAACCTACAATATTCTACTTGAAAGGCATCGAAACTCTGTCTAAGTGGCAAAAAGCCATTGCAAATAATTGTGAATATCTAAATTAATAAAAAAAGAAATGTATTTTAATTTTGAAGAATCAAGTTAATAAATAACAAACGGAAATTGTTTATGAGTCAACCTAAGAGGTGAGACATGTTAAGCTTATGTTTGTTTGTTCACCGCCTCATGATAATCGGGGGAGGGGTTAGTAATCTGAAAGGGTCTTTCTTTTTCCCCCTTTGACTTTGGGAGCCGCAACACATGTTTTCTTTTGCTCCAATAGACACGAAGCATTTTTTTATAATCATATCGTCCCAAGCAAGGCATTTTACTGCCAATGTTTTGCAGGGGCTACATAGGAGGAAAGTTATGTGAAAGAGTGACAGGTTATAGGGGGTGTCAGAAAGTGGACAAGAGAAGTATGAGAATACTGATGAGAGTGGAGTGAACGGAGAAAGAAGAATGAGAGACAGGATGCAGGTTAGTGAGATAGGAGATGACCATTGACTTTACATTTAAATTCTTGGAGATTGTAGCTGCCGAGAAAGCACGTAAATGGAAGGAAACTCCACAGGCGAGAAGTGCGAGAAAAGAAGCTGCTGGAGTAGAATTTGCGTTTACATTTTATTGGTTTCACAGTAAAAGGGTGGGACCTATTTGCTAATATTGTGGCTCAAGTAAATTCATATATATGGGGCACCTGTGAGCTAAGTTCATCGAAGCAGAAGCCATGAAAGTATTTGTAGAAGAGACACAGGGAAGCCATATTGCGCCGGTGAAAAAGTGACTGTATCTAAGCCGACAAGTTGGGATCGATCACATTACGGATTCTCCGTTGGATTTTGTCAAGGACACCTAGGTGGATAGCAGGAGCACCCGACCAGATATGGCAGCAGTATTCAATGCACAGGCTGATGGTAGATTTATATATGTGCAGGATTGTTTCAAGCGGAAAAAGCTTCCTGGCCCTACACAGAGAACCGACTTTCTTAGTAGCGGATTTAGCTATGAATTTTATATAGTCATTCCAGTTGAGGTCTGTTGGGAGAGTTAACCCGAGGAGGCGCAGAGTTTTGCTTTCAGGGAGAATAGCCTGATCCATGCTAATGGGGGGTAAGAGCGACTGACTGTGATGGTTAATAGATAGCAGCTACGTTTTGGAACCATTAAAATTCACGAGCCATTTTTAAGCATGATTAGAGACAGAGACTGAATACTGTATTGAACTGTTCATAAGTTCAACTTCGTTTCTTTCTTTATCCGGCTTACGGCCATATCACGTTGAATACACCGGTTCTCGCTCGATCATCGAAGTTAAGCAACGTTGAGCCTGGTCAGTACTTAGATGGGTGACCACTTGAGAATACCATGTCCTGTAAGCGTTTAGTGACGGATATGCGTTGCGGTGCAGTGGATATCGGCTCGGAAAGAGAAATCGGTGAGCCGAGTTCGAATTCCAGTTGAATACCCTGCATTCACTTAAGCACTGGTACCCTTGGAAAAAAGTATTAATCCGTTCCTTCCCTCCAGTTATGGGTTAAATGACAGGGTAGGACTTGGGGACCATGCCCATAAAAACAAATCCCAATTAATCTTGATACTCGAAAAGAAAAACGTATTACTCGACACAAAACTTACATAAAAACAACAATAAATTGTTGAAAGAAAAAGGTATTACCAGCAATAAATAAATAAAATTTAGTTGGCAATAAATGACCCGCCGAGGTTGATATGCCATAAAAACAAAACAACCAAACCAAACTTTCTTTATCCTTAAGTCTTAAGAAATGTATTAATTTTTGTTTGAATGCAATGTTTAGTGTACTTTTTTATTACCCGGATTTTGATGAATCTAAACCTTGTTTGCGTGACAAATATACCAGAAGACATAGAGTCATAATACTTTCCATTCAAGCATGTTGAATAAATGCCTCACAGTTATATTTTTTCAGCTACTTTATTTTCATGAAATTTAATTCTAATTCTCAAAGATAGAGACATCCTATTCAAATAAACGTGAAATATACACCGGAAGAAAACACACCCAACAATTTTTTATAAGAAACGCTTTTTTGTTTTTCGTTATATCGTCGCCAAGATCAATCGATGTTTGGAAACGTTTACCTATTGAAATATTGGCCAACCGTAACGTGGCTGGATAGTGGTCGTTAAACCCGAATCAGTTGCTTTAGTATTTATACAAGTAGTTTTGTATTTTCTTAAAGACACAAACTATAATCTCAGGTATCGTAATGATAAAAAAGAGTCATTGTATCCATCTAGTAAATTGACACTTTTATGTAACTCCAACAGGCCAAATGCAATCGGAACAACTTTCGAAATAAAACGAATATAAACCTCTATTTCTTTCGTAATTTGCTATTTGTGAAGATACTGTTTCGTTATAAAACTTCTGATCAATATTATCATTCATCACGGTGAAGAATAATTGTGTGTACTCAGTGTTTGTGAGAATGCATCTCCATGTATAGCTTATGAGCAAAAGCGCGTTGCTTTGGAGTAGATACTTCTACTCATTTTCAATATCTAAATTTTAAATTGAATTTTAAAAAATAAAAAGTTTTTCTTGAAAGTTTTACATCAGTTTTAGTTGAAAGTTAAATGATTAAATTTACTATTTCCAGTAAGCTAAATACTCTGGTGTATTCCAAATAGAAATTATTTTGATTGGAATCTTTTAAAAAATTCAATTTGTTTTAATCTTTCAATTTTTCGGCCATTTTTAAGTGATTGACACATTTTGTTTTCTTTTTTTTTAATCATATCACCCCGAGCAAGGCGTTAACGCCACTGATGCGCAGGGGTCTACGTAAGAGTGAAAAGATTGGAAAAGAGAAAGCCAGAAACCACATCCTAGACAGGGAACAAAGGATGAGCTTCTTCACCTGTTCAATAAACGTGGATGGAGTGTGAACCGGGCGATAGTTTAGTCTATCCACTCCAGTTGAAAAAGAAAAAAGAAAAGAATAAAAAGATTGGAAAAGAGAAAGCCGGAAGCCACATCCTAAACAGGGAACAAGGGATGAGCCTCTTCACCTGTTCAATAGACGTGGATGGAGTGTGAACCGGGCGATAGTTTAGTCTATCTACTCCAATTGAAAAAGAAAAAAGAAAAGAATAAAAAGATTGGAAAAGAGAAAGCCGGAAGCCACATCCTAAACAGGGAACAAGGGATGAGCCTCTTCACCTGTTCAATAGACGTGGGTGGAGTGTGAACCGGGCGATAACAAAAGCTAATTCTGGGTTTAAAAATCTTGCAAATTTAAAATATACATCTGTGAAACATTATTTTTGGAAAATTAGCAAATGTTATGTTAAATTGATTTGATTTATATAAGTATTACTTATTTATAGCGTAAATTTTAAAATAAAAATATTTCTTAATCACAGAGTTGAACTTTTTGACTTGTCCGCCATTTATCAAAACGAGTTGACAGGTTGTTGATTGATAAGATAAAAGTGTATGGCGTTCACAAGTGATAAAATTGTACAAATGTTTTCGGGTAAGGGAAGGAAAAAGGATTTACTAATTAATCTTTTAATTTGCTCATAGAATTTACCGTACAAAAAGAAACTTCAAATATAAAAAATATGAATTATTTTTAAAATATGAAAGCAAAACAATTTGTATTAAACTTTTCAATTTTCGATAGGCAATGCAATTTTCAATTGTTAACTTAAAATTTAATCGCAACAAATCTTTGAAGCATTTTAAAAATATTTTTGAAAATTTATAAGTTGTTATAATTAAAAAAAATGAAAATACATCTTTTAAAATTGCATAAGAAATTAAATATTTTTTTCAGACTATAATGTTCTTAATTTTTATTATTTATTCAAGCAATGAAAAGCTTATCAAATTGATAATGTTTATTTATTTAGTTTTATCGCATTTTTTATTTTACTATTTGGAACAGATTTTCGACAGCAGAGGCAAAATCTTAAAAAAATAGATGATTTCCCAATGAGTCCTGCTTTTAACTAATAAAACTTTTTACTACAACAAAGTAAATTTTATTAAAATTTCATGTACTTATGTAATGAAATTTATACTTTTACCAAGGTTTTTAAAAACTAATAATTTCAGAAATAATTTCATTCATTTTTAAATGAGTACTGAAAATTTCATTAAAATCCGACAATTATTTGATTTTTGCGAGAATTTTCAATTTGTTACCCGAAAGAAAATAAGTGATGTAATGTTAAGTTTTCTATTGTAAACTTTCGTAACATTTTGGTTAACCGCTAACTCAAATCAAACAAGATTTCTGCCCAAATTTCAAACATGTTAGAAGTAATTGAATTTTTTTTTTTTTTAAATAATTAAAAATTACTTTAATTTCTCCTCTTAATAATAATATAAACAGTTTGATGGAAAAAAATCGTTTTTATTAAGTTTGGGTCTTTTATATTCATACTGTTATTTTTTTTAGCGATTTAGTGGAGGTATCTACTATAGAGTAACGCTTGGTATGCTTATCTTGCATGCTATTCCAGAGTGTTCGATTATGAGTAGTGCTCTAAATCTATGGCCATGTGTCAAACTAAGCAAAACAGCTGTTGCTTCGTAGGCGAATATTGTAAACTATTTAACGTTTTAGACGATAAAAATAACCACCAACTCCGCTGAACTATGATACTCTTTACTTAAAATAAATAATGAATCTTTTAAAATAACTATTTTGTTTATTGAATTTCAAGGTATGAAATCCGAATGAATAACAACATTGTTATACTTTGTATGTGTGTGGGGTGTAGTGGCTATCGATACTGAAAATGAGATTAGCCTGCGAAGTTCAAATTCCAAGGTCGTTGCATTCGCACACGTACCCATGGAAAGATGGGAACCTATCTTTTCTCCCCACACATTAATAGGAGAGCATATTGGGCTCTCTAGCCGGGGTCCTCAGTTCTACATTATTTGTGCCTTTGTCTAGCAACTTGATATTGTATACAAAATAATAAAATAAATAAATATTACTTAAAAAATCATCTATTATAATCTGACTATGACCTTATACTGTAGATTATTGATAAATATTAAAGTGTCAAAGAATATGATTTTGTTGATGTCTTTCAATAGTATTTGTGATTTTTAACGAGTGTTACACTAAAATTTATTTCAGGTTTTCATCTATGATAGTATTAGATAGATAGATAGATAGATAGATAGATAGATAGATAGATAGATAGATAGATAGAAAATGACAAAATTAAGATAGATAGACATACGAGCAGTATAGCCCGGCGTTGCTCGGGTGTAATGAAAGCTTTAAAACTAATCCATGGTCCTGGAGCTCAGACTCAGCCGAAAGAATATGTGTGAAGTTTGGTGAGAATCGGATAAAAATTGTGGATTTCTATAAAAGACATACAGACAGATAAACAGACACACACACAAACATCTTGCCTTTATATATATATTATCTATATTATATATATATATTATGGATTTTCTGCATTATTGTAAGAACTGCAACCTTGAAACTTCTGAATATCGTTTATGTCTTTGTCTATGAGTGTATCAAATTTGATTAAAATCGGACCACTCTTTCTATAACAAGATTTTTTCGATTATCGATATTTATCGGGGGTACCTCGACACAAAACCGAGATAAGAACACTCACAAACACTTATAGTACAACTGTAGAAATGTTCAAGAAAATCGGTCCAGCCTTTTCGGAGTCTATAGGTAATGGACACTCACACACACAGACACATACACACAGAGACAAAGTTCCATTTATAAATAAGTTTAGAAAGGTATTAATAGATTGAGATAAATATTAATAGATTGAGATAGATAGATAGATAGATAGATAGATAGATAGATAGATAGATATGAACAGACTGAGATAGATAGATAGATAGATAGATAGATAGATAGATAGATAGATAGATAGATATGAACAGACTGAGATAGATAGATAGATAGATAGATAGATAGATAGATAGATAGATATGAACAGACTGAGATAGATAGATAGATAGATAGATAGATAGATAGATAGATAGATAGATAGATATGAACAGACTGAGATAGATAGATAGATAGATAGATAGATAGATAGATAGATAGATATGAACAGACTAGAACAGATAGATAGATAGATAGATAGATAGATAGATAGATAGATAGATAGATATGAACAGACTGAGATAGATAGATAGATAGATAGATAGATAGATAGATAGAACAGATAGATAGATAGATAGATAGATAGATAGATAGATAGATAGATAGATAGATAGATAGATATGAACAGACTGAGATAGATAGATAGATAGATAGATAGATAGATAGAATAGATGAGATAGATAGATAGATAGATAGATAGATAGATAGATAGATAGATAGATAGAACAGACTGAGATAGATAGATAGATAGATAGATAGATAGATATGCTCACACGTTTTCCAATAAGTCCAAGTACACACTACCCAGACCAAAGATTAAACTCACAATTACTGTTACCATGTCCACGAACCAATACTTTAAAACAGCAGGCTATTGAAGCCTAGTCGATTAAAGAAATGGTTTATGGACAGTGGAACGAGTACAATCTGTCCTCATCGATGTAAAATAAGGACTCAGAATAAATAAAAGTCCCTGTAGGTTTATTTTGATTTGCAATCACCTCAGGAAGATGGAAGAGCAGAAACCTTGTGATAATAACGACAATGTTTTTACTAACAATAGTTAAATAATATAAATGATGATGCCTCCTTCCAGGATTTCAGACAGAAAATCTTCAGGTTTGTTGTTTATCCCAACGATTTCAGCCGATATATTTTTAACTTCCAAAATTAAGCGTAGCGATTTAATTGCGCTGCACAATAAATAGACAAAAATACATCTTGTTCAAAAATATCATACTGTAACAATGTATAAACTATCATAAAAAATTTCATCTCAACGACCAGTTCGTCAATTGAGTGATTTAAATTTCCTATTAATATTGCATTTTGTTGGATGACTAAAATTAGTAAATAACTTTATCGCATTATAGAACTTGGTAATAGTAATTATTCGGTGTTAAATCGTATAAAAAGAATGACATGGGTGGTTCAAGGCCAGTCATAACTACGAAACTTCTTTGTTTCTTATATCATATATGGCTGCTCCAGATACAGTCATAGCTACACAACCTCTTTTTCTAGTTTGTCATATTTCGCCGCCCCAGTTACAGCCATAGCTGCAAAAAATATGTTCCCATTATGTAAACATGGCTGCTACAGTGTCACTCATAGTTATTTAACCAATTTACCTATTTTGTCATATATAGTTGCTCAAGAGAAAATCATAGCTACACAACTTCTTTACCTATTATTTCATATAAGACTGCTCAAAACAAGCATAACTACACACCCACTTTATATAGTTTGTCATATGACTGCTATAGAAACAGTCATAGCTACATAACTATCTTTTTCTATTTTTCATATATAACTGATCCAGAGACAGCCACAGCAACACAACCTCTTTACCTATTACGTCATATATACACCTTCCACTAATTGAGAGCGGACGAAACTACCCATTGCACCGCTATCTATAATTTTTGCTTCTTCCGTTAGAAATAAGATTATTTCTATTCTTTTTTTTTTTAATTCTTGAAACCTATCTCCTCTATTTCAATTAATTTGTATTTAAATGCTTCTATTTTCCAAAACAATTCGGCTTCACCATGGCAAAAATCACGGCAAATATTGAATCTCGTGATCATGCTAGTCAGATCATGATATTAAAGATTAAACATATAAGAGTTAAAGTGTTGTGAAATTTAACCCGTTACAGTTTGAATTCATGGGAAACGAAGAGACGGAATGATCATGCAACGTTAGTACATCATATTTTGGAGTAGCCATGAACGTCACCACTTAAAATCCTGGTTTTATCAAGACTCGAACGTCAGCCACCGGTCCTGGGAGTGAAGAAGTTGCGATTTCGTTCGCGGTGCATATGCCAACGGCTTTACTTCACGTTCATTATTTGTGTGAAATTGTTTTTGTGGCGTATGTGAATGTTTGTCTGAGCCGAAAGTATGATTAGGTATATTTAAAATGTTCCCATTTAATTTATTATAATGATTTTAGGCTCTATTTTCGATATCTAGAAGAACTGACAATTTGAAATATATTGTTGTTCGACATAATATTTTTAATAAAATATTTTCCTCCAATACACTATGTTTATTGGTAAATCGTTTTTTTTTTCTTGTACGTTAACCGAAGTTGAGAAACGTTGAGCTTGGTCAGTATCTAGATGGGTGACCTTTTGGGAATTCAAGGTGCTGTAAACTTGGATAGGCAGGTAGTTTAATGAATAACGGTTCTGGATTTCAAGTCGAAGAATCAAGTTACAATTCCAGTCGCGTTTGTTATATAAACTTATGCTCAAGTATCCATGGAAAACGTATGAATCCCCCTCATCTCCCCCATGTTAAAGGTTAATTAGTAGAACTTGTATCAGTAAATCTTTATAATCTTTAAAAAGTTATTACAACTTAAAAATACTTTATGACTTTAAATATCTTCAATAGTTGATTAGTGGTAAAAGAGCGAAGACGAATTTGTGGTCTTATAGATTAGAAGTTATTGAAGAGAAAATCATTCCAGATTGACATACGATTTTATAATTTAATGAAAATCACGTGATAAGAAATTAATTAAGCTCTCAAATGGTAGTTAAAATTTATTCAAAACTATGACACGAGATTGGAATGCATTTAATGGTATCATATTAAATCATAAGTTATTAAAGCTAGAACCATTGTAAGATTGTCATACGTTATTGACTGAGAGGTTTCATATTAGATTAGAAGTTATTAGTCAAGGTTAGTATTTTTTTTATCATTTCACCCCAAGCAAAGCGGTACCACCCCTGATGCGCAGGGGGTTACATAAGAGAGTAAAAGGTAGGAGAAGAATGAAGAGAAAGAACTAGTTGTAGAGGTTATCAGAGAAAAAGCAAGAGAAGAATGGGAACATAGGTGTGCAAACAGTTGCGAAGGTAGAGAGAAAGAAAAAGAACAAGGTACACGGGGTGATGTAGAAAGGACGAAAGAAGGACTGGGGTCAAATGGATGAGAAATGGGAATTGACATTGCATTTAAATTCCAGGAGGTTGTATCCGAGCAAGAGCAAGTATACGGAAGGGTGTTCCATCAGCGGGTGTGCGTGAAAAGAAGCTGGTGTAGTAGAAGTGTCGGCTGTATTTCGTAGGTTTAACTGCAAAAGGGTGGGACCTTGTTGCCAGTCTGGTTGCCCGAGTAAATTTTTGTGGAGGGAGCACCAGTGACCTGAGTTCGTGGGAGCAGAAGCCATGAAAATATTTGTAAAAGAGACAGAGGGAAGCCACATCCCGACGGTTAGAAAGTGGCTGGAGTCGAGCTGCGAGGTCTGGACCGATCACATTACAGATTCTTTTTTGGAGCCTTTCGAGAACCCTGAGATGAATAGCAGTGGCGCCTGACCAGATATGACAACAATATTCTATGCACGGTCGGATGGTTGATTTGTATATGTGCAAGATGGATTCAGACGGAAAAATTCCTGGCCCGACACAGTGACTCAAACTTCCTAGCAGTGGATTTAGCTATTGATTCAATGTAATGATTCCACTTGAGGTCGGAAGATAGGGTGAGGCTGAGGAGACGCAGTATCGAAGAGTATCATTCCAGTTTATATGCTATTTAAGTTTTGGATCCTATGATAAGAGATTAGAACTTATTGAAGCGTAAACATATCAAATTAGATATTGTTGAGGTTATTTTAACAGATTATAAGTTTATGATACGAGATTAGAAATTACTAAAGAGTATTATGCCTGTTTAGAAGTTTTTGAATCATATTAGAAATTTAAATTTAGGAGATTAGAAATTATTGAAAGGTATAAAAATCTGTGAAGTTATTTCCGGTTAGTCTACAAGATTAAAAGTTAATGAAGTGTATTTTACTTAATTACAAATTAGTGAAATCAAACGGTATTAGAAATCATCTAATTATCATTTATAATCATTTCACCCCAAGCAAGGCAGTACTGCCACTGGTGCGAAGAGGGTTTCATAAGAAGAGAGTGATGGGAAAGAGGAACAAGTTACAAGAGTGTCAGAGAATGGGTAAGAGAAGCATGAAAACACTGGCGTGAAGAGAGCTGCATGAGAGTAGAGGGGAAAGGGAGAAGAACATGATACAAGGGTTGTCAGGCAAAGTATACGAGTCAAGGAGATAAGAGATGACAATTGCATTTAAATTCTTGGAAATTGTAGCTGCCATGGAAGCAATTATACGGAAGAGAATTCCACATGCGGTAAATGCGAGAAAAGAAGCTGTAGCGTAGAAGTTTCGGATATATTTGATTGGTTTCACAGTAAAAGGGTGGGACCTAGTTGCTAGTTTAGTATCGCAACTAAATTCATGCAGAGGGAGCACCAGGGAACTAAGCTCATCGGAGCAGACGCTGTGAAAGTATTTGTAGAAGAGACAGAGGGAAGCCACATTATTCGGTGAGAAAGTGACTGAAGTTGAGCTACCAGGTCGGGATCAATTATATTGGAGATTCTCCGTTGGATGTTGTCAAGAACCCCTGGATGAATAGTAGGCGCACTCGACCAGATGTGACAGTATTCAATGCACGGGCGGATGGTAGATTTATATATGTGCAAGATGGATTCAGAGGAGAAAAAACTTCCTGTGTTATGTTTAGAAGTTATCAAAACTTATTATACAAAATTAGAATTTAATCAAGTGTACAATATAATGTTCCAAATTATTAACATATATTTTTTTTTCATTATTACCATATGGCCTCAAGAAAAGCATTTTACTACCACTGTTTTGCAGGGTGTTACATAGAAGAAAAATTATGAGAAACAGTGACAGGTTATAGGGGGTGTCAGGAAGAGGGTAAGAGAGGGATGAGAATACTGATGAGAGTAGAGTAGAGTAGACGGAGAAAGGAGCATGAGAGAGAGGATGTAGGTTAATGAGATAGGAGATGACTATTGACTTACATTTAAATTCTTGGAGTTGTAGCTGGTGGGCTATCTATCTATCTATCTATCTATCTATCTATCTATCTATCTATCTTTTTTTCTTTTTTTATAATCATATCGCCCCAAGCAAGCTATTTTACTGCTACTGTTGTGCAGGAGGTTACATAGGAGGAAAGTTATGAGAAAGAGTGACAGGTTATAGGGGGTATCAGGAAGTGAGTGAGAGTAAGGGTGAGGATACTGATGAGAGTGGAGTGAACGGAGAAAGGAGCATGAGAGAGAGGATGTTGGTTAATGAGATAGGATATGACTATTGACTTACATTTAAATTCTTGGAGTTGTATCTATCTATCTATCTATCTATCTTTTTTCTTTTTTTATAATCATATCGCCCCAGACAAGGCATTTTACTGCTACTGTTGTGCAGAAGGTTACATAGGAGGAAAGTTATGAGAAAGAGTGACAGGTTATAGGGGGTATCAGGAAGTGAGTGAGAGTAAGGGTGAGAATACTGATGAGAGTGGAGAGAACGGAGAAAGGAGCATGAGAGAGAGGATGCAGGTTAGTGAGATAAGAGATGACTATTGACTTTGCATTTAAATTCTTACAGTTGTAGCTGTCGAGGAAGCAAGTCAATGGAAGTAAATGTTGTTAAATATATTATATAAGATTGTAAGATTTAGTGCATTATATCAGATTAGAATATATTGAAGTGAATCATACTAATATAATAGGGACATCTCGACATGGCATAATGGTTAATAAGCTTGTCTCGCTGGAACCTTGAGTTGTGAGTTTGATCCTCACTGGGAATCCGATATTTTCAGCTTTGTGCCACACATAAGCGACGCTTAGAGAATCTAATTTTTGTGGGGAACCTCGACGTGATCTAATGATTAGCAAGCTAGAATCATTACATTTGAGTAGTGAGTTTGATCCTCACTGGATGCCCTGTACTTTCGACCTGGTGACACACCTAAGCAAAGGAAACATTCCAGAAGTTGAGTAAAGTATTAAGGAACAGGACAATTTCGCTAGAAACAAAGAAGAGAGTACTGGATTGCTATGTGATGTCGGTTCTTCAATATGGCAGTGAATGCCGGACAATATCATCAAAGATGAAGGAAAAACTTTAAGCAACTGTAATGTGGTTCTACAGAAGGATGCTGTAAATATCATGGATAGAGTATTTGAGCAATGATGAGGTTATGGAAATGATGAAAACGAAAAGAAAATTAATAATAAGCATCAGGAAGGGACAGCTGAGGTTCCTGGGACACGCAATGAGGAAGGAGGGCTTGGAGAACCTGATACTAATAGGCCAGATAGAGGGAAAAAGAGACAAGGGAAAGCAACAGATAACATATTTGAAGGGTCTAATCAGGTGGATGATGGAACGAGGGTTGCATGGTGTAACAGAAGGCGTGCTAAGTGCCACCAGGGATAGAGAGACGTGAAAAGCCATGATCACCTACGTCTTGAAGGGACAAGACACATAGAAGAAGAAGAAGAAGAAGAAGAAGAAGAAGAAGAAGAAGAAGAAGAAGAAGATATGCTTTTCCCCAAAAATTGTTAGATTCACCTAAGACGAGGTCAGAGCATAACTCGGGGTGAACAGTTAACACGCGAAGGTACGTTGCTGGAATTGCATTCAGAATTATTTTAAGAAATTTTACGTTTTATCTTTGGATTAGCTTAATTATTTAAGTCAGTATAATGTTTATTTATTTTACTTGAACTTTGCAGATTTTACCTGATTGTTCATGGTGCTTACTTTTTAAATATCCCTTTAATTCAGAAACATTTAGGATGCTTTTCAGTTAAATCGTATATCATTTCATTGATGTTTGTTTTATATTCGAGTTGGCCTGATGTAACCATAAATTCTATGCTAACAGTTTATTTTCTCGCACTTCTCGTTTATGAAACTCCCTTCCAGCTCTATGTTTTCCAGCCAACTTTGATCGTCTAAAATTTAAATGCATGTGAGTTCTTATCTATTCAGTTCCTGCTTACTCTTCTACTGTTCTTTCTCCCTATTGTATCTCTTTTTACTCGTTTTTCTACACTCAGTAACCCCTTTCGGCTAAGTTGTCTGTTTCAACACACACACACACACACGCGCACACACACACACACACACACACACACACACACACACACACACATCACTATAACTGATAACCCACTATAAAGGGACTTCGCTCTCTTGCATGGAGTAAAATGACTTATAAAATAAAAATTAAAATGTGTTCATGAAACATTCAGAAAACACAATATTAATTAAAGAGAAGTAAAAAAACATAAGAAAATAAATTGTTTTAAAAACTAAACAGAACATTAGAATGAAGGTAAGAAACATGAAAATGTTTTTGAGAGCAGCGTTCGTGACTTGGTGCAGAGGTCAACCTGGTAGTCTCACCAACCACTGATCATGATTCCGTTGCTAATTCAATCACTCTCCAATATGAAAGTCTGCCATAGACGGCTTAGTCTAATACAGATTACTTTTGAGTAATTCGAGAATACTGAAATAAAAACGTAAAATAATTTCATTAAATTTAATACTTTCTTCAAAGAAATTTAAGATGACATCGTCGCATCTTCTGGTGCTGTTTTTGCTAATAACCCGCAGACACTTCGACTACCCGGTCATTCATCTCTGATGTTTTCTTAATCCGCACGTCAGCTAATCTTTGACTCGTTCCTGTTTACAAAAACCGTCCCCCCGACTTAAACAATAACAGAGCTGAAAAAGCAAAAAAAGAATGAAGTATATCTTCTGTGTGCCGTGTCCTTTCAGGACGTAGGCAGTCGTGGCTTTCTACATCTCCCTATCCGTTGTCGCTCTTAATACTTTTTCTCTCGTTATAACAATTAGGTGATATTCTGTTATGTCGACATAAAAGATCACTATGCGATGATAACAGTCACGGAATAGCAAACATAAATTAGTGATGCGGTTCTATGACATCATACCAAGCGAGAATCGTAAATATTAACAACAGAATCATATGTCTAGATGCAATGTAATGTGCTATGACTAGTTTGAAATGTTATTTTATTGAGTTAGAATTGCTTTGATTTCATGTAGATGGCCTCCAATATATGAAGGATCTTTTTACCGTATATGTGCGACTGTTGTTGTGTTATCGACTAATATCTGTCTAATATTACGTACATAGATATGTTTTCTAAAAAATGTTGTTTAATAGAACTAAGATCAGAAAGGTTACAGGTAAGTCTACGGGAAAGCGTGGTTGTAGTAAAACCAATATAGGTAATTGATTTATTATTAGTATCAGATATACAATCTTTGAACGAACATGTAAATTGAGACACTACATTAATTTATTTAAAGGATTTAGTTCTGTTGTTGTAGGGTTATGACAGACTATGAGGGAAATTGTTTTAAATTTTTTATCAATATGATAAGCTTAATTTGGTTATTATTATTAATGGGTTCAACATTTCCACCTATTATCTTTTGAGTGTTGTTTTATCAGGTTTATAATTATTATGCCTTTGGATGCAATAATATAAGTTAATAGTGTTATGTTTATTTTGACGTACACTGTTATTATTAGTATTATCAATTTTGTTAGAGGTTGTTTTAAGTTTATAGAAATACATTTTAATTTATATCGTTGGGGGGCAATCACTATTATAATTAAGAAGACACGAGTTTATGTTAATTGGTTTCCTATATAGAGAAGTCGTAAATTTATGTGTCTTGGATGCATCAAGGAATGTAATTTTATTATTGATATTAAGTTCTTATGTAAATTTGAAGACGAAATGACTTTCAAATTTATTTTTAAGTTATACAACTTGGTCAATGTGCGGAAAGAGAAATCGGGGAGCCATGTTCGAATTCCATTCACTTACGTACAAATAGCCTTTATTAATGACTGAATTTGATCAATACTTTTAGCTTAAATGAACATGTCATCCATGTACCTTACATATGTAGGGGTTTATTACAGTCATTAAGTATTTTCTAAATATGCCATTTAATAATTAAAAAAGAGGAGACCTAAAGACGATCCTATTGCAATGCCATCTATTTGGGGATACATATTTGGGTATACATATTTGGGTATACATATCAACTAGGAGGTCATGAAGAAGGTACTTAAGTGGTGCATGCTAATAATAATTTTTTAAATACTTACAGTACAGTGCAAAAGTATTAGGACAAGAACTATTTTATCTTTTATGAGGCATTAAAATAAAGTTTAAAATCGCCCCTGTCCTAACACTTTTACACTCTACTATTAGTGTGCAAAAGTATTAGGACGGGGGTGATTTTTCTAAAGAACCCACTGAAATTCAAATACAGGGTGAAAAGCCAAGTAAATTTCCAATAAATATTGATTATTTAAAACTAGAATTAAAAGAAATGTATTAATATGAAGTTATATTTAATTTTCCCTATTTTCTGTTAAACATGATATTTTGAAACTACTCATTATTCTATTATCCTTGGATATGACTGCTTTTTTTCTTTAAAAAAATTGATAAATCTAATGTTACTTTGCAAGACAAACTTTGGAAACTAATACAAGCTGCTTGGCAGGAGATACCATTAGATACATGGAAGAAGCTTGTGATATCAATGTCTGACAGAATAATGGCTGTGATCAAAGCAAAAGGCTATTAAACTAAATATTAAATTTATTTTGTAACAAGTATTTTTGTTAAAAAATTTGTTGAGTAAATCAAATAAAATTAATTTAGTTGTTTATTTTCTGTCAATATTCCTCATAAAATATAAAATAGTTCTTGTCCTAATACTTTTGTGCAGTACTATATATATATATATATATATATATATCTACTAGCAGTATAGCCCGGCATTGCTTGAAAGCTTTAAACCTAATCCCTGGTCCTGGAGCTCAGACTTTGGATGTTGGCACGAAAGACTAAAAAGCAATGGTTGTTTCTACTTAAAGCGAAACCGTAGACTGAAAAAAAAATGGTCTTAATTCAAATTTTGATTTCCTGGTATCGATATCAAATAAGTTTTTTTTTTGTCGTAAACTGAATTTTGAAGGCTAAATAAGTCATCTGAGTAAATGGTATAATGGCTAAGACTAGGAACTACAATTATACCTACTTAGAGCCAAACCCGTAGCAAAAACTAAAATGAAAGAGCTGAAAAAAATACAGACATACAGGCAGATAAACAAACTCACACACAAACATCTTGCCTATTATATATATATATATTATCGATTTTCTGCACTGTTGAAACTTTTAAATATCGTTTCTTATGTCTTTGTCTATGAGTGTATCAAATTTGATTAAAATCGGACCACTCCTTCTATAACAAGATTTTTTCGATTATCGATTTTCGATATTTATCGGGGGTACCTCGACACAAACACTAGCTAAGAACACTCGCAGACGCTGATAGTACAACTCCGTAAATTTTTAAGAAAATCGGTTCAGCCGTTTCGGAGTCTATAGGTAACGGACACAGACACACAGACACACACACAGACAAAGTTCCATTTATAAATAAGTTTATATATATATATATATATATATATATATATATAATATTACGCGACCTATCCCTCTCTCACTCTTTTTATAATACTGCTTTTATAATATATATATATATATATTAATCGTTTCACCCCTAGCAAGGCATTCCACTGCCACTATTGCGCATTGGCTTACATAGTGGGTGGAAGGGGTGATGAGAAAGGATGGTTAGATACAGGAAATGTCAGAAGGAGAGTGACAGACGGGTAAGGATATCAAGAATGAGGGTTGGGCAGATGGTGAGAGTGTTTGAGAGAACAGATGCAAGTTAGCGTGATAGAAGGTGGCTATTGACCTTACATTTAAACTCCTGGAGATTGTAGCTGTCGGGGAAGCAGACATGTGGAAGAGAATTCCACAGGCGGGAAGCGCGAGAAAAGAAGCTGTTGGAGTAGAAATTACAGTTACATCTTATCTGTTTCACTGTAAAAGGGTGGGACCTAGTTGCCTAGTTGCCTAGTATCTCGTGTAAATTCGTACCTAGGCGGCACCAATGATCTAAGTTCACCAGAGCAAAAACCGTGAAAGTATTTATAGAAGAGGCACAGGGAAGCCACGTCACGCCGGTGAGAGTGTGGTTGCAGCCGGTCTACCAAGTCAATATCGATCACGTTACAGATTCTCCGTTGTATTTTGTCACGAAGCCCGAGGAGAGTAGCAGGGGCACTGACCAGATGTGGCAGCAGTATTATAAAAAGAGCGAGAGAGGAATGGGTCGCGTAATTAATAAAGAAATGGTTTATCCCACTTTCTTTCGAGCATTCTAAATTTCATGAAAAAAAAATTACTACCAGTTTATGTGATATTTTAATAGCTTCCAGACACCAAAATAATCTTCTCTTTCTTGTTGACTTGATGTCAAAGATCGAATTCCGTCATTTGCTTTGGCTGAGGTCGAGAGGTTGAGATTCACGAATATACTTCGTTGTTTAACCTCACGCACTGAAAGCATCCTATTTTATGTACATATGTATCTTTTGAAAAGTCATCCATTTCTGTAATCACTGTCAATCGTAGAAATATTATATTTTTCAGAGAATGCTAAAAATAACTTCATTTACAAACACATAGTAATTCTTGCTATGCTTTATGCTATTTCGGGTTACGAAAGGTTTTCTAATAACACTATATTTTGAGATAAAAGTGTTTAATTTAATAAGCGAATGTTCACCTCTGTAACATTTTAACGATCATTTTGGTAAATGAAAATTCTAGATAAATAAACGCGATTTATATTCTGCATTGAGCGTACATACTGACACGTTCCCCTTCTCCAGCTCCATCTCGAAGAACGCGAACAATGAACGCTTTGTACGCAATTACTTAACAACAACCGGAATAAGAAGCAAGATAAAAAGAAAGATGGCGCCCGGAAGTGCAAGAACAGAAAGCGGGCGGGCGGGTGTCAGAGAGTTGAGAACGTGATCAATACATCGCTGCTAGCGTAGAGATAAGGTCTACTCTCTTTATCTGCTATACGAGCCTCACAACTTTTCATCTAATTCTCCACATCCTTCTTTTGTCTTTGATGATGCCGTAACATCTACAATGTTGACACACCTGGAAGTCTTACATCTGACACCTGTCATCGTATAAGCCATTATCCACATTTTCTTATCAGAGGCTTATGCCTCCGAACTCTGTTACGAGTGCATTTGTTAGCAGATACGACTACTTAATTCAATAGTTATATTCTTCATTTCAAGCAAACCCACACAGACATAATTTTTGTTTTATTTATATTGCTTTTCGTCATGGACAAAGAAAACCTAGCTCAATTGCTATGTACTATTAATCCATCGATATGGCGTAACGAGAAAAGAAGGTCTAGAAAATCTGACACTCTCAGGAGTGATTAAAAGCAAGACAGATAAAGTTAGTCAGTAAAGTATCATATATGATACACCGAGGCTATAGAATCCAATCTATTCTGTTATTTAACCCTTAGCTGAAGGGAAGAGACGGATTAATACATTTCCTAAGCGTATTTGTGCACAAGTGAATGCAACTGCGATTCGAACTCGGCTCTCCGATTTCTCGTTCCGAGCAGATAACCATTGCACCACAACGAACACCCAAGAGATAAGGAAAAGTAGGAAATGAACCTAATGAGGGTGTTATACGGGTGCTAAAACATAGATAGGAAAAATCAAACACTGTTAAAAGTTACAAAGAATAGGAAGTTGTGGAGAGTTATCATCTTTTTTCAAAGAGGCACGGTACATAGAAGAAAAAGTAGAATTTTGAGCGTCTTAATCAAATGAAAAACTCAGTGCGGATCGAACTCACTAGTCTGTCATAATGATCTAGCGAGCATTAGCATGGGACAGGCTTGCCTCCCAGATGGTAAAATACTACGCCTCTTTGGCCTTACACTTTCGGCGGACCACAAATGGAATGACTATATCAAATCCATTGCCAAATCTGCCGCTATGAAAGTCGGCTCCCTGTGCAGGGCCCGGAAGTTTTTCCCACCTGAATCTATCCTGCACATATACAAATCTACCATCCGCCCGTGTATTGAATACTGCTGCCATATCTGGTCGTGTGCCCCTGCTGCTCTCCTTGGGCTTCTTGACAAAATACAAAGAAGGATCTGTAACGTGGTTGATACTATCTTGGCAGACTGGCTGCAACCACTCTCTCACCGACGTGATGTGGCTTCCCTGTGCGTCTTCTACAAGTACTTTCATGGCTTCTGCTCCGATGAACTGAGATCACTGGTGCCGCCTAAGCACGAATTTGCACGAGATACTAGATTAGCAACTAGGTCCCACCCTTTTACAGTTAAACAGATAAGATAAATTCTACTCCAACAGCTTCTTTTCTCGCGCTTCCCGCCTGTGGAACTCCCTTCCACAAGTCTGCTTTCCCGACAGCTACAATCTCCAGGTGTTTAAATGTAGGGTCAATAGACACCTCCTATCACACTAACTCCCAATTATTCTCAGAACACTCTCATCTACCCAACCCTCATTCTCGGTATCCTTACCCGCCTATCACCCACCCGCTGACATTTCCTATATTTAATCATCCTTTCTCCACTCTATGTACCCCCCTGCGCAGTAGTGGCAGTGACATGCCTTGCTCGGGGTGAAACGCTTATAAAAAAAAAATACAAACCCGCTAACCATTACATCAAGTTGAAGTGTCCTAATATAGTAATTTACTATTATAGTAATTTACTAAGCGAAACTTACTTGGAGCTCAAAGCCGATAATAGAGAGTGCATAGCAAAAAAAAAAAGCAAATAATCTAGCTAATGTATCTGTCTATATTTATGAGATGAGGTAATATTTGCAGTCTTTACATTATTCGGACTATTGTCCTCATCTTTGTTGCTATTTGTACGACGTTTCGACCATTGTACGCTCCGGCTTTCTCCAAGTGCTAGGAATGTCGAACCGAACAATCACTGGGGTATATCATTCTTTGCGTAGTAGTAATGTCACGATTGGAAGTCATGAGTTATCTCCCTTTGACCCTACAAGTTACTTGTTCACCACTGCTGTAGCTCTTTGGGTCAAGTCACAGGAACTAACCAACGTCGATATGCAATACTATGCAAGGAATGAGATTGATATACCACAGTGATTGTAATAAAGGGTTTGGTTCGAAACTCCTAGCATCTGAAGAAGGCCGGAGAGTACAATGGCCGAAACGTTGTACAAATGTCAACAAAGACGAGGACAATAGTCCGAATAATGTAAATACTGTAATTGAGCTAATGTTTTTGTTTAACTAGCTGGCAAAGAGGAAGTGAGAAAGATAGAATACAAGGTAAAGGAAGTTGTGGAGAGTTATGATTGACTATTTTTTAAAGAAGCACGTTACATAGAAGAACAAGCAGACTCGGTCATTAACCAGAAGGAAATGTTGCCAGTATCGTAGACGAAAATATCTTTGCTTGAGACTGACACTTTGTGGAATTTTTCCGTTTTAAATATACATTGAGTCATATAGTAATTTAGAAAGCGTAGTTTAGATGCGGTCCAATACCAAACGTATGAATCACCCAGTGAGAATCGAACTCACTATTCGGTCTTAAGTAATCTAACAAGGCAAGCTCTGTAACAACTACACCACATACATGACCCGAGACAACTGACCATCGTTTGTTTGTAATTTCTTTTTCACTGGGTCTTCTTACTTTGTCAGTGAATAAGAATATTTACCCTAACCCTCACCCACTAGAGCGAAATGTGACACAAGGTCGTTTTTAAGGTGAGGACCCAACTGTGTACGGAAGTGCAGAGGAACAAAATATTCCCCAGTCCCTTCAACCGCCGGTTGAACTGGCCCCGGTGACGAGCACCTGGTCTACCCTCTGGTGAAATGGGGTGGCGCAGCCGCAGGACACTGTTTCCCGGGACCGGGCATCTATCATTGTAATTTTTCTCAGAAGCAACCCTGTCGTCGTGCATGAAGTCACAACTGAGCCGCACTCTCTCTTCGAGGACGGAGAAGCAACTGAGAGATGATTTGGTTCCCTACCCGACACAAAACTGCGCCAGGTAGTATATATCGTACTGTAATACACGTCAATTTTTTTCAGCTGTGACCCTGTCCTCACGTACGGAGCCACAACTGAGCCGCACTCTCTTCTTCGAGGACGGAGAAGCAACTGAGAGATAATTTGGGTCCCTACCCGACACAAAAATGCGCCAGGTAAGTATATATCGTACTGTAATACACGTCAATTTTTTCAGCTGTGACCCTGTCCTCGCGTACGGAGCCACAACTGAGCCGCACTCTCTTCGAGGACGGAGTAGCAACTGAGAGATAATTTGGGTCCCTACCCGACACAAAATGTTTCAGTGAATAAGATAAGCACTCAAGACAATTCGTAGATGATAAAGGTGTGGAATGTAGTGAGAATAATTGGTTTTCTGGCTACGTTGATTTAACTTCGAGTCCAATCGATATAATATCACATAAATAGCCAAGTTCTTAGTAATGTACAATATAATTTTTTTTTAATAATCTTGTCGCCCCAAGCAAGGCATTTTACTTCCACTGTTGTGCAGGGACTTACATAGGAGGAATGATATAATGAGTGAGAAGTTGCAAGGGATGTCAGGAAGAGTGTATGAGAGGGAAGAGATTTCCTGATGAGAGTGGGGTGGACGAGGATGAAAGTAATGAAGAGTTATACGTTGCAGGGGGCGTCAGGAAGAGAGTAGGAGAGGGAAGAGAGTACTAATGAGAGTGGGGTGGATGTAGAAAAGCATGGGAGAGAGGATGTAAGTTAGTGAGACAGGAGATGACTATTGACTTTACATTTAAATTCTTGGAGATTGTAATTGTCAGAAAAGCAAGTATGCGGAAGAGAATTCCACAGGCGGGAAGTGCGAGAAAAAAAGCTGCTGAAGTAGAATTTACGTTTACAATTTATTGATTTCACATAAAAGGGTGGGACCTAGTTGCTAATCTTGTGGTTCGAGGAAATTCGTATATAGGAGGTACTAGTGAGCTAAATTCATCTGAGCAGAAGCCGTGAAAGTATTTGTACAAGAGACACGGGGAAGCCACACTGCATTGGTGAGAAAGCGACTGTATCCTAGCTGCCAAGTCGCGATCGATCACATTACAGATTCTCCGGTGTATTTGGTCTAGGACGCCTAAGTGGATAGCAAGAGCACCGGACCAGATATGGCAGCAATACTCAATGCACGAGCGGATAGTAGACTTGTATATGTGCAGGATTGTTTGGGACGGGAAAAGCTTCCTACACAGAGAACCGACTTTCTTAGCAGCGGATTTAGCTATGGATTTTATATAGTTATTCCACTTGAGGTCTGGTTAACCCGAGGAGGCGCAGTATTTCGCTTTCAGGGAGAGAAGCCTGATCCATGTTAATGGGTGGGAGGAACGATTGTCTGTGGTGGTTATTAGATAGCAGCTTCGTTTTGGAAGCATTAAAATTTACGAACCATTTCTTACCCCACTCCACCACGGATTGGAGGTCCTTTTCAAGCTCGGCAGCGAGGTTTGCTTTTTCAGCCTCCGTAGATTTTTGATCGAGACGAGAGTAAACCGTAGTATCGTCAGCATATATACCCACTTGAGATCTTATTGCATCAGGGAGATCGCTAATATAGATAAGGAAAAGCGTAGGACCTGGAATAGAGTCTTGAGAGACACCCGCATTCATGTGATAGTATTGGGAGGCTTGTCCGTTCAATACCACCCTCATTGTACGGTTTGAAAGAAAGGACTGGATTAGGTCAAACAATTGTCCAGTTATATCATAGCCTTGCAGTTTGCATAGAAAGCCATCATGCTAGACTCTGTCAAACGCTTTGGAGATGTCAAGGGCCACAGTTCGGGCTTCGCCGTTTTTGTCGAGGGCCTGGTGTATATACTCAGTGATAGTCGTGAGCATATCAGCAGTAGACCTAATGAAGCGGAAGCCAGACTGTTTGTCAGAGAAGAGTCTATGGGCTGTGAGATGTTGTACCACCTCGGCGATGATGATGGATTCGAACACTTTGCCAAAGATCGGTAGGAGGCTGATAGGCCGATAATTAGCGGAGTCAGAGGGTTATCCAATATTTTTATATATAGGAACCACGGAGGAGGATTTCCAGCAGGCAGGGAAGCAGAAAGGTAAAATTTATAGAGTTTAGAGAGAATAGAGGAGAGTTCAGGAGCACATTTCTTTAGGACAATGATGAGTATTCCGTCGACATCCGCTCGTCTTATGGAGGTAAAGTTTAGAAATTATTTTGGAGACCACTGAAGGAATAATTAGTATGTCAGTCAGTTGGGCCTGGGTTCGGAGAAGAAAGCTGGATACTCAAGACGAGTCCAGTGTCGAGTTAGTGGAGAATCTGCGAGCGAAGCACTCAGTCTGTTGAAGAGGTGAGGACATCAAATTCGTTGATTAGAGTGGTGATTGAGGGCTTACTGTTGTTCAGCACGCTTTTACAGTGCCTTCAGTAGTCTTTAGAGCCGAGCTTATGGGATGCTATGCGCTGCTTCATTCTGGCTGCAAATCAGCTTAGCTCCATTAAGTACCTTCTTGCATTCATTGCGAGCCGAGGCAAAAATGCGCCTGTTATGATCTGACGCGTGACTCCGGTAAAGCCGAAAGTGATTTCGGTGGGTGATGGCAGCTGAGCAGGCAGGGGTGAACCCGGGGGATGAGTGGGATTTAAGTCTCAACTTTCTGGCAGGGATGAAAGCATCAATGCCAGCCTTAACCCAAGAGGAGACCTCAGCCGCGCAGTCTTCAACAGGAAGGCTAAATACTTTATTCCAGAGGACGTCGCTCAGGAAGTCGCAGAACGAGTCCCAGTCGCTCTTTGAAACTTGATTATTCAGGATTCTGCACGTAAATTTAAATTATAATATCTCATGGCAAATGAAAATGCAGACAATTTAAATCAAAGAATCCGTCAATAGTAATAAATTGTACCAGAGTAAAAATTAAAATAAATTTGAGTTTTTCTTATTTTATGACTTCACGTTAAAAATACAAACACTTATAACTTTATGGACGCGCGTTTCTTTCGTTAAATTGGCAAACTAATAAGTCATAATAGGAAGCGTGCAGAAAATGAATAAATGCAATTAAATCTATGCATGCAACTATTTCGTAGAAGGCGAATATTGAGGCTTGAATAAAGAATAAACAATGTCGATTATTGCTTCAGAAACTATCGATTCCTGCAATATGATAAAGTCAGTTATAATTGCAAATGGCCTTGATATGATAGAGTTTATAAAGAGAATGATATGAGTAGAGATAGATAGATAGATAGATAGCTAGATAGATAGATAGATAGATAGATATGAACAGAGTGAAACATAAAGACAGACTATGATATATATATATATATATATATATATATGAACGGATCGTAATAGATAGATAGATAGATAGATAGATAGATAGATAGATAGATAGATATTTTTTTTTAATCATTTCACCCAAAGCAAGGCATTCCACTGCCACTATTCCGCTTGGGGCTACATAGAGGGAGGTAAATAGGAAGAGTGGTTAGTTTATAGGAAATGTCAGAAGGGGGTGATAGATAGTTGGGTGGGTGGGAAGAGTGTTTGAAAGAATGGAAGTTAGTTTGTTAGGAGGTGTCTATTGACTTTACATTTAAACTCCTGGAGATTGTAGCCGTCAAGGAAGCAGTCATGTGCAAGAGAATTCGACAGTCGGGAAGTGCGAGAAAAAAAAACTGTTGGAGTAGAAGTTGCGGTTGCATTTTATCGGTTTCACTGTAAAAGGGTGGGATCTAGTTGCTAATCTAGTATCTCGTGCAAATTCGAACCTAGGGGGCACCAGTGATCTAAGTTCATCGGAGCAGAAGACGTGAAAGTATTTATAGAAAATACACAGGGAAGCCACGTCGCGCCGGTGAGAGAAGGACGGCAGGCGGTCTGCTAAGTCGGTACCGATCACATTACAGACCCTCCGCTGTACCTTGTCTAGAAGCCTAAGGAGAATAGCAGGGGCACCCGACCAGATATGGCAACAGTATTCAATGCACGGACGGATGGTAGATTTATAAATGTGCAGGATAGATTCAGACGGAAAAAACCTCCGGGTCCTGCACAGAGAACCGACTTTCATAGCAGCGGATTTAGCAATGGATTCGATATAGTCATTCAACTTGAGGTCCGCTGAAAGTGTGAGACCAAGGAGGCGGAGTGTTTTACTCTCTGGGAGGCAAGCCTGGTCCATGCTAATAGAAGGTAGGTGCCATTGTCTATGATGATTAATTGATAGTAGCTTTGCTTTAGAAGCATTAAAATTTACGAGCCATTTCTTAACCCAGTCCACTACGGATTGGAGGTCCTTTCCAAACTCGGATCCAAGGTTGAATAACTCAAAGAACAAATCTTTACTCATTTACAAGACAGAACTAATGGAATTAAGATAATACCACGGTTCATCCAAGTCGAAATGAACCTTCAATTGCAAAATAATTTACACGAACTACTTAGGTTATTGACAAAACAAATAAAATAAAAATTCAACAAAAAAACAAAAATTTAAAATAAATAATTATGTTGTTCTGCACTAACTCCTTATTGATATTTTGCCGTTTGTTTCAAACATTTTCAGTCGTACCCAGGGCCATTAAAAGCGTGGCGGCCTCTCGTCAGAATGATTTCATTGTTTTGGATTTTTTAAAAGTCCTCGTCATCATCATCGTCTCTCCTACAATCGGGTGAATTTGTGGGTTTCCTGCACAGTTGAGCATAGGATCACATATCTGAACTGAAAGCCGATGTATTCAAGTAGACCTGGAAGTGACCATCCCTCTGCAGTTTAGAAAGTAGCCGATGTTCTCCAGTCAGAAGGCCAGCCCAAGTCACGAACACGTAGTTGTTGATCCATCGCAAAAATAAGAAACACATGAACTGACCGTTGACTTCAACTTCAAAAAGTAATATTATTTTTACGAATTTAAAATGATACATATTACTCTAAAGGAATTAACTGGTGTGGCTTATAGAGAAAATGTTTTACTATTTATAAAAAAAGCAGAAAAATTATCCATACTAATATGGCTTCAGATCACATCCTCAAATGCAATTTACTGCTTACCAAACGCAAAGTTCAGAGGTGCTGGTAAAGGTCGAAGCGTCGGTCCAGACTTGGCTTACACGGCGGTTGTCCGTGAAGGGAGTGGGCTGAGGCGTATGTTACAGAGACCTTGCACCTCATCCTCCGCCGGTACTCCTTCTCTGTGTTGACCGTAAGAAGGCGATCGAGAGATTGTTGTCCATCTTCTTGTGGGGTGGAAGCAAGCATCAGGTAAACAAAGATGTCTGCTCCAAACGTCTGCGTTATATGGGGGGGGGGGGGGGTAGGAATGCCATACATGGTGAGTCATAGACGCGACTCGAAGTTGACTTTCCTATGCCGCCTGTTGATTCTATTCAGACGACGTACAGAACACACACGTCATAACACGTAATCAAAAACGAAAAAGCCCTATTGTTCATACCATGTTAGAGACTATATGCGATTGTGTATGTCTTGATAATCTGGAGACAATTCCAACAGACAAGGACTATAGGGAAGATAAAGAAACTGTTCGAAAAGACCAAAGCCAGTGAGATTTTCCAGTTCGTAAAGACGATTAGCCCTGATAATATAATAACATTCTATTTTATAAGGTTTATCCTTGGAAAAGTTCTACAATCTACTTTTAAATATATTTTCTAAATCATTTTCAAGCAAGTTGTATCTGGAAAATCAGATTTGCATAATTTATATTTATCCCTGAAATAAATATATATTTACTCAACAATTAGTCCTTCTTACACACTTCAGAAACATGTTTCGATTTTAAATAACCCACAAATGGTTTATAAGCTCTAAAATCAGTCAATTAATTACTCTGAAACTTTTGCACAGAACTTCGCTTTTCAAAATAAAATAGAACATTTAATTGGGATTTTATATTATTGAAATTAAATAATTTTTTAAATGAGTAATTATTATTGTGGTCGGATGATATTTGTTGGTTTTATCGCATGTGATGATAATCAAAGGCGGCGAGATTTTTTAATTACCGCCTCCTGACAATAATTACAGGCGGCGCGAGATTTAAATGAACCGCACTCTTTCTCGGTAATTTCTCATAGCGAAAAAACCTATTCTTTTCATTTATGCAAAGTGTAAGTAATTAACAACAGGTACTGAAGGATGCTTTGACTATTTTACATTTTGTTTTATTTCTTATCATTTCTTTTGTAAAATATTTTCTCAATATATTTGTTAATATTTTCTTGTTCAAATTCTATGTTTTTATTTTTCTTTCGGGCTTACACGAGTCCAACAAAAATTGTTAGTGGATCAAATGGACCAGTTGCGGATTTTTTTCTAAGCACAGCTTAGATGTGGTACAAGGCGAGAAAGTATGAGACACCCAGTGAGGAACGAACTCACTACTCATTTAATATGATTCTAGCGAGAAAAGCTTGCTAACTATTGCACCACGTCGAGTTGCCCAAAATGTACCAGGTGCTTATAAAATCTCATCAAAATTGTTTATATCTGCAACATATTTTTTCTAACAGGAGATAACATAGGAATAGTATTGTGTTCTATTCAAGATGTGTTTCATCTAAGACTTAGAAGTCTCCTGGAAGGGTAAACAAAAATATCTTGTCCCTAAGGTATCTTATGGTTGTAAAGGAAAAAAAGAGATGGAAGGTTTTTGTCCTTTTCCTTTTATACTGCGTTATACGACGCCACCTAGCGTGCATTAGAAGAAAACTCAAGACAAACAAGATGGCGTACTTCCATAATATACTTAAACTCGTCTATCATTTTTAGCTGATACTATGATATAAGTTTAATATTTCTTCTCTTATATCCTCCAGCAAAGTAGGACATCCAACAAGTTAAAGAACTGAATCGAGAATAAGAGATGTTTTGTCACGATGGAATTCAGCACAGAAATAAATTGAACTTCTTGTCAATTAGTTTCTCTTCTGAATCAAACCTAATTAAGTACTAAATAACAAAATTTTCAAATGTCTTGCAGAACGCAAAGAGTTGAAGCTTAACAACAAATATGTTATTGAAGAAAGTTACATCATCACTACATAAATAAAGTGTATGGTTTCAACACGATTTATGAAACAGTTTTTGATATAATTTCTACATTTGGAAATAAATCTATAATCTTCAATTCTTCCAAACTCAAAGGAAAAATTCAAGCCGTAACAACAAAAAAAATCTAAATATATATAACCCGGTCAGTAGCAAGTGGATGTGTGTAGCCACACTGCTGAGCATATATATATATATATATATATATATATATATATTAGTCATCCACATATA
The DNA here is from genome assembly GCA_037127315.1 of Ascarosepion bandense. Lineage (NCBI taxonomy): Eukaryota > Metazoa > Mollusca > Cephalopoda > Sepiida > Sepiidae > Ascarosepion > Ascarosepion bandense. Next base: position 2,386,621 of record JBBBDQ010001045.1, read on the forward strand.
TGCCGGTTTCGCTGTATCACAGCTCATCAGTGGGGCTAGACACATCCAACCGCCTCTGTCCGGGGTCGAATCTGATTTGGTATCAGTCGGTGTCGCCACCTCCAAATCATAGGCGCATGGAATCAGATAGGGAAATTTTAACGTCTTATATATAAGCAGTGTATACACAGGCAGTCATCGAAAGAACTCAAATCATTTCTGAGGAGTCACGCTTATCTAGCAGAAGTGGAAACTGTTTTTAAAATTTTATTCTCTAGAGAGCTCAATCGTAATGAGACCATAATATATTAGTCATCCACATTTTCATTGTACAGTTTCATTGTACAGTAATAAAATATACACAGTAATATATATATATACAGTGAAAGAAACTTGGAATATTGGAGGCTATCTACATTAAATCAAAACAACCCACATTTAATAAAATTACATTTCAATCTGGTCACAACACATTACATTACATTTAGACAGATGGTTCTGTTAACATTTCGGTCTCTCACGCGATATGACGTCATAGAACCGCATTACAAATTTACGAACTGCGTCTACTATTCAGTGACCGTTATCGTTGCATAGCAATGTTTTATGTCAACACAAGATAAAATCATCTTTCATGGTGGATATCCTTATGTTAACGTCCCTGTAACCTCGCTGAAGATGGCTCATGTGAGCCGAAAGCTTAGAACCAACATAATAAAAAATGTCTAAATGTTGGACAATTTTTGTCTTTATTTTCACCTGAAATTAAAGCCAAAATACGATGCTTAGAACGGCTCATGGTTAAACATAATAGGCATTGATTGTCTCTTATATTTAACAGTATATGTTTAGAAAATTATCTGCTGCCTCGATACATTATATATATATACTGAACAGCTATAGGTGAAATTTTAAAAAATATATACAAGTAAAAAGTTGTATTAGAAAATGCTCAATACATCCATAAAGAAAGCTAGAAAAAGTAAAGTACACTTAGGCAGAAAAGATGAGCTGGTTAAGCTACCGTTGTTTTCAGTTTTCGTTAAGCTACCAGACCTTTTTTTTCGATTTCGTCGGCGATTAGGAAAACAAATCGCCAGACGTAGGATAATATATATATATATTGATTGATTGATTGATTATTTTCTGTTCATAATAAGGATAGACCGGTGCACATTTTTATTAAAAAGTGTTCAATACAGTTATATTGTAGAACTTTTGGATATTTTCTATTTGTAAACGAGTTATTACCCGACCGAGGTTTCTAACATAAGTGGTGTTTTCAGGCGATTTGCAATAACTGGAAATTGCCTGAAGACACCACTCATGGTAGAAACCTAGGTCGCGTAATTACTTCGTTTACAAATGGAAATATATATATATATATATATATATATATATATAATATCCTACGTTTATAGCACGACTCAGAGTTTCATGCACGATGCAATCATCAGGTGCTTATAATGAACATGATACTGATTATATATATATATATATATATATATATATATATATATATATATATAAACACATAGAAAGTGAAGGAGAGGAATAGAAGGGTCTGCAATATAATCGATCCTGACCTGGCATCTCGACTTCAGCTATTTTGTCACCACCGTAACGTGCTTTCTCGCTTTCAGTTCTATTAATATTTTCATGGCAGTTGTTCTGAGGAGCTTTATTCCTACCTCGACTGCATGAATTCAAGCGTGTTAGTAGATTGGCAACTAGGTTTCCTCGTTTTATTGTTGAACACACTCGATGCAACCGCATGTTCTATTCTAATAATTTCTTCCCTGCAGAACTTTCCTCTGATTTCTTGCTTCACTGGCTTTTACAATATTCAAAAATCGCCATCTTCTGTTTTCCTTGAACCTTGCGTCATAGAAATATTATTTCCTTGCTTAGAATTGAAATTATCTTTAAAAATAGAATTACAGAAATATTTATGAAAACTTTTTTTAAAACAATGTAAAATGAACGAGCCTTACAAACTTTGAATAATCATGTTGCAGATGGGGTTTCTTTTTATAACTGAAAGAAGCTTCTTGTACAAAGGAAACACGCCTATCGTCTACTGTTTGAAGACAGCTGCACAGACTTGAAGCCGAGGAAAAACAAAGGTATGTTTACAAAGGCTATTGAAATTTTTCAACGCCTCCTTGAAACACCAAACAGCCCTATCAAAATACTAATGGAAATTGAAGGACGGTGGACTCACCCTGCAGCCTAAATGAAGGATCATCAAATATGCTCACACTCCCAAAAACTTCAGGGACAGTTGTAATCTATACTTTTTTTTAATTGTATCACCCCGAGCAAGGCGGTAACGCCACTGATGTGCAGGGGGCTACGTAAGAGTGAAAAGATTGGAAAAGAGAAAGCTGGAAACCACATCGTAAACAGGGAACAAGGGATGAGCCTCTACACCTGTTCAATAGACGAGGGTGGAGTGTGAGGAAAAAATAGCTATCATCAAATATAGGGATTCAAGTGAACGTATAAACCAGAGAAACGAACTGAATTTTAAATACAGACATAGAAACACGTATAGGATCACGTAACAAGATGAAAATTAAACAATTAAACCTGTAACTTTTTTGTTTTTTTAGAATAACCTGGAATGTCCCGCTTATGACATTATACCCTAAAAAAGTTTTACAGTATTGCTATCATAGGTACTCTGCTAGCATGCTATTATTATTATTATGTCATTTTTCATCATATTTCGATTTCTGCTATGGTCGAACTACCAACCAAGTCTGAGGAAGACCTAAGGCAGGTCGTGGTATGTTATGTCTCCATTTCATGTTTTTTCTATCTCCCCTAACATCCCTAGCGTTACATAGACAAAGTTTTCCTTAGTGTGTGGGCTGTACTTAATAAGACAATTGTTTGTTTATCTCTTAAGATGGGGTTTCCAGGGATTCTTTCAATGTGTTGTTTTGTTCCATTTTTTATCATTCCAAATGCATCTACTATCACTGGCACGACTTTTGCTTTCAATTTCCACATGTTTTCTATTTCAATTTCCAGGTCTTTATATTTTGACAGTTTTTCGAATTCCTTGGTTGCTATGTTACAATCCGCTGGACAAGCCATATCAATTAATAGACAAGTTTTTTCTTTCTGGTTTTTAACAATAATGTCCGGCTTATTTGCTTCAATTTTTCTGTCTGTGTAGATTGTGTAATCCCATAGAATGGTGACATCTTATATTTCTGAAACCGGTGCTGGGTGATGTTCATACCAGTGCTTGTTTACAGATTTTCCATAGTGTTTGCACATTGTCCAATGTAAATATTGTCCTACTCTATCATGACGATTTTTATATTCATTTAGGGAAAGTACAGAACAACCTGAGATTAGATGGTCTATTGTTTCTTGGTGTTTGTCACAGAACCTGCATTTTGGATCCACATTATTATGTATAATATTTGCCTGAAAGTTTCTAGTGAAAAGACTTTGGTCTTGTGCTGCAAGAATAAAGCCTTCAGTCTCAGACTTTAATCCAGATGCACGTAACCATCGATGAGTATTACCTTTATCAACATTGGATTTATTAGCACGTTCTGGATATTGGTCATGAATAGGTTTATCCTGCCAGCGTTGTTTCATCTGTTCAAGAGCTTTATCTTTGGCTTTCATTTTCATATTTTTTGCCGCAATAGTTGGTTCTTGGCTTCTGTTTTGCTTTTCTACAGAATCTACTAACTGTAAATCTTGTTTGTATTTACTACCTTCTTATATTATTGAATATTTTTTCTTTCTTTCTTCATATTGCTTGACTAATTGTATCATCCAGTCCTTTGTTGTTTCTATGGATTTTAGTAAGACAATAGTTGTTGTCTTGTATTACAATTCTAGCTGAATAAGACGTCTTCCACCTTCTTTACGGGGTATGTATAGACGGTCTACATCAGCCTTTGGATGATGCATTTTATGCTTAGAAAGAAACTTTCTTGTTTTAGAACCCATTCGCCAGATGTCCTTTAAAGTTCAGTTTAAGATGTTGAAACTATATTGGACAACTGGAATTGCAAGGCTGTTAATGGCCATAATTCTGTTCTGAGAATTCAATTCAGTTTTTAATATCAGTCGTAGCCTTCTATAGTACTCTTTACGCACTTTTTTTTTTCATTTCTTTATGGTAAATTTTTTCACTCTCATTTACACCTAGGTATTTATAAGCTTCTTCTGGCTTTAATTCTTTTCTTGTTACAGCAGGGTCTAAGCTAATTGAGGATGTTTGTTGTAGTGATCCAAGTAAAACTGTAGCTTTAGCACATTTATTCAAATTGAATTCCATTCCAATGTCTTTGCTGAAGCATTTTACAGTTTGCAGAAGACATTCCAGCTCATTATCATTCTTAGCATACAATTTTAAGTCATCCATGTAAAATAGATGTCTTATTTTCTTTTGAGCTATTTTATAACCACATTCTGTCTTGTTAAATTGTCTGTTTAGTGCTATTAATGATATGCAGAATAGTAATGGAGACAAAGAATCATCTTGAAATATACCTCTTTTGATGTTTCTTTCATCAGACTTATAGGTTCTATTTATATGATTGAGGTAAATGGTTGTTTTCCATATCGGCATGCATTGTTTGATGAAATTGATGATGACGGGTGATATCTTGTATATATTTAAAGTCTTTAAAATCCAAGAATGTGGCACACTATCGTATGCCTTACGATACTCTATCCAGGCAGTACTAAGATTTTTCTTTGTATTGTAGCAGTTTTCCAGAATCATACTGTTAATAAGCAATTGGTCTTTACATCCGTAACAGCCACGTTTGCACCCTTTTTGTTCAGGCGGTAACATGCCATTTCTTTCCAAGAATAAATATGTCTGTTTTGTTAAAGTAGATGTTAATAGTTTGTATATTGCCGGAAGGCATGTAATTGGTCTGTAGTTTTTCGGGCTGTTTGTGTCACTATTCTTGGGTAGAAGAAATGAAATCCCTTTGGTCATCTATGCAGGAATTTTAGTGGGATCGTTCACCATTTCTTGAAGTTCTTTAGCTAGTTTTTTATGTGCTGTATTTAAATAATATAGCCAAAAGTTGGGAATTTTATCTATACCTGGAAATTTCCGATTGTGTGCTTTTTTCAGTGCACATTTAATATCCTCTTCTGTAATTCTTCTTCTTCTTCTTCTTCTTATTATTATTATTATTATTATTATTATTATTATTATTATTAATATTTTTACCGTTATTAAGTTTAGGTATATAATATATATATTAATATATTTAAATATAAGTATATAATTTTATTTTATAAAGTATGTTTTTATTTTTCAAATAATTAGGCACTCTATGTGCGTTGTGGTACAGTGGATATCGGCTCGGAACGAGAAGCCGGGGAGCCGAGTTCGAATTCCAATTGAATTCATTGTATTCACTTACGCGAAAATACCCTTGGGAAAGGTATTAATCCGTCTCTTCCTTCCAGTTATGGGTTAAATAGCAGGACAGATTGGGTTCTATAGTCTTGGTCGGCAACCAGTCTACCGCAGAAAGCAATGGCAACCTACTGCGGGATAATCTTCTGCCCGGTCAGTCATGTCTCTTTCGAAACATGATCGCCTAAGCGTGTATCACGTATGGCACTTAACTGACTGATATGGTATAATTATTTTTACCATTATTATTATGATAACTATTATTTTTTTCACCCAAACTAAAAGTATATATATATTAAATTTATTGAAATATGAGGTTTTATATAATGTATTTTTTATATTATAATTTTTAAATTGGTTTTTCTTATAAATAATCATTCTTAATTCATACTCACCTATCGTTGTATGTTATCCTTATTATTAGGATTATGAGTATCTTTATTTTTGGATTTGTTTGATTTATAGTTATCCTTAGTACTTTTATCATTATTTTGATTATTATTAGTAATGTTTCTATCTTGGCTTGTAAAATTTTGCAAAGTAATACTAACAAAAGAACCATTCTATTTTCATTTCGCAATAAATACTCAAAAATAGTATGAAATACATCATTTCTGGGTTGGCCTAATTATAATAACCGTAGTATATATATATATATATATATATATATATATATATATATATATATATATATATATATGTATGTGTGTGTGTGTGTGTGTGTGTGTGTGTGTGACATCATTTCTGGGTTGGCCTAATTATAATGACCGTAGTATATATATATATATATATATATATATATATATATATATATGTATGTATGTATGTATATATATATATATATATATATATGTATGTATGTATGTATGTATGTATGTGTGTTTGTGTGTGTGTGTGTGTGTGTGTGTGTGTGTGTGACATCATTTCTGGGTTGGCCTAATTATGACCGTAGTATATATATATATATGTATGTGTGTGTGTGTGTGTGTGTGTGTGTGTGTGTGTGTGTGTGTGTGTGATTAAATGCAAACAGAAAACTCAGAAGGATTTTCTCAAGGCAAAAATGTAAGGACTTTAGTTCGTGAACTTATGTATATAAGAGAGAAAATATTTTATTGGCTTTCCAACGTGTTTCTGTGTAGGGGATGTGCAGTGTGGTGCAGTAGATATAGGCTCGGAACGAGAAATCGGGGAGCCGAGTTCGAATTCCAGTTGAATTCATTGCATTCACTTACGCGCAAATACCCTTGGGAAATGTATTAACCCGTCTCTTTCTTCCAGTTATGGGTTAAATAACAGGACAGATTGGGTTCTATAGTCTTGCCTGGCAACCAGTCTACCGCAGAAAGCAATGGCAAACTACTGCGGGGTAATCTTCTGCCCAGTCAGTTATGTCTCTTTCGGGACATGATCGCTCAAGCGTGTTTCACGTATGGCACTTAACTGACTGACTGGCTTTTGTGTAGGAGTGCTCATAAATATCTATTAGGTTAGTAGAAAGGTCAGACAAGTTCATATATGTAAGGTGATAAAATTCGAAGCAAGTCGGCTACATGTTTTCTTTATGTTTGTATTCATAGTTTTCTTTTACAGACTTACGCAATCTAAAGTGCTTGCACACACCCACATACACTCCACACATATAAAATACAAGTTTTTTTTTATCGTATCACCCCGATCAAGGCGGTAACGCCACTGATGTGCAGGGGGCTACGTAATAGTGAAAAGATTGGAAAAGAGAAAGCCAGAAACCACATCCTAAACAGGAAACAAGGGATGACTCTCTTAACCTGTTCAATAGACGTGGGTGGAGTTTGAACCGGGCAATAGATAGATCTATCTACTCCAATTGAAAAAAAAAAAAACAAAGAGAGAAGATTGGAAAAGAGAAAGCCGGAAACCACATCCTAAATAGGGAACAAGGGATGAGCCTCTTAACCTGTTCAATAGACGTGGGTGGAGTGTGAACCGGGCGATAGAAGTACCAATCTGTTATATATTGAATTAAAATAATTATTCTTAATTCATACTCACCTATTGTTGTATGTTATCTTCATCATTAGGATTATGGGTATCGACATTTTTGGATTTGTTTGATGTATATTTATCCTTATTAATTCTATCATTATTATTAATGTTTCTATTATGCATGTCATATTCTTACTCATTCACTCACCTCTAAAAAGTGGTATTCTTTTATTATACTATTTAATGGTTCCTTTTATTTATTTTTTTATTTTTTATATTTTTTATTTTTAAAATCTTTTAATCTTTTAATTCGTAATTATTATTAATTCTAGGTCTCTAGATTTTAATTTCTTCAGTACCACGTGATGATTACTAGAATAATATAAGACTATTACCATTATGATTAAAGTTAAATAGAAAAACTAACAATCATTTGTCGAGCATAAGTTCAACCCCCTAATCTTTAAATTCCAAACTCCAATATTATACATCTAAAACTGGTCAACGAGCAGCTCTTGTCAAAGTTCAACTTATTCACCAAAGAAGATTTTTGTATATGTAGGTCAAAGACGTTGCCCAGAGCTAAAATCAAATACCTTAAGTTAACCAACTTCTCCTTCTTCTGTTCTACTTTTACTTCTGTCTCTTTTATCTTTCTAATTTTTGTTCTTTCCTTTCTCTTGTTCTATCTCATGTGACTTCGTCTGGACAAATTTAAGACATTCACTATTGTATGAATTTAGTTTGAAAAGCGCCTGGGACTGCGAAATAGCGTATTATCAATGGATTTGAAAAATATCTAATTTTTGTTTCCTGATTATAATACTCTGTTAAATTTAGCAATAAAAGAATTCTCTTTTGAGTCTGTCTCAGTTGGAATTTACCTTACCAAATTTCAAGGATTCTACTTTATAACGTTTTTGGGAAGTTAGGTTTTTGAATATGTCCAGCGTCTGTAATATATAAAAATGTTTTTCTTTCTTTTCTTTTCTTTTTCCCTTCCTTCCTTCCTTTATCTCTCTTATCTCCCACCTTTTTTCCTGTTGCTTAACCTTACATCAATTCAACACGGCCGTCCGTTAATTTTAAGTTACAATTCTCTTTCCTTTTTTTGCGAACCCAGACGATGTCAATTTTTTCTTTTCTTGTTTATTTGATTTTATTTTGTTTTATTTTTTTTATTTCTTTGCAAATATATATATATATATATATATATATATATATATATATATATATATATATATACAGTCATCCGTAGACAGATCTGTTTCTTTGTGTCACAGCTTATCAGTACGGTTAGACATCCGATTGCTTTTACCCATGATTGAAACCCGAGCGAATTGGCGTCAGTCGGCAATTCTACCGCTGAGCTATGAGCGCTTGGTAGAAGGCGGCAGACTTTTAACGTGTGACATACCATGGATTAATACGCCAGTAGTTAGAGTGTTCTAATTCTGAATGAACGATGCGTAGATGCTCGAGTAGCTACTGTTTTTTCAAAGTCTACCATTCCTCCAGAGTGCTCAATCAGGGTGTGAGAGCGTAAATAGTCATCCGCAGAGAGATCTGTTTCACTGTATCACAGCTCATCAGTACGGTTAGACTGATTGCTTTTAACCCAGGATTGAAACCCGATCGAATTGGCGTCAGTTGGCGATTCTTCCTCTGGGCGCTCGGTAGAAGGAGGAAGACTTTTAACGTGTTTTCAGCTTCTTCCTGGGCCAGAAAAATGGTTCGAATTGTTGCACAATTACATTGTTTAATTAACCGTTTATTGGTTAGAAAAACATTAGACCTGGAAGCAGTTATATTAAAAAGTGCTCAATACATATTTGATGCAGAAGTTTTAAATATTCTAATTTTGAAGGTTAGTAAATGACGTTAATTTTGCTTCAATCTTTCGCTGGCTTCAGCCGCTTTATAATAACTCATAATATAAAACGCCTAAAGATACCGACATATTGAAACCAACGTAATTGGCTGAGCTTTCAAATATCTACATATATATGCGTGACTCTTCAGAAATGAACTGAGTTCTTACGGTAACTGGCGTGTGTATACACTGCTTATATACAACACGTTAAAATTTCCCGTCTCAGATTCCATACGCCTATGGCTTAGTGGATAGCGACTCCGACTGACACCAAATCGGTCGAGTTTCGATTCCGGCCAGAAGCAATGAACTGTGATGCAGCGAAACAGGCTTGTATGTGAATGACTAATATATATATATATCAGCGCGGATATAGTTATTACGATGAATCGAAAATTGTCTTGATTTGACTTCGCTTAGGCTGTTGATCATTCGTGGCCAAGTGGTCTAAGACGCGCTAAATCAGTTGATGCCTTCCCCTATGTGGATAAAGGTCTCAGGTTCCAATCCTGCCGAATGACATTCTGGCAGATGTGCTTGTTTTGTAGTTTGTTAATTTTGCTTCCGGATTAAATTCAGATGATTTTTCATTTCATAAAATTGACTTTTAATCTTGTTGTTTTTATGTTTCTTTAAATAAACACATTCTTATTGTTATGTGTTACGAGAAAAAAATTGAATGATAACGCCAAATAACTAATCGTCTCCGCTGATCAGTAAAAAAATGTCTTCTCGTCAAGATTTTGGTGATGGAAGACCAAATTAAAAGTGACAGAATAAAGAAAAGGGATATTCTTTATGAGAGCAGATCATCTCAGAAACCTTAGAATAGATACAGATTGTGACCGAACCATATCCATCCTGGACTTAGACTGTAATTCTAAACGCTTATTGCTCGCCTTAGTATCGTTTCGTATTTAAAGACTATGGGTTTATATATATATATATATATATATATATATAGTAATGGTTGTTACAATTGTTTATTGCTTTTATAAACCACTGTAACAACCCTTACAATAAAGTTCTACGTTGTATCGGGCACTCTTTATAAAAGTAAACGTATGAACAGTGGGTTTAAAACCTATGTGTACCATAACTTTGTTACAACTTCCACTATATATATATATATATATATATATATATATATATATATATATAGGGTTTATTAACAATACTTTTACAAAATTTTGGGGGAGGGATCTTCACCCCACACCCAAAATGGCAAGAGTCTATATAAACATGCCAACAAATCCTTCTTTTATCAGTTATTAAGGTTAAAAAACTTTTACGGTAGATGTCGCTGTATTGCCATGTAGACTAGGTCACATTTGCCATTCGTGTACATTTCTGGCTAGTCTGTCTTCAACGTTTAACGTGTGTAGTAGTGGGTTATCTGCGAAATGTTCCGTTTTGACAATGACAGGTTATTTCAATCTATAGGAGATTTTTTGATCTTATGATTTTTACATACTCTTGGCGAATGATAATGGACGCGTGAGTGCAAGATTGTATTAGATTGTGTTTCCAGGCCGAAGGCAGCCGTTTATTGTCGCGTTTCTGAGACAGGATCCGGAAACAATGAATCGTGAAAGATCGAGATCTGCTCGAACGTCTGGCTATGGAGAACACATTCTACAGGCGATCCATAAATCAGAAGACGTCACGTAGTATAAACATATTCTCCATCAGGCTACTTCAAGATTAGCTCTTGTATTCGTATCATTTGCGATGTGTGTCGGGTATTTCGCCCTGATGTTGTATACCTTACAGACTTGCTACCGATGATGGGTGCGGGCTGACTTGAGTGCTGCGAAAACCGGACCCGAATTTTCCAAAGCCGCCGAAAGAGCACCGGACGCCACCCGGCGCTCTCCAGTCTCGATAAAGCCTAAAATATCTCCGTGTCCTAATGGAACACAAATTATTTCACACTCTCTAGCCCTACTCTCACAGAGGGAATGTGGCGAGCCTAACGTTGCTCTATCGCTAGTTCAAATGAACTGGATTCTTTGCCACTTACATTCTCTCCGTATTTCCTTTAATGAGAAACATCTTCCAACGAACCTCTGATCTGTGAAACCAATATCCAAGAAGATGATTTCCCGATCACTCTAATCTCAACCTTTCCAAATCTAGAGTTAATCTTTATCTTCCTTTCCCATCCATATAAACTGCCTCTTACTCTATAACTCACTACCACGACTGGAACCACGCAAAAAAAAAAACCTCACAATTTCTAAAAATTTATCAGCATGTGCGTTGTGGCGCAGTGGATATCGACTCGGAACAAGAGATCGGGGAGGATTTCAAATTCCAGTTGAATTCCTTGCATTCACTTTCGCACAAATACCTTTGGTAAAGATATTAATCCGACTCTTCCCTCCAGTTATAGATTAAATACTAAGACAGATTGGGTTCTATAGCCTTGGCTGGCAAACAGTCTACCACAGAAAGCAATGGCAACCGACTGACCAGTCGGACATGTCTCTTTCGAAACATGATCACCCAAAGAGTGTATCACGTATGACATTTAACTGACTGACACTTTTATGGCTTCTTAGAGCCTAATGGTAAGCAAAAATAGCTTGAAAATGTCTTTATTAGTTGAAACAATAAACACAGGTTCAATTTCTCTCGGTAGGTACATTTTGTATGTAGGAGCCGGTAGACATTAATTCTGTGTTTTTCCTTTTACTCATTAACGCAACATTAAGAGCTAACTCATAAATTAATATATTTATAATCAATGAATATATTTCTAAATAGTTATGTTTGGTAATTAAGCTGGTAAATAATTCATTTCTTGAAATCCTAATTGGCCTAGTTTAGGTCATTCTAACTTTGCCCAACAAACACTAATAAACTCACTCACCCACAACCCAGAATAAAAGTATACATTTCCACCCACTACACGAGTCCTTAAAACACTGAAGTTCGTCTTTCATGACCTGAATCACTCCAGTGATTGTTAAATGAAAAACGGTCTTTTTGATACTTCAGATAATGAGGAGGCAAGTTTTTCAGTAATTAATGTTTGTCAACGGATTTTCGCCGCACCCTCTCGGTCCATAATTGAGTTAAACTTCCGCCCCGGATTCGACCAATAAAGCAACTCGAACAACAATTATTTGCTGAGGCTCAGTATCAGACTATTGCATATGTTCTGTAGCCGTACACAAAATGTATTCGTTCGTTGCTGTCTATATCAAGATAAAGAAGGTGGTGTTTGTTGGTAAAGCCTGATAAGCTAAATATTGTTGTTTTATGTTACTGAACGTGGTGGAATTATCAATGATATACGTACGATTGCTTCGAAAAAACCTGTTTTGAAGAGGTGAATACACGGGCAAATATGAATAAATTTATAAACTGCGTGGGAATGTTTGCAAGCGACGAATAGCAGAATGGGGTATATTTCTATGGCCGATCTGATGCTTTTGAATACGATTTTCAATGCAAGTAGGTCCACACTGCTTACATTTACATAGGATCCATCACGGATATTAAGAACTTTCACCCCATAAGTATAACATACCTGAAAACTATATTTTTTTATTTCATCATTTTATCCAAAGCAAAGCGGGACCTCTACGAGAGAGCAGGAGGTTAACAGTGAGAGGGTACAGGTGGTATTAAAGAAAGGATAAAAGATAAACGAGATTCAAGAAGATAGAAGATAGCAATTGACGGTTCACTTACATTTTTGGAGATTTGTACCCATCAGGGAAGCAAGTAAACGGGAGAGAGTTCCACAGGCGTGAATTACAAAAAAAAAAAGAAACTTCTGGAGTAGAAGTTGTGCTTACATTTAACCGTAAAAGGGTGGGACCTAGATGCCAATCTAGTAGCACGTTTAAATTCACGTGGAAGGGAACACCACGGAAAAAGCCCGTTAGAGCTGTTACCAAGGAAATGTTTGTACAAAAGACTGAGGAAAGTCACGTCGGCGAGAAAGTGATAGAAGTCGAGATGCCAGGTCAAGACTGATAACATTGCATATCCTTCAGTTGAATTTGTCGAGAATCTCGAAATGAATAACAGGAACAATTTTATATTAATATACTATCACTTATGATATGTATCATTCTATATATTTTTATCATTATCATTATATGATATATATATATATATATTCTATATATTTATATATATATATATATTTATATATATATATATATATTTATATATATATATATATTTATATATATATGTATATATATATTCTATATATTTTTATCATTATCATTATATGATATATATATATATATATATATATATATATATATATATATAATAATGATGATAACAATAATATATAAAATTATGCACAGTACTATATGTATATATATTAACGATGATTAACGAGACTTGGTTATAAACAACCGACAATTTGAAATGAATTGTTTGAACATTATTTTTTTTTATCGATACTCGTATTTAAGTAGATATTCTGTTTTTAATTAAACAATATTATATATTTATATCTACTGGCCTGATTATTTACGATAAATCTTTATTACGAAACATTACAGTACTATATATATATATATATATATATAGTACTGTGCAAAAGTATTAGGACAAGAACTATTTTATCTTTAATATAGCATATTGACATAAAATAAACAATTAAAGTAGTTTTATTTGATTTACTCAACAAATGCTTTCACCAGAAAAAATACTTGTTACAAAATAAATAATGAGATTTATCAATTATTTTATCCAAAATATCCCATAGATGCTCAATAGAATTGAGATCAGGGCTTTGTGGAGGCCAATTCAAATTCCGAAGCCTACCTTTCTCTTCCTTTTTAGTTAAATAATTCTCTACAAAGGTTTGGCTTTTCACCCTGTATTTGAATTTTAGTATTTTTTTTCTTTTAGGAAAATCATCGTTATCCTAATACTTTTGTACACTACTGATAGTGTGCAAAAGTGGTGATTTAAACTTTATTTTGTTGCCTCATAAAAGATAAAATAGTTCTTGTTCTAATGCTTGTTCACAGTACTGTATATATACAAACCATGGACAGACAAGGTGTTGTAGTTAATGTTTATAAAAAATTTTTCACGTGCTTTCTTTTACTTTTCAGTATATAAATTATATAAAAATTGTTCTTAAAACATTCCTCTAACTCTAGATACATAAATAAAACAATCCATATATTCAGTTAAAAGTAAAATAAAACTAATCCTTGATGATGGTTAAAAGTAGAGCCGAAAGTGCTTGGATATATAAAACATTCGGCTAGAAAATATTTTGTCGACTACATCTTGGCTTTTGTTCCTTTTATTATTTATTACTTTTTATTTTTTGAGTCAGTCAACTAAGTGCCATACGTGATAAACGCTTTGGGCGATCATGTCTCGAAAGAGATATCGGGACATGGCTGACTAGACAGAAGATTATCCCAGGGTAGGTTGCCATTGCTTTCTGCGGTAGACTGGTTTGCCAGCCAAGACTATAGAACCCAATCTGTTTTATTATTTAATCCATAACTGGAGAGGAGAGACGGAGTAACACCTTTCCAAACGGTATTTGTGCCTAAGGGAATAAAAGTTTGTTTTTAAAGTTTCAACATATGAGGAAGTAATTAACTCTTTAAAGTGAAACAACCATAAATTTAAGTGAATTATTCCTAATTATAAGGCACTACAATCAGAATTTCTAGCATTGAATTAGGAAGCTAAAATTCAAGTATACGCCTATCGTATAAGTGACTTCATGTCTAATATGGTAACAGAGTCGAACTGCACCAAAAAAGAATGCATTGCATATTTATACGTATTATTATTATTATTATTATTATTATTATTATTATTATTATTATTGCTATTTTGTATGCATATTAACTATTTATACACATTTTAATTAACCATCTCATGTGATGAAAGAAATTTGTTGTGGATTGTTTCTTTTATATAATAATTGCTTCTAGTATTTTAAGTTTTTCCTGCAGTTTTTTGTTTTAATCGTATCACCCCGAGCAAGGCGGTAACGCCACTGATGTGCATGAGGCTATGTAATAGTGAAAATATTGGAAAAGAAAAAGCCGGAAACCATATCCTAAACAGGAAACAATGGATGAGCCTCTTAACCTGTTCAATAGACATGGGTGGAGTGTGAACCGGGCGATAGATAGAAAAATGGATTCTATGCCGTAATCTGGAATTACCTACTAATATTTGCCTTATGTTAATAGTTGTATTTTGTTGTAATGATCGATATGTGCGTGAATTGCATTAGTTCTTGACAAGTTATTCTTTGAGAGTGTGTAGTGCGTGTGCATCCAATGTAAGAATACAATGTTTTCAGATGCAATCGCCTAAAAAGATATAATATTTTTTTGATAATTTCATGCCAATCAAAGCTTTAATGACACGAGAAAACAAGGGATTACAAGGAATGAAAGTGAAAGACGCGACTGAGAATAGAGGGGATGGAGAGAAGGACAAAAATGAAGAAGTTTTAAGAAGAAATAAAACAGCGATTGACGTTGCGTTTAAATTTTAGAAAATTGTAGATATCAGGAAAGCAAGAAAACGGAAGGGAGTTCCATTGTTGGGTAGTGCGAGAAAATAAAGTCTTCGAGTATAAATAATGGTTGCATTGAGTTTGTTCTGTGTAGTAAAATGCTTAAATTAATGTAGTCGGGACACCAGGGAAAAAGCTCGCCAGAACAGTTACCTTGAAAATATTTGTCAAAAAGACAGAGGATAGCCGCATCAGACCAGTGAGACTAGGACTGAAGTCTAGATGCCAGGTCAAGATCAATTATACTGCAGATGCTTCTTTGGATTTTGCTAAGAATCTCAAGATGTGCAGCAGGATCACCAGACCAGATATGGTAGCAGTATTTAATCCATGGACTAATGGTGGATTTACAAATGTGCAAGATGGATTTTGACCCGATAAAAATTCTGGCACGACACAGTGAACCAATTTTCCTTGTAGTAGACGAAGTAACTGATTCGATATAATCACTTCTCTTCATGTCAGTTGAAAATACGAGGCCAAGAAGGAGTAGCGTGGTGTTCTAGAGTTTAGCCTCAGTCACGCTGATGACAGGAAGAAAGAATTCCCTGTGAGGATTAAATGAATTTCATAATCAACTTTTTTTTTTAACACTGGAAGATTTTTTGACGTCTCTAATTATTGGTAATTATTAGTGTTGAACTTTTTGAACTTTTCATATCGAATTATATTTTTAATAGATTTTTTTACCGTGTTTATAGTTCAAGTGCCTCTATTTACAATAGAATAATTATATTTTTAATTTATATCACGATAATTGCTTGAGCGAGTGATTAAAATTCCATAAAACTAGATTTATCTGCGTGTCGACAACTTACTGCTGATAAGTAGTTGTTTAATGATTTTCTAAGCGTAGCTTAGATGTGGCACAAGGCCGAAAGTATGAGGTACCCGGTAGGAATATAAATCACTTTTCAGTCGTAATAGACCTAGCGAGACAAGCTCGCTGACACCACATCAGAGTGTCCCAAATAATTTTTTAAACATAGCTTAGTTGTGACACAATGCTGAAAGTACGGAACACACAGTGAAGATCAAACTCACTATTCAGTCGTTTGATTGTTTCGAGGTTTAACGACCTATCAATCCTTATGGGAATCATTTAAAGTCATAACCAATGATTTTGGGTAAGGTTAATTTATTTTACATTTTGAGTATCAAGATTCGTTAGAATTTGTTTTTAAAAGCAGGGGCCCCAAGTCCTACCGTTGTTATTTAACCCGTAACTGGAGCGAATTAATACCTTTCCCAAGGGTACCAGTGCTTAAGTGAATGCAGTGTATTCAACTGGAATTCGAACTCTGCTCACCGATTTCTCTTTCCGAGCCGATATCCACTGCACCACAACGCACATCCGTCACCAAACGCTTACAGGACATGGTATTCTCAAGTGGTCACCCATCTAAGTACTGACCAGGCTCAACGTTGCTTAACTTCGGTGATCAAGCGAGAACCGGTGTATTCAACGTCCTAGGCGGTAAGCCTATTCAGTCGTAATTCACTAAGTAAGACCAGCTTACTAACCATTACACTATATAGAAATAATCAAAAATAATTTTCGAAGAGTCGTTTAAATGTGGAAAAGGCCGAAATTGGAGTGAGAATCGATCTCAACATTTAGTCGTCATTGACATAGTAATACAAGCTTACTAACCATTACGCCACCTTGAAATGGTCAAAAATAATTTTATCAGTGAAGGTTAGTTGTCTCACAAGGACAAAAATATGGGGTACCCAGTGAGAATCAAACTCACTCTGCAGCTGTAATTGGTGCAGTGATGCACACTAGGCAAATATCTATCCACGTCTATGTGACATAAGTGGATGTTTTATGGCTTTTTAGTTATTTATGAAATAATGTGATCGAGGAAGAAATTCATTTAGCTCGGTTAATCATTTCATTTTTTACAACAGCAATTTTAAATCCGTGGGAACATTCTCTTTTGTAATTGAGGAAACATTAATTGTTTATTGAGTTTTTAATATGTACGTTGTGGTGCAGTGGATATCGAATCGGAACGACAAATTGGGATGGCGAGTTCGAATTCCAGTTGAATTCTCTGCATTCCCTTAGGTACAAAAACCCTTGGGAAAGGTATTAATCCGTCTTTTCCCTTTAGTTAATAATAGGACAGATTGGGTTCTATAGCCTTGGCTGGCAACCGGTCTACCGCAGAAATCAATGGCAACCTACTGCGGGATAATCTTCTGCCCAGGCAGTCATGTCCCTTTCGATACATGATCGCCCAAAGCGTGTATCATGTATGGCACTTAACTGATTGAAAGTTTTAAAATTATGAATGATGACGTCGACTAAATTACTGATGAAAGATATTCTGTTATTAATAATAAGTTAATAAATAAATCGGAATTATTCTATAAGAATGTCTGCATAGTGGAACAAATTTCCAAAAGAATACTTTTCCGATCCCTACAAACTTAACCTGTTCAAATCTAGGATTAACCGTTACATATCTGATTATAGATCTTATACAAAGTGAACATAATTTTTTTTTTAAATTAAGTTTTTTTTTTAAATTCATCTAGGATTTTCGTTAGTATAAATATGCTATCGATATATCGAACACTGAATGTTTATCTAAAGATCATCTGAAAAAGCCTCAATTACAATGTTTTAAGCAAAACAAGCTTGCTAATCATTTCACCACGTCAAAAAAGAAATACATTCGTTCCCATTAAGCATACACTTGCTTACAGAGTTAAAAAAAATATAAAACTTTCTGCCAGTCAGCCATGTCTCTTTCGAGACATGACCGCCCAAGCGTGTATTACATATGACACTAAGCTGACTGATATGATTAATCATGAATTATAATTATATATTTTAATTAATGATAAATTATTAAACATAAATGTAAGTAAATATCTAATGGTTGCTGTTTGTACATCTAAGGGTGTGTATATGCGTATGTGCGAGCGACACAGTAGAGTAAAACAGTGACCTCAAATATATATATATATATATGCGCCCGCCCACTGGAGCATCAAAATATGGTACATGACCGAATTTAATGCATCTGTCCTACATATATATATATACCCATCTATGTCGGCAAATTTCACCAGTGAGACGTTCCTGGTATCAGGGATTGGCTTTCACACTCCCTACAATAAGAAAAGTACTGCCTGGGCAGACGGTATTTTAGAGATAAGCGTAAACTTGCTTACTAAATACGGTTTTGTTCTGGTATTTATCCACGCGTTCACACGTAGGAAGTATGAAACTAGACCAGCTTTAAAGTGGGAATCCTAACCATACATCGTACGAAGAAGAAAAATTGCTCTTGGCTCAGTATTTTCTTATTGGATTATCTCTATCCCTTCCACGCAAGTGACGTAGGATTTATTCGAACGCCCATCAGAAACACAAACACAACGAAATAACAGAATCCGTATGACTAGAGAAAATTCAACAGCAGAAAAAAACTCGAAAGGATAGCGTATGTAACTAGTAAGTCAGTTAAGTGCCTTTGTGATACACGCTTGAGCGATCATGTCTCGAAAGAGACATGACTAACTGGGCAGACAATTATGCCGCAGTAGGTTGCCATTACTTTCTGTGGTAGACTGGTTGCCAACCAAGGCTATAAAACCCAATCTGCCCTGTTATTTAACCCATAACTAGAGATGGATTAATATCTTTCCAAACGGCATTTTCGCGTAAGTGAAGTAGGGAATTCAACTGGAATTCGAACTCGGCTCCCCGATTTCTCGTTCCGAGCCGATATCCACTGCTCCACAAAGCACATCCTGTAACTAGAAAGAACAATATTGACAAAACGTTGATGTTCAACACTACTTCAGACAAAAGGTTAGGAAAAATCTCCCCATCAGTAATGGAAAGAAAAATAACGGTTGCTGAACTTGAGGAATCTATTTTCCTGATATTTTTCTTTTCCTTGTTTTATTTATTTATTTATTTATTTATTTTTTTGTGATAAAAAGATTTTATACATTTCCGCCGCAAGTAACACTGGTTATTCGGTCACTGAAATGTCGAAAGTTTCCTTATATTTAATATTCGAATAAAATAAAGCAGAAAACTAGGTTTAAAGTGAGACTCCCATTCGTACATTAGCCGAGAAACCAAAAAGAATTCATTCTCCTTAGCAATTTTTTGTGGAGATGCCTCAGGCGTCAGTGTTTAACTTTAGACCGCTTCCAAGCAGGAGTACATGACACTTGACGTTTGATAGACGCTGAATTACATTTACATGGCCTCCCTAATAAGGCTGGACTAAGGTCCCTTTTATGTTGAGTGCCGTTAGCATACATATGGTACAAGGATAAAAATTGACCAGCGACTTCGAACACTGTCAGGCTAACCTCGATAATAGACCGACCCCACATCTCTGTGCACTGCTAATTTTCTAAGCGCTGCTTAGATGTGGCAGAAGACTGAAAGTATAGGATACCCAGTGAGAATCAAACTCGCTATTCCATTACAATGATTCAAGCAAGACAAGCTTAATAACTATTACATTATGTCCAGGTGGCCGCCTCGCTGTGCACTGAGGAACGTGTTGCTGAAAGTTTGTAATCCTCGGAAGAGTGATTTTTCACATCTCAAATGAGAAGAGAACATATATTTCGCTCTCTAAAAAAAAAGAAAGATAGGCCATCGACGACCCCTCGCCTCGCCATCACGACGGTATCGTCGATGCTTCTGAAACTTTACTCTTTTTACAAGTGGAGGTATTGACACTAAGCAAACCCATTCATCCTCAGGGCGAGGTAACAGTAAGTTAAGAGCCATGCATCATACACGCTTGTAAATCTTTGTCAAATCAAATATGAACTGAAGGCAAGAATTATGCCAGTATTCACCAACCTAATCAAAGAGACCGTTCACAAGAGCTGCAGGAGTCTCCGAAGTAGTGTGGAGATCGTGCCTGAAGCCAATGGCGATTTTATTGAATAAATTTACTCTTCAGTATTTCAAGATACTTTTGGGAAATTTTGGTAAATATATCTGTTAAAATAAGATGTTAGTATTATTTTCATTTTTGCGACACTTAGACGACAATTCATCCATAGCATTCTGTATATTACTTATCTTAATGCTTTTACCGTTAATTTGCTTATTCGACCGTAAAACTTTTAACAATATTTTTTTCATCATTCATCTGAACTTTTCTGATAATTATAAATAAGCGATTTTAATGATGCTTGGTTTTCTGTTTTTTTGTTTTTGTTTTTGTTTTTTAATGCTTGTTTTTATTCTCATATCACTCCAAGCAAGGCAGTTTACTGCCACTGGTGTGCAGGGGGTTGCATAGGAGAAAAGTTATGAGAAAGAGTGACAAGTCATAACGGGTGTCAGGAAGTGGGTTCAAGAAGAATGAGAATACAGATGAGAGTGGTGTAGACGGAGAAAGAAGCATCAGAGAGAGGGGGAGAGGATGCAAGTCAGTGAGATAGAAGATGACCTTTGACTTTACATTTAAATTCTCTGAGATTGTAACTGTCGGGGAAACAAGTAAACGGATGGGAATTCCACAGGCGGTAAGTGCGAGAAAAGAAGCTGATGGAGTAGAATTTGCGTTTATAATTTATTGGTTTTACAGTAAAAGAGTGGGGCCTAGTTGCTAATTTTCTGTCTCGAGTAAATTCATACATAGGGGCCACCAGAGAGCTAAGTTCATCGAAGCAGAAGCCTTGAAAGTAGAAGAGGCACAGGGATGAAATATTTCGTTGTTTCCATAGAGATCCTATATTCTGAAGTTGGTGAGCACATCAGGATTTGAATCTCAGCTTGAGACGGAAGCAATGGCGACGCTATTAAATTTTTTAAATCTAAAAAAGAAGCATATTATAGTGTCTTGTTAACCCTCTAGGGCCATTCGTATCATATTTGATACAGTATTTCCCTATAAGGAAACATTTGGTATTTCCCTATAAGGAAACATTTGGTATTCATTGACTGAGCAGTCAGTACTGCTTTCATTTGAAATGTATAAAATATTTCTCTTAAAAAATTTTTCAGGAAAATATTTCTTTCAAGGCTTGTTTTCATACTGTATCAAATATGATACGAATGGCCCTAGAGGGTTAATAATATAATATGATTAAGGCTTCTACTTGTCATAAAGTGGGGGATCAGTTCTATATTGTTATGAAGTAATAAACAGATCCCCCACTAATATGATACGAATGGCCCTAGAGGGTTAAGAAAAGGAACAAGCCAACATGTAAATTACAAACTGGGGATACCAAAATCAAACAAGTACAAGTTAAATATCCGGGAAGTGTCTTAACAGAGAACTGGAAAATGCAACACTTTTATCCGTAGAAGCATTGAAATAGCAATAGATGCCTTCAAGAAACTAAGCAAATTATTAAAAAACAGGAACGATTCGTTAGAAACAAAGAAAAGGGCACTGAACTGCTACGTAATATCAGTCTTCTTATACAGGGTGTCCATAGAGTTCGTGTTCACTTTAAAAAAATTATAACTTTATTTGTATTTGCGATAGAAATAATTTGTAAAAAGAATTAGAAAGAAGTAAATTTATATTTTTAAGGTTTATTGAAATTTTTTAAGTTTCCACATGTCCTCCATCATTAGCAATACAAAGGGTAATACAATTTTGCATTTCATTTTTTTTTAACTTCTCTAAAAATTGTTGCAAATTTCGTGGTAAAGAATTATTCAATAACTATACTTAAAACTGTGTACATAAAACATTTTTACAGATTATTTCTATCACAAATACAAATAGTTATAATTTTTTTAAGTGCACACGGACTTTATGACACCCTGTATAGCAGTAAATGCTGGACAATCTTCTCAGAGATTTTCTTAATCTAGTGATGGCAACGTTATGCTTTCATTCATTTTCCCACAGGGCCTCAATAAAAAAAGGCCTACATCGAGTAACGTGGGCCGATCTCCAGAAGGATGCTGGGGATAAAATGTAATGAACATATGATGAACGACGAAGTTTTAGAGAAACTGGAAACAAAAAAGACACTTATACTCAACATTAGAAAGATGCACTTTAAGTCTATAAGGCACAAAAATGCAAGGAGGTCAGAGGAAAGCCGCACATGCCTAATGATTTCGTGTAAATGAATGGCAGAACAGACTTTAGGAGATATATAAAACATTCAGCATTCATTAAAAGAGAAAATTGTGGCGAATCAGGATCACTATTCTTCTGAGGAGATAACGCTCACTAAAAAAAAATTAAAAAGTGAGTATATATGAAATGAAGGGCACTAAAATGTTTAAATTAAAAAAAATATTTTAAATACAACAATTATTCAGGTACCATTTTAAGGTCGGTGCAGATCTCATTAAGAAATGGTTGCTAAGCAACCCGTAGCAAGGAATGAGATTTGGCCAAGCAACACGAGATCTTAATACAATTTAATAATATAATTTTTTAATAAAAATTCTTTTTCGCTCTCTCTCTATTTTAACAATTAAAGGAAGAATTTCGTACAAAAGAATTCTGGTCCTAGTTATGACGATAAATTACATCCGTCAGCAAGGCCTCTGATCGAAGTTCTGGGGAGCATGGAAAAATCTTTTTAATTGCTGTTGTTTTCAGGACCACTTTGACTCAGGGTAGTAGCACCTGTTCCGGTCCCTATTATGGAAAAAATAGTGAAACCCTAAACAAAACACGATAAATGTATAAAAATACTTCGTGGTACATTTGCGTCCAAGTTCTCACAGAATTTCACCTTTCTTAACGAAGAATTCGTGACAAAATTTACGTTATTCGAACTATTGTCCTCATCCTTGTCGCCTGTTCTACGACGTTTCGGTCGTTGTATGCTCCGGCTTTCTTCAGGTGCTAAGAGATTTCGAACCGAACCCTTTACTATAATCTCTGGGGTATATGAACTCCATTCCTTGCCTAGAGCCTCTTCTGGAAGTCATGAGTTATCTCCCTCTAACCCTGTAAGTTACTTGTTCACCACTGCTGTAGCCTGGTATTGAACTCACAACACTTTGTGTCTAACTGTAAATACTACCTCATCTCAGAAATATAGACAAACAAATAATTCGTTGTCGCAGTGTGGGATAATTACAAACAGGGGCGATAAAAATAACAACAAAAACAATAGCGTTGTGAATGAAATTGACTTGGTTGTACGATTAGACTCATCGGATGTCAGAAACTTTCAAACTGAGCAAAGCTACACCTTCATAAGTTTTTTTTTAATCATTTCATCCCAAGCATGGCATTTCACTGCCACTGTTTCGCGGGGGTTACATAGGGGAAAGTGATGAGAAAGAGTGGTTAGATACAGGAAATGTCAGAAGGAGGGTGATAGACGGGTAAGGATACCGAGGATGAGGGTTGCGTAGATGGGAAGAGTGTTTGAGAGAATGGGTGAGATTTAGTGTGTTAGGAGGTGTCTATTGACCTTACATTTAAACTCCTGGAGATTGTAGCTGTCGGGGAAGCAAGTATACGGAAGGGAATTTCACAGGTTGGAAGTGCGAAAAAAGAAGCTGTTGGAGTAGAAATTGCGGTTACATCTTATCTATTTCACTGTAAAAGGGTGGGACCTAGTTTGCTAATCCAGTATCTTGTGCAAATTCATACCTGGGGGGCTTTTACGTTTATATTTCTCCTTGCGCTACATATAAACGATTCCATCGATAAAAACAGTATGCAATTCTGATGAAGACCTTTCTTCTCTGCTGAAACACGTTACATAGAATTTATTTCATTTTGCATTTTGTCATTCAATTATTCAATTTATACATTTTATATATTTAGAGACATTTCTCTGAGTACATTTACTTAAAACTGTTGCCATTTGCAATTCAACTGGGAATGCCGGAGCTTTCAGTGACGTTCTAAGCTTCTTTGAGACACTCCCTCTGAAGCAAGTAAAAACTAAATGTTCGTTCAATATATTGTTCAAACCGAAAAGGCAAATTTTTAGTATCTTTTCAACTTTATTTTTTTTTCATTTATTCTCTTGCTAAAGTCGCCGAGTACTTTTTTCTTTTTTTGTTCCTCGACAATTGGTTGCGTAACTTACTTCTATCATGTTGATTGCGTAAGATTTTCTTCTTTATTGTGAATATAATATTCGAATTTATTGTTTCATCTTCGCTACCTTCTGTGCTTGAGACTAGTTTTTAAGTGGAACCCATAGAAAAAAATTCTAAGACAAAATTACTCTATAAAAATGACTTTTCTTAATACTTTCTAAATATAAATATATTTTGAGAGACAATGATATAAAAATTTCTGTATATCAGAAATGTTGGGCAATTGAATGACAAAATGAAAAAAATTGTAACACGTTTCGTCCTTTAATAGGAACTTCATTAGACTAAATTAATGTTCACATTGATAGAACATGTAGAAGGGTTAGGAAATATAAACCTAAACGTAGACACATTGTACAACTTCAGTCAGTCAGTTAAGTGCCATACGGAATACACGCTTGGGAGATCATGTCCCGGAATAAACATGACCGACTATAGAGAAGGTTTTCCCACAGTAGATTACCATTACTTTCTGCGGTAGACTGGTTGCCAACCAAGGCTATAGAACCCAATTTGTTCTGATATTTAATCAATAACTGGGTGGGGCGGGGGAGAAATATCAAGGTTATTTGAGCGTAAGTGAATCCAACAAATTTAACTGTAATTCGAACTCGGTCTTTCATTTCTCCTTCTGAGCCGATATCGGCTGCCCCAAAGCACTAAGTCTTAATTGCAACTGAGAAGAATTTATCTTAATATAAAATTTGTTGCAAATTCTTCTAAAACAGTAACAGTTTTAATTCAAAGAAAATGATAAGACCCTAAACCCAAAGAACTACACCCTTTATTAATCCTAACAATAAAATCTTAATCATTTTTGAAAGATTTGGAACAGAAAATGATGTTTTAGAAAACAAGAAGCACAACGCATTATGTTTTTATCGTAATTATTTTGACCATTATTTCAATTTTAAAAAATGCTGGTTTGTTAGAATAATATAATAGAATGTAATTTAATAAGGCGAAAATATACAGAAAGTGCACTAATTTCTGAGTCTACTTCTGTGAGTTTGCACCCAGTTTCTTACACTACACCTTTTTTTAACAAATATCCCGTTATCGCACTGTGGATTATATACAAATCGCGGCGATAAAAAAAAAAAAAGACCGTTACGTATAAGACCGACTGAGTTGTGCGTCTAGACTCGTCGGATGTTAGAAATTTTAAAATTTAGCGTCCATGCGTCTTCATCAGAGTTATAACGCCGTACATCCCCCTCACATATATATAATTCCATAATAAAGATATTCATTTATTCTGATTGTATGAAAAGCGTTACATGGAGTTTAAAAATATTTTGTCATTCAATTTTGAAGAGATCTATTTCATTACATATTCCTCCTTGTGATCATATTTCAAGTAAAATCTCAGTCTTGTTAGAAGTGAAGATGTCGATCAGTCAGTTAAGTGCCATACGCTTTAGGCGATCATGTCTTGAAAGAGACATGACTGACTGGGCAAAAAAATTATCCTGCACTAGATTGCCATTGCGTTCTGCGGTGCACTGGTTGCAAGCAAAGTCTATAGAATCCAATCTGTCCTATTATTTAACCCATAACTGGATGGAAGAGACGGATTAACATTTTTTCTAAAGGTGTTTGTGCGTAAGTGAATGCAAAGGATTCAACCGGAATTCGAACTCGGCTCCCCGAGTTGTCGTTCCGAGTCGATATCCATTGCACACAAAATATCATATTAGTGTTAATTTGTAAAGGTTCAATATTTACAACAGTGATATGCAGGATCGATATAAATTATTTACAAGAAGTGTCCTCAGCAAATCAAAACGGTGAAAGAAATTAATAACAATTAACCTATAAAAATATGCATAAAACAAGTACATGTTAAAAGACGACCGCGAAATGAAATTAGTAACAATAAGCAACAAACTAATTGAAAATGGCCAAAGATGTGGCAGAAATCGTTTAGAACAATGGACAATACAGACAATTTTTGTACTCTCCAAATCCTACCAAACGGACAAATTAAAGAACACTAGAAAAACTCAGTAATTAATATATATATATATATATATATATATATATATATATATATATATACAAACAAATGTTTGGAGGTACAAAATTTGTACACTACTTTAAAAACAAGGAATTTATGAACAGTCTCGAGAGCCCTTTCTTCCAACATCTCATCAGGAGAAAATCGTTGGAATTAAAATCAAACAAAAACCGTTCGCAACGAAAATGAAGAGCAAAAAAAAGTGGTGGAAATACGCTAAAATCAATATACATATAAATCTATATATTTATAACGAGGGGGTGGAGATATCGCATGTAAATAATTATAGAGGGTCAGTTAGAATAAAATATCCCCCCCCAACAAATGGAGAGACTTCACGAAATCCTTTTGCGGGCAAAGAGAAGGTTTACCTAATGATATACAGACGGATTCCAAAATGTTTAAATGATTATTGGAAGCAGCTACATGTAAAATTTGGAACCAGTCTTTCCTATACGAGTTGGCACAGTCTATATTCTCTACTAGGTGTTGAGCATTAGCTGATTCCACATTTGTAGATGGAAGATAACATATGCTATCTAGTTTGCCAAATTGTATTTTAGAAGGTACATGTTGATTAATTCTTTTTTCCACATTGCACTGGCAATTAAATTCATATACCAAATCATTTAATTTGATGTAGGGCATTTCTGAGTATATAATAATATATATATATATATGTGTGTGTGTGTGTGTGTGTGTGTGTGTGTGTGTGTGTGTGCGTGTAAATTATTTTCAGATAGGTTATATCTGAAAAGGAACATGGAGAAAAAGACAATAATTTTCCCTGAAAGAATTTACTCTGAACGAAACCAACAGACACGACTAGAAAAATGTTAAAAATTCAAGACTACGATTAAATCCATTGTCTCATGATTTTGAAGATATACAACACATCCATCCATCTCATACCAGAACAATCAGATTACAAACCCACGGGCTCCTCTCGGACAAACAGTATGGCTTCCGCTTCACCAGGTCTACTGCTGATATGCTAACGACCATCACCGAGTATATATACCAGGCTCTCGACAAGAATGGTGAAGCCCGAATCGTCGCCTTGGATATCTCTAAAGCATTCGACAGAGTATGGCATGTCGGCCTTCTACGGAAACTGCGAAGCTATGGCATAACTGGACTTTTGTTGGGCTTAATCCGGTCATTCCTCTCTAACCGTACACTGAAGGTGGTATTAAACGGACATGCCACCTAGAGCTACTCTACAAACGCGGGTGTTCTCCAAGACGCTATCCTAGTTCCTATGCTCTTTCTAATCTATATCAATGATCTCCCCGATGTCATAAGATCACAAGTAGGCATGTACGCCGATGATACCACAGTTTACTCTCGCTTCGATCAAAAATCTGGTGTTGGTGACAAGGCGAACCTCGCTGCCGAGCTTGAGAAGGACCTCCAATCCGTGGTGGATTTGGCTAAGAAATGGCTCGTAAAATTCAATTCTTCCAAAACGAAGCTGCTGTCAATTAACCACTACAGACAACCGCACCTCCCTCCCATTAGTATGGAACAGGCTTGCCTCCCAGAGAGTAAAACACTACGCATGCTTGGCCTGAAACTCTCAGCGGACCTCAAGTGGAATGACTACGTCGAATCCATTACTAAATCCGCTGCTATGAAAGTCGGCTCTCTGTGCAGGGCCCGGAAATTCTTTCCGCTTGAATCTATCTACCATCCGCCCGTGTATTGAATACTGCTGCCACATCTGGTCGGGTGCCCCTGCTATTTTTCTCGGGCTTCTTGACAAAATACAGCTGAGAATCTGTAATGTGATCAATACCGACTTAGCTGACCGCCTGCAGTCACTCTTTCACCGGCGTGACGTGGCTTCCCTGTGCCTCTTCTATAAGTACTTTCACCGCTTCTGCTCGGGTGAACTTAAATCACTGGTGCCTCCTAGATGTGAATTTGCACGAGATACTAGATTGGCAACTAGGTTCCACCCCTCTACCGTGAAAGCGATGAAATGTATCCGCAATTTCTACTCCAACAGCTTCTTTTCTCGCACTTCCCGCCTGTGGAATTCCCTTCCGCATGATTGCTTCCCCGACGGCTACAACCTCCAGGAGTTTAAATGTAAGGTTAATAGACACCTCCTAACACACTAACACGCACTCATTTCCTCCAATGCTCTCCCTACGTACCTCCTAACTCGTTTATCACCCATCCTCTGACATTTCCTATACCCAATCGCTCTATGTAACCCCCTGCGCTATAGTGGCAGTGGACTGCCTTGCTTGGGGTGATATGATTAAAAAAATGAGTGATATTGCGCAACCCAGGTTTCTACCTTTCGGTGTCTTCAGGCGATTTAAAATAACTGATTTTGCCGTTTTTTTAAACGCTCACGTAAGAGGGATCTTATATGAACGCGCAGTTTTCAAAACTAGGAGAATTTACATAAATGTCTTACAATAATTTCAGCCATGATTGTATCATCCTAATAGATATTTGTTGGTATATATATATGTATAATATAAGTGACTGGCCAACGATACTGTATTAAACTCATAATCTCTATAGCTATTAAGTTGCAGTATGCTATAATATATATATATAAGATTTTTTAGAAATTACATATACTAAAGTGATGCTAACAACCAAATATAATTGTATCTATCATACAATTCAGTATGCGGATTTAGTAAATAATAAATAAATAATATACGTTCGTGTATGGGTCAGTTATACTACATTTAGTATTAGAGATAAGAAAATTGAACATAGAATAGGCTGCGCTAATGGTAATTTCTCCCAACACCGCCCTTTGCTGCAAAACCAAAATATTAATCTTATGACTCCACCTTCTTCTTCTTCTATGTGCCCTGTCCCTTCAGGATGTAGGCGATCATGGCTCTCCACGTCTCCCTATCCCTTGTGGCTCTTAGTATGTTTGCTCCTGTTGCTCCTGGCAACCCCCGTTCCGTCATCCACCTGATCAGTCCCTGCAAATATGTTATCCGCTGCCTTCCTCTGTCTCTCCTTTCTTCTATCTGTCCAGTCAGTATCAGGTTCTCCAGGCTATCCTTCCTCATTGCATGTCCCAGGAACTTCAGTTGTCTCTTCCTGATGCTCAGCATCAATTTCCTTTTTGTTGCCATTCTTTCTAACACCTCGTCGTTGCTTGTATGCTCAGTCCACGATATCCGTAGCATCCTTCTGTAGAACCACATTTCGGCCGCTTCCAGTTTTGTCCTCATTTTCGATGATATTGTCCAGCATTCACAGCCGTATTGAAGAACTGACATCACGTAGCAGTCTAGAACTCTTTTCTTCGTTTCTATTGAGATTTTCCTGTGTGTTAGTATTTTGCTCATCTTCTGGAACGCGTCCTTTGCCATGCCAATTCGCCTTCGGATCTCCGTGTCGCACTTTCCATCTCCTGTTAGAACACTTCCTAGGTACTTAAATTCTTGTACTTGTTTGATTCTGTTATTCTCCACCTGTATTTGGCATTTTTGATTGTATCTTTTGCTGATGACCATGCACTCAGTTTTCTTAAAGTTTATTTGTAGTCCCTTCTTGTCACTCTCCACTGCTACTTTCTGTATGAGGTCTTGTAGTTTCCTTTCCGTGTCCACAATCAGCACTGTAGCGTCCGCATATCTTATGTTGTTCAGGTTGTGGCCTCCAATAACAAATCCTGGCGTGTCATCTAGGGTCCTCAAAATATTCTCGCTGTATAGGTTGAACAAATCCGGTGAAAAGACACATCCTTGTCTTACGCCTTTTTCTATCTTTGTGTATCTACTGAGGTCGTTCCCTACGTTCAGCAATAGCATTGCTATAAATGCTATGCATAACTCCAAACCCGTTCATAAATATCTAAACTGTCAGCTGTATACAACCAATTCGTAAGATGAATGGTTAAAATGACTTTGAGGAATCAATCCTCTGGGTCAACCTTGAGAACTAGCACTAGATAATCAAAAAGAACTGCACAGATAGCAGAAACCACATCACGTGAAGACTTTCAATGTCAGTATCAGCAACTATGAGTATCAGAATAAACAGGAAAAGAAAATAATGGCATAATCATGATGCTGATATTTTACACTATCTCAAATAAAATGTCAAGAAATAAATGCCCCCTTCAGTAATGGAAAGAGCAATAACAGATACTAGATTTGAGAAACCTATTTTTTCGAAAAAACAGTTTTAAGAGAAATATTTTTTTGAACCGACACTTATACTGTAAGTTTATTCAATGAATTCTGAATGTTTCCTTATAAAGAAACTGCGATTACCCTTAACAAAACAGAGGGCCAGAGACTAATACCTACTCGGATCCTATTCAGAGCGCATATATAATAAGATGTAAGAATCATGGTTGAAATAAGGATAATCCATTTGCCTATGGTCCGGATCACATATACCATGGTCTTTTGAACAACAGTAGATGTTTATTCGTTATTTCCTGTGTAGAATTCGACTTCCGGCTCTTTCTAAAGTCTACTTCAACTTTATACTTCTGCTGTCTTCGCCCAAACGCTGAAATTGTTTTTACTATTTATTTACTGAATAGTAGTAGATAGGTTCGCCTATTTTTTTTTTATAATCGTTTCACCCCGAACAAGGCATTTCACTGCCACTATTGCGCAGGGTGTTACATAGAGGGGAAAGTGGTGAGAAAGGATGGTTGAATATAGGAAATGTCAGAAGAAGAGTGATAGACGGGTAAGGATACCGAGAATGAGGGTTGGGTAGATGGTGAGAGTATTGGGATAATAGATGCAAGTTAGTGTGATAGGAGGTGTCTATTGACCTTACATTTAAACTCCTGAAGATTGTAGCTGTCGGGAAAGTAGACATGTAGAAAGGATTTCCACAGGCTTGAAGCGCGAGAAAAGAGGCTGTTGGAGTAGAAATTACGGTTACATCTTATCTGTTTTACTGTAAAAGGGTGGGACCTAGTTGCTAATCTAGTATCTCGTGTAAATTCGTACCTAGGTAGCACCAATGATCTAAGTTCATCGGAGAGAAGCCGTGAAAGTATTTCTGGTTCACACTCTTCGGCGGTCTCTTAAACAGGACTATTGATTCATACCTTGTTTTTTGTTTAAGGTTTGACTTCAGGTTCTACTTAATCTTTTTGATGCCAGTAGCAACTTGCCTGTTGGTGGCATCATCAGCTTTCACAGAGTGAACTGACCAGAAAAAATACGGGTAAATAATTGAAAAAAGACCAAGAAAAATATTCACTGAGAGTGAGTCAGTAAATCCTTTTTTTTTTTTTGTCATTAAAGGAATATAAAAAAGGGAATGAAGTAAGGGGTCAAATTAAAGAAAGAAAATTGAAATAATTGAGAAAAAAAAATAACGGAATCGAAATCCAGACGAAAGTTCGAAAGAACGATGGGCAGACAAACGAGAGAAGAAAGAAAACCAGAAAATTCATGTAAGAGGAAATGGAAATAAGAAGAGAAAATCAATAAAAAAAGAATTTTGTTTAATCAAAGATTGCTGAGATAATGATTAGTGTCATCGAAATAATATCAATGCAAAAATTGATTGCTGTTATCATCATTTCAAATGATTGTAATTACATGAGAGCAAAACAAAAAGGCGGAAAACTCGACACTATAATCAGCCGACAACTGCTTTAGTTGCCGTTTAGAAAAGAAAACTATTTTTTGTAAAGCTTATTTCCTTGAGTAGCAAACAATTATTATTTTCAATTTTTATTTAAACTAGCGAATTTTTCTTGACAAAGTTTTAGACTCGCTTTTTAATTTCTTTCTTCTCTTTTCATATTGAAAAATAGTTGAATTTCTTTGATAATGTAACCAAATTTTGATCTCATTTGCGTTTTTTTATATGCTCCATTAAAAAACAAATTTTAGGAACCTTTTCTCCGTAACTGATATCTAACAACTGAAATCATCTAATGACCGGATTTGAACATTATTACATTATAGTAGCAAGATATTTATAGACTAGCTCTATATAGCATGGCGTTGCTCGGGGTTTTTAATGGTTATGTTGAAATTTTAAGGTCAAGTGCTTATTTAAAAAAGCTCAAGTACGCGGTTGTCGTAACGCGTACGTTAAAAAAAGTGCGAAGTAAATATTGGTTTTGTTGTATTTGTAAAATGGGATTCATGCTTGGTTAATTTTGCCAATAAACGGGAAAGAGTTATGTACAATTAGAAGAACGGAGGTCGGCGTTACGGGAGCCAGGAATGTGATGCGATGACGTTGCGGCGCAGAAGAAACGGATGCATTGTCACTGCAACGTCTGAGGGATTCGCACCTTGTAGAAAACGGGAAATTGTTATGGCATATAATAAGGTAGAAGTTACAAAAAAGACGATCGCAAAAAGCAAAATTTTCAATTAATTTTTGCCGCACACTGTGTGTCAATTGATGTTTTTGTTCATATAGCAAGGTATCAGACTTTGATCTACCAATGACTCGATTCTGGTTGAGTTTGAGTGAAGCCTCTTGGAGAAATGCATAAAAGTGCGCAAAAGACAACCCGAAATTATTTTTTCACTGTTTTATTTTTACAAAACTCTGTAAATTGATTCAAAAAATTAGTGTGTAAATCAAAGGTTCGGACATTGATCTACAAGTTACCCGGTTTTGGTTGAATTCGCATAAGGCGTCTCAGAGGAGAAGAGTTTGTAAATTCTAAGCATTTCAGTGATTTCTGCCGTACCCTGTCAATCGATTCAAACGTTTTTGTGTACCTCAACGGCTCATGTCATAATCGACAAGTGATCCAATTTCAGTTGAAATTGGACCAAGGGTTTCAGAGGAGTAGGGTTCGTTAGAATGGACACACACAAACACACATACACAGACACACACACACACACACACACACACACACACACACACACACACACACAGATAGACATATCCAGTTTTATATACATAGATGTCACCAGTAATATATATTTTGTAACAAATAAATTAGACGAATAAATACACAACGCTCTTTATTATAATAGAGAGGATATATATATATATATATATATATATATATATTCTTCACTGCTCGACGTTATAATTATTGCAAGAAAATAAAAATAATAAGGTACAGTTAAAAAGCAAACACGCGGGAAAATTTTACTAACTGGTAGTAAAAGGAATAAACAAAGCCGATGCTGGCTCGCTATTCAGTGCGACAGGAGACACACACACACACACACACACACACACACACACACACACACACACACACACACATATATATATATATATATATATATATTGGGCGCGCAATATGTTATGCGCTAAAAAGACTGCCTTCTTCCACCGAACGCCCCGTGGCCCAGTGATAGAGTCGCCGACTGACGCCAATTCGGTCGGGTTTTGAGCCTGGGTTATGTAGCAATCAGTGTCTAATCGTACAGCAAAACAGATCTGTCTGCGGATGACAATAATATATATATATATATATATATATATATATATATATATATATATATATATATATATATACGCAACTGCACATTGGCCTTTATTATAATATACCGGATTAGTAAAAATAAAGTCATAATGATAAATAGATTAACGCAAATATAAAGAAAAGGATTCCGAAAAATAGTATACATATGTATATATTAATGAAGGTTTCGTTAAATAATATACACAAGTTGTGTCTATTTATTTTATGCAGGATCCTTTCGTATAGTTTGATAAGCTTGATAGTACTATCGTTAAAAGACTCCTCCCTCGCTGCTAGCGATTTGCAAAAAACCAATATAGTTTATAAAT
Organism: Ascarosepion bandense; assembly: GCA_037127315.1. Classification (NCBI taxonomy): domain Eukaryota; kingdom Metazoa; phylum Mollusca; class Cephalopoda; order Sepiida; family Sepiidae; genus Ascarosepion; species Ascarosepion bandense. Next base: position 2,421,201 of record JBBBDQ010001045.1, read on the forward strand.
TCAAATGCCCCTTTTGAGAATGTATCTCTAACAAACAAAATAATATCTACATTGGCCATACTACCAGCTCGCTCTCAAGGTGTCTTACACTACATTTAAATGACAATTCAAACATATTCCGACATTTAAATTTAAACGGTTATCAACGCACACTTCTCAGAAAAACACTTGTTGAAAATACATGTATACTTAGACCAAAAAATAATAAACGAAAACTCAAAATCCTAGAAGCTATCTACATTAAACAGCTTAAACCTAGCTTAAATAATATAAAATATTTCGACATCTCTACTAACATACTCCAATGCCTGTAATCGACGGGAGAGGTCATAGTTACTACGCTTACTCCTTCTACCCATAGCAGTAGTAGCTCGCAGACCAATCCCCTCATGCCACTATTTCCTCATGTGACCAAGAACCATACCACCACCATCTTGTCACCATCTTCGGCCATCCGCCACGATAAAGAATTGACTTGTCTCTCTGTTTAATTCTCTTTGTTTAATTCTACTTTGTCAATAACTTTTATGTTAACTCTTTGATAATGGCTTATGTATGCCGAAAGCTCAGACCGGATAGAAAAAACAACAATTACTGCGATTTCTTGTCGTCTTTTAACGATAGTACTATCAAACTTATCAGTCTATACGAAAGGATCCTGCTTAAAATAAATAGACAAAACTTGTCTATATTATTTAACGAAAAATGCATTGATGAAAAAATGCTGCCAAAATAAACACACACAATATATATATAAAAATCCTCGAAGCACTCTACATTAAACAATTTAAACCTGGTTTGAATACAATCAATTTTGATATTTCCAACAACGTACTCAAATGTCTGTAATCAGACCAGGGACCACAACGCTACTATTCTGTCACTGTCTTCGGCCATCCACCACGGTAGGGATGGACTTATATTTTCAATTCAATTCTCTTTATTGTTAATAGCTTAAATGTTCTATGTTTACTGTGTGTTAATATTTACTCTTTGATAATGGCTTATGTGAGCCGAAAGCTTAGACCCGATAAAAAATTCAACAAATACTGTGATTTTTTGTTGTCTTTCAACAACATCACCATCAAGTATATCAGACGGTATGAACGGATCCTACACAAAATTAATAGACAAAACTTATAAAACTCTATATTATTCAATGAAACCTGCATTAATATATATATATATATGTATGTGTGTGTGTGCGTGTGTATGTGTGTGTGTTTACTGGATTGGTTCTGAAAAGTACTTGACCTGGATTAGTAATGATTTTAAAATAAATTGTGTCGTTTAATCGATAGTCATAGACAGATAAGTTTGTTAAAGCAAAAACTGTTTAACAAACCACACACACACACACATATATATATATATATATATATATATAGAGAGAGAGAGAGAGAGAGAGATAAAGAGGGAGGGGGAGACCGAGAGAAACCTCCCAAATTATTAGAACATTTAGGGCCAGTTCTTTAATAGACAGATTGCTCATCATCATTTCATGTATATTATCATTATACATGCCCAATAGTCAGAGTGCCCTAATTCATTAGTCAATGAGCGATGCGTAGATGCCAGAGTAGCTACTGTTTTTCAAAGTCTACCATTCTTTCAGAATGCTCAACCAGGGTGTGAGAGCGTATTTTTTATACCGATGCCATCGCAATCTACAGTTGCGTTGGATGAGCAATTTTGGGTCCTGGATCCTGGATACGCAATTTGATCCCTACATTGAACAAACCTTGTGTCACATCCCGTCTCACTGGGGAAGACGGTGTAAATTCCTATATAAATAGTTGTGTCTGTGCCCACCCGAGAGCATCTATATATATATATATATATGTGATATTTAATTTGGCTTTATTGTGCCACGGAATCACTTCTTCAAACAATTTAACTGAAAAATAACGTACACTCATCGAAAACGGATATAAATTGTTCATTCAAATGCTGATTTCGTTTTTTGAACATGTCCACATCAATACGTAAGCGATGAAAAAAGAACATCGAACAGTTGCAAAAAATGAATATAACATTTAAGAGGAATTAAGGAACAGATATTTATTTGACTTCATAATATAACATGCTAAAGAAAATATTTGAGAAAATAAAACACAAACTGAGTTTTATGAAGAAATGATAATTAAAAAAAAATGATATTTTTATTCCGTAGTGGAATCATTTTAAAAATTTATATGCATTCTCTATCGAGAAACTATAGATAACTTCTCAGACAAATATTAGGTTTGCCAGAAAGTCTAGACTCACTTAGGAAGCGGAAACAAAATAAGAAAATAATTATGGAGCAACTCCAGCATTTATTCTTTAAAATTAAGTCCATCATTCTTGACGATTTTTTGGCTTGCGATCAGCCAGCATCCGCTTCTGTCCGAAATACCAGACCGCTGGGTTTGAATAAAAAAAAAACTGTAAACAAGCTTCCCTGACTTCATCAAGACTGATTAATCGTTGGTCGCGAACAAAATGTGCCATTAAGTGAAATAAGCCATAGTCACTCGAAGCAGCATCGGAATTGGTTAGTAGATGTACAACACCGTCCAACTGTTTGATCATGTCTTTTGTCAACCTGGTAGTTTGTGACCTTGCATTGTCTTGATGAATCAAAGCCTAACCTCAAATGACCAAAGTAGGATGCTCTTTCTTTAGGTTCTCATAGGCGTTGTCTAGCTGCTGACAATAAAGTTTAGCTTTGACGGCGTGACCGTGTGGAACAAGCTCGAAATGCACTACTTCTTTAGGAATTCAACCGGAGATCAAAATTTATTGTTTCCTTTCTCAGTGAATCAGGACTTTCTGATCAACCTAAAAAAATTGATTAAAATCTATGCATTATTTATCGCCTTACAAACAAACTGCACCTCTAGATGAGAGAGAGAGAGAAAAAAAAGTGTTCAAACACAGAAGCTTTTTTCATTTATTGGCGGAACAGCAGGGCACAATATATTTTCACTCCATTAAATGTTATACTCCTTTGCATTAACGATGGGATTCTTATTACATTAATTAAATTTTACCTCTAATAAGATATTCATTATTTTCTCTTCCACCTACATATACTACTCATTCATGTTTTGGTCGGAACTGCATAAGAGATGTGAATTCTTTTTTTCGGTAATACATTTTGTGGTTTCGTAGCACAAAACTATAAGTCCTGCTGCTGTATTCTCTTCATTTTTTGTTTTCTATCAGGAGATTCGCGTGTGATGTTTTATAGAGTATTTAAATGTTTTATGCCCATTTCTTGATATTTGTCTTTATAAATGCACAAAGCTTAATCTTAGAAATGATTAAAGAGGTTAGGGCGTTGCTACTTTCTTTCAATGCGTCATCTTTATCGAGGAATTTTAATCAAGCTATCAATAACAATTATTATCGGAAACTGCTATAATGGCGTCATTTTTTTCTGCCATCACCCCGAATCATAAAAAGAAAAGACAGCTGAATATATTATTGGCGGATTAGATATATGTCTTCCGGCCATATTATGAAGCAAACTGGATTATCAATTGATTATCTGTTTCTTTCACCGTGTGATTCGATGTTTGATTGAATACAGAATTCATTTTAACTATCAAAATTGAAGTAGAAAATGCCCTAAGTGACTCTGGGCTATTTGTGTGAGTTGCCCGGAAACGTAAGTCATTTTGCAAAAATTCTCTTTGAATACGATCCAGATTTCTTAATCTGGCGTCGTTTAAAGAAAAATAATCGACTGAAAGCTTCCATATTCTATTTTCATGTCTGAAATACAAGGCTTTAAAATGGAACTTAGAAACGTCAATACTAAAACTATTTCTAGGTGAAACGGAACTTTTTGCCTTGCTTTTTGGCCAATACCATTTTGATTGAGATTCGGTAGACTGTCCCGGGTCTGCATAAGATTCTCTTTTGTTTTGTTTTTAATCCTCTGTGATAAGGACTACAAATAAAATGCAAGAAAACCGAATGCACGGTCATCAGCAAAAAGGGCAGCCCAAAATGCTAATTACAGCTGAGGGACTCTAAAATCAAGCACTTACAGACATTTAAATACCTAGGAAGTGTTCTAACAGAAGACGGAAAGTGCGACATTGAGATCTGAAGGTAAATTGGTATGGTGAAAGAAGCATTCCAGAAGTTGTGAAAAGTATTAAGAAACAGGGCAATTTCACTAGAAACAAAGAAGAGAATACTGAATTGCTGTGTGAGGTTAGTTCTTCATAAATGCTAGACAATCGAAGATGAAAAAAACCCTGAGGCAACTGAAATGCGGTTCTACAAAAGGATGCTGCGGATATCATGGATCGAGCATGTGAGCAATGACGAGGCTTTGGAAAGGATGGAAACGAAAAGGAAATTAATACTGAGTATCAGGAAGAGACAGCTGAAGTTCCTGGGACATGCAATGAGAAAAGAGAGCTTGGAGAACCTGATACTAACAGGCCATATAGAAGGAAAAAGAGACAGAGGAAAGCAGCGGATAACATATTTGAAGGACTTGATCAGGTGGTGACGAAACAAGGGTTGCATAATGCAACAGGAGAAAGCGTGCTAAGAGCCACCGGGGACAGGGAGACGTGAAAAGCCATGATCGCCTACGTTCTGAAAGGACATGGCACAAAAAAGAAGATTCTCATAATAAAAAGAATAAAAAGACTTTTAAATTTATGTCAAACAGATTCTCAGATTCTCTGTTTAACTTTTTCTAAGACTGGCAAAGAAGGTTGTAAAATTGAAGGACTTCAAAAGTATTTAAAAAGTGAGTATAATTTAAAAACATGCTTGAATGATTTCCGTAACAATCGGCCAAAAAAGTCTCATGGACATTCTTAAAAAGTTTTTTCTTCTGTATCCATATCATACATATCATGATATCGATTCGGGCTCGAATCTTGCCATAGGCAGGAAGAAGACTTTTTGATGTTATCGGTTCGGAGGAGGTGATCCCAGGGTTCGGTACATTTGGAAAGTGCTTGAAAACCATACCATAAATTAACCCAAACTTTGTGAGTGAAATTGGATAGATGGAACCTTTTGGGAGCTGTTGATGGTTGTTATAGCACAAAATCAAAGGTCACCGAGAGTTAAAAGGAAAAAGAAAAAATTATTACCATACCACATTTTAAAAGAAAAAAATTAAGAAAATTGTTGTTGACACTAGTTAATGAGCTCTCTCCCAGAAACTCTAATGTCCGCTTAGTATAGCTGCTGTATAACTCCCGACTGGCACTGTTGGTTATGAACAAATACAAATTTGCCTGAGCAGTCATCTGCAATGGGGATTAGCTAGCCGCCCTAGTAGACATGCATCATTGGATACTAGTGGCTGGCCATATAACTGCAGCTATGGAAAAAGAAAAGAAAAAGCTACATTGAGTGGCGATCAAGTATATCAATAACAGCACTCATCAGCAGGCAGATCAGATAATTTGAGTTTGGGTTTTGTTTAACGACATATCACCCTCTGTGGGTTATTTAATGTCAAAAAGGTAAAGTTTTAAGGTATTTTTTAATGTTTGGTTATAATGAGAAGGTTGATTTAATCAAATTTTGATGAATTTTTTATTTTTTATTTTAGAAAACTGAAAATGTCTTCTAGTTTTGTATTCAAAAATGTATTGCTGGCAATATTTTTTTTTTCTTTTAAAATGTGTTGTGATGATATTTTTTTTTATTTTAAAATGTGTTATAGTAATAATTTTTTTCTTGTAAAATGTGTTATGGTAATAAGTTTTGCTTTCAAAAATATTTGGTTGGTAATATTTTTCCTTCAAATATGTATATTTTTCTATAAAGTCTATTCTTATGTATATATTTCTATAAAAGTGTATTTTTATACTTTCATGGTGTTTTGACCACAGTTTGGGAGGTTAATTATTTGCCCATAGCTGGGACCCTAACAGGTGCTACCACTCCAGGTCAGGATAGACCTGGGAACAATAGCTTTCGGATGCAGTCCTGTACTATGAGCTTCTGTTAATCCAGGACCAGATCAGATAATACATCCATCGGCTTGCTTTTTCAAGAAATCTAAATAAAGAAAATGTGATCTCTTGAAGGGATTAAACCTGCATGATATTTAATAGAGGAAACGTTTTCTTTATTTAGATGAAAGTAGAAAGATGCATTACACACCGCTTAATAAATAAATAAAAATGGGGCGTCTGTTTTAAATACGAACTCTCAAATCTAATAACGGTTGAACTAATAAAAATGCTGGGTAAAATAATTACCTTGTTTTTGTTTCGTATACAAAACTGAGCAGTTATTTTCTTTTATGGACTGTGTCTCTTCAGGACGAACTCTCAAATCTAATAACGGTTGAATTAATAAAAATGCTGGGTAAAATAATTACCTTGTTTTTGTTTCGTATACAAAACTGAGCAGTTATTTTCTTTTATGGACAGTGTCTCTTGAGGACGAACTCTCAAATCTAATAACGGTTGAATTAATAAAAATGCTGGGTAAAATAATTACCTTGTTTTTGTTTCGTATACAAAACTGAGCAGTTATTTTCTTTTATGGACAGTGTCTCTTGAGGACGAACTCTCAAATCTAATAACGGTTGAATTAATAAAAATGCTGGGTAAAATAATTACCTTGTTTTTGTTTCGTATACAAAACTGAGCAGTTATTTTCTTTTATGGACTGTGTCTCTTCAGGACGTAGGCGATCATAACCAAACACCCCCCCATGTCCCTTTTAACCCTTTATATATTTTGTCTGGTTGTTTCTCTCAAACTCCGCTCGGTCCTCTATTTAATCCCGCCCTTCAATTATGTCATGCGCTGTTTTCCCCTGTGCCTCTTCCCGTCTATCCGCCTTGTGAATATCAGATTCTCCAAACCTTCTTTCTCATCACGTGTCCCAGCAAACTTTAACTGTCTCTTCCTGATATCAAGTATAAGTTTTCTTTTCGATTCCATCCTCTTTAAAACCTCGTCGTTGCTCATATGTTCGATCCATGGCATCCTCAGCATCCTTCTGTAGAAACATTTTTCTATTGCTTCGAGTCTCACTTTTATCTTTAAAGAGATTTTGCTGCCATATAGGAGGACATACATCACATAACTGTTCAGAACTATTTTCTTTATTTCCAACGAAATTTTCCTTCTCTTTTAATACTCTGCTTAGCTTTTAGAGTGTGTCTTTGGCCATTTAAATACGTCTTCAGATCTCAGTGTCGCACTTTCTGTCCACTGCTAGAACACTTCCAATGTATTTAAATTTATGTACCTGCTTGACAGCAGTACACAAAACGACTTTTCTTGTGGTGTGGTCATTTTAAGGGTTGACACAAATTAGAAAAAATTAAATTTATACAAAATCTGTAAAAAATAACAAGAAGCATTTTGACGAAAATTTTAGAAATTTCATTAATTTTAATAACTTTGAACATTTTCCTCTGCAGTAATGTGTTGAATATGATTATTCCTCTTACAATTTGTTTATGTTGCATTTTTCCAAAATATGATCTTTCTTTTGAATAACCCTTTATTTTTCTAAATTATGATCTTTCATTTTTAATAACGCTTTATTTGTTATTAACCAACATTAATGGGTTCCGCGATATTTGTTTTTAATTATATGACTCCAAGCAAGGTAATAAAAGCCATTAAAATGCCAGGGGTTATTGAGTGTAGAAGAGGATTATAATAGAACAAGTTTCAAGACGACAGAAGATGACGATTTTCCTAACTCCTAATATTCTAGGTTCTTTAAAAATATAATCTGAGTGGGGGTAATGTGTTTCCTTAACTGGGGCAAAAAGAGCCGACGAGCGGGAAGTGACATCGGAATCAACAGTTCCTTCTCTTCGATTGATAGGCACAGGATTTAATAAATAAATAAAAGTGACATGTCTATTTAAAATTAAATCTGTTCACTGTAATAACGTGTGTAGTAATGAAAATGTCGAATTAAAATAAATCTAAGATTTCTTGACACACACACACACACACACATATATATATATATATATATATAAAGTTGTGCAATGATCAACATTTTACCATTTTAATTTCGCGCATGCGCGATGTTTGGTTTTGATTTTGTTGACTGAGCAGTATAGTAAGACTGTGTATGAGAGAAAGAGGAACACTGATGAAATTCACTCCGTCAGAAGTTTGGAAACGTCATGCTGTGCTACTTTGCATTCGCACCGGAAGCTGAAATCCAAACATTACAGAGTATTTTTATGTCAATCTGAGGAGAGTGCAGAAGATCAAGAAAGAGTTAGATTACGAAGGTGCGGCAGCTCTGAAAACACACTGTGGTCGTTCTGTTAAGAAAAGAAATCTCAAATTTGTAGTTGAGATCCAAGTCATGTTGGAAAACGATCCTTCAAAGCCAGTCAGTTTCACAACCAGGACTGTCAAGAGTCTTGATTATAATGTGTTTGGCGCAGTTGAGCGACAGACCAACAAAACTCCTTATAACACCAATGATGAACTGAAGGCAAAGATTATGGCAACATCCACTAACTTAAACAAGGAGAATGTTCACAAGAGTTGAAGAAAATTTCCAAGTCGTCTAGAGGCTGTGGTTTAAGTCAATGATGATTTCATTGAATAAATGAGATTTTTCATATATTTTTGTGTAATTTCGGTAAATACATTTGCTAGAAAGAATTGTCAGTTTTATTTTTGCTTAATTTACGCAATTTATCCATCGTACACTGTGTATATATGTTTATATTTTATAAATATTAAACAGTATATTTACTTTCAGCTACCAGCCTGAATATTCGAGAAATCTTATCAAAGAAACATTTCTTGCTGACGGGCGCAATTTTTCTTGAATAAGATTAATCCAAATTTTAATTAAAAAATGATTCTAAATATTGGTTTGTCTGAAAAGTTAACGCCGATTTTTAGTCGTTCATATTCTTACAAGTAGAATTTATTGACTTATATAATATGCTTGCATTTTCGATTAGAGCACACTTCAAACTATCTCTTCAAAAGAAAGTTTATAATTGCTTAATTTTGCATCTCTGAAAATGGATTATAAAGTGATTTTAGACACTTGATGATTTTTATTATTAAATTAAAGGTAAAAATACCTCACAAGCAACAAAAAATATATGTGCTGTTTACGGCGAAGGTGCTTTAGCTCACACAACTCTACGGAAGTTGTTCCTAAGTTTAGAGTTGGTGATTGTAGAAAAACCGCTCTGGTACACCCCACTACAGAATGAGAATACTCCAGCATAACAAAACGTTGGAATTGGCAGAAACAATACATTTATCAAAATCTACCATCCATAAGCAAACTACATTTTTAGGTACCACAGGATGTTATGTATCGCATTTCTATATGTGAATTGCGGTAAAAACGCAACGAAAATGTGACTGTTGATAAGAGATTGATTGTTTACAACAATGTTCAGCGAGACACATTCTGGTTTAAGACAATTTTCACTCAGTTAAGTGTCAAACGTGATACACGCTTTGGGCGATCATGTCTCAAAAGAGACATGACTGACTGGACAGAAGATTATCCCACACTAGGTTGCAATTGCATTCTGCGGTAGACTGGTTGCCAGTCAATGCTAATAGAACCTAATCTGTCCTGTTATTTAACCCATAACTAGAGGGAAAAGACAGGTTAATACCTTTCCTAAAGATATTTGTGCGTGTGGGAATGCAAGGAATTCAACTGGAATTCGAACTCGGCAACCCGATTTGTCGTTCCGCACGATATATATATCAGTTTATTGCGCATCTTTATATATATCACAGTCTATTTCTTTCAGTATTTCTCTCTATCTAAAAATGTTCACATCTATCGACCCATCTCTCTCAGCCTATTCATCGCTATCTATCTATCTATATCTATATATATATATATATGTGTGTGTGTGTGTGTGTGTGTGTGTGTGTGTGTGTGTGTGTGTGTGTGTATTCTGGAACTTTTTGCAGATACCTAATAAATACGTATTCTGCTTTACGTCATACTGTGAGTGCTAAACCCCCTTAGTATAGTGCAAACTCTTTTATATAATGAAATGTAGGACGTGATGAAATATCTCAAATTCACGTCGGTTGATTTCCTCTCAATTAAAGATGACCTTCTGACAATAAAATTTAACTTTTAACTGATCATTATATTATATTTTGTGCCATACTGTTACACTGGCATAATTTTATGATATTTAGATTGTTATATCTTAATATGGTGTGTATGTTTTTATATTTATGAAACTTACCGCACTCAAACAGAAGGCAAAATGCACTAAAGTATTAAGAGTGTTGTGCCAATTTTCGAAATGAGTAGAACCTCCTTTCGTGAAATATGCGTTCTAAACTTTCGGGCTTTTCAAAAGAATTTCAGCAATCGCAAGTGTATTAAATACGTAATTCGCTGGAAGTTTTCGCGATATTTTAAATACGTAGAAATTAAGTAAACTATTAAGAAACAGGACAATTTCGTTAGAAACAAAAAAGAGAGTTCTGGATTGCTATGTGTTGTCAGTTCTTCGATATGGCAGTAAATGCTGGACAATATTATCAAAGATGAAAAAAAACTTGAAGCAACTGAAATGTGGTTCTACAGAAGCATACTGGATATAAAGTCAGGGATCAATTCCATATTACAATCAATATATAAACTGACCCCTCACTTTGTGGTCACAACAATTTCTATACATTTATATTCCTGAGATCCGAAAGCACGAGGATGCATTCCAGAAGTTAAGTAAACTATTAAGAAACAGGACAATTTCGCTAGAAACAAGGAAGAGAGTTCTGGATTGCTATGTGTTGTCAGTTCTTCAATATGGCAGTAAATGCTGGACAATAGTATCAAAGATGAAAAAAAACTTGAAGCAACTGAAATGTGGTTCTACAGAACGAAAAAGTGTTGATAATAGGGATACTACAATCCAGCAGATACAAAAATTTAAATACCTGGGAAGTGTTATAACAGAAGACGGAAAGTGTGACACAGAGATCCGAAGGCGAATTGGCATGGCGAAGGAAACATTCCAGAAGTTGAGTAAAATATTAAGAAACAGGACAATTTCACTAGAAACAAAGAAGAGAGTATTGGAGTGCTATGTGATGTCAGTTCTCTAATACGGTAGTGAATGCTGGACAATATCATCGAAAATGAGGACAAAACTGGAAGCAGCGGAAATGTGGTTCTCCAGAAGGACGCTGTGGATATCGTGGACTGAGCATGCAAGCAACGATGAGGTGTTAGAAAGAATGGCAACAAAAAGGAAATTAATACATCAGGAAGAGACAACTGAAGTTCCGGGGACATGCAATGAGGAAGAAAGGCTTGAAGAACCTGATACTAACAGGCCAAATAGAGGGGGAAATAGACAGGGGAAAGCAGCGGATAACATATTTAAAGGACCTGATCAGGTGAATGACGGAATGAGGGTTGGGTGGTGTAACACGAGAAAGCGTGCTAAGAGCCACCAGGGATAATGAGATGTGGAAAAACATGATCACTTACGTCCTGAAAGAACAGGGCACATAGAAGAATAACCGCGTCCAGTAGAATTTTTCTTAATAAAAATTAACTGAAAATTTTAAGACTTAATGAATCTTTAGGTATTTTTAAACAAACAAAATGTGTCTTTGTGTTTCAGACGCATGCAAAACGGAATGTAATAAACATCAATCTTGCAGTTCGTTTTGAAAACACATTCGGTTATAAAGTGAATTTAATCCACACTGCGTGTCTTTCTTTCTACTGTGATTTTCTAGCAGCTAAGGAGATAGTCGAATTAACGATTAGATTGCTCGTCTCAACATTCTGTTCGCTCCCGTCATGTGTACACCCCTAACTGACAAATTGTGACCTAGTGTTGAACTTGCTTTTAATATTTAAACGACGGAAAAAGGTTTCACGATTGTGGACTTTAGACAGTTTAAACAAGAAAAATCATTTTAAGGGTATGTTGTTTAATATTTTCGCTTTAATATAAAAGCTGTAAAAAATGAATATTATCAGATGGATTTATAAACTTTTTTATCAGTTTCTCCAAGAATAACATTTTACCTTATTTAATATTACAATGGCACCCCGGTTATCGACTCGCAATGACAAACCAAGATGCCAAGTTCGAATTCCAGTTGAATTCCATGTATTCAATTACGCACTAATACATTTGGGAATAGTATTATTCCGTCTCTTCCCTCCAGTTATGGGTTAAATATTAGGACAGATTGGGTTCTATAGCCTTGACTGGCAACCAGTCTACTGCAGAAAGCAATGGCAACCTACTGCGGGATAATATTTTGCCAAATCAGTCATGTCTCTTTGGAGACATGATCGCCCAAAGCGTGTATCACGTATGACACTTAACTGAATACTACAAAAATGAAAAAAATAGAACTATAACACTTGTTGGCTTCGTAGATTTTCCGTATTTCATAAGTATATTTCTTGAAGCTTATCTTGTAATATTGAATCTTCCATTATTTGCACCAAGTTATTATCAATTTTCGTCTCATTTCTCTTTGAGAGGAATGCAAGCAAACATTGTACTCTCCGGTTTGTTCGTCAGGCTTTGCTGACCCAGTCGTAGGGGCACCACATCAAGTGTCATTTCTTTTAGCACGACAATCTGGTCGGCCCCAACATTCTCCAAACTGGTTTAAATTCAGTTTCTCTTTTCCTAGACCAGTTGTCATCCAATGATATAGAACCCAGTCTGTCATGCTATTTACCCATAGTCCTGGGGGCAGAGGTTGATTCATATCCAAGTGTACAGTACTGTGCAAAAGTATTAGGACAAGAACTATTTTATCTTTTATGGGGCATGACCCAGTCTGTCATGCTATTTACCCATAGTCCTGGGGGCAGAGATTGATCCATATCCAAGTGTACAGTACTGTGCAAAAGTATTAAGACAAGAACTATTTTATCTTTTATGAGACATCAAAATAAAGTTTAAAATCACCCCTGTCCTAACACTTTTGCACACTACTGGTAGTATTAGGGTAGGAGTGATTTTCCTAAAAACCTCACTGAAATTCAAATACAGGATGAAAAGCCAAATAAATTGCTAATAAATATTGATTATTTAAAACTAGGTGTAAAAGAAATGTATTAAAGATAAGTTATATTTAATTTTTCTTATTTTCTATTAAACAAGTTATTTTGAAACTACTCATTATTCTATTATCCTTGGATATGTCTGACTTTTTTCTTATTCATCCCTCTCGAATTGATAAATCTAATATTACTTCACAAGACACACTTTAGAAACAAATACAAGCTGCTTGGCAGGAGATATCATTAGATACACTAAAGAAGCTTTTAATGTCAATGCCTCACAGAATGAAGGCTGTGGTCAAAGCAAAAGGCTATTATACTAAATATTAAATTTATTTTGTAACAAGTATTTTTTCTTGTTAAAGCATTTGTTGAGTAAATCAAATAAAATTACTTTAATTAAATTGTTTATTTTCTGTCAATATTTTTTCTTGTTAAAGCATTTGCTGAGTAAATCAAATAAAATTACTTTAATTAAATTGTTTATTTTCTGTCAATATGCCTCAGTCAGTTAAGTACCATACATGATACACGCTTGGGCGATCATGTCTCGAAAGAGACATGAATGACTGGGCAGAAGATTATCCCGCAGTAGGTTGCCATTGCTTTCTGCGGTAGACTGGTTGCCGACCAAGACTATAGAACCCAATCTGTTCTATTATTTAACCCATGACTTGAGGAAAAAGACGGATTAATACCTTTCCCAAGGGTATTTGCGCATAAGTGAATACAATGGATTCAACTGGAATTTGAACTCGGTTTTCCGATTTCTCGTTCCCAGCCGATATCCAATGCACCACAACGCACAATATGCCTCATAAAAGATAAAATAGTTCTTGTCCTAATACACAGTACTGTATTAGCAAGTGTGTGTTAGTAAGCGAATACCATGTATCCGACTGGAATTCGAACTCGGTTTACTATTTCCACAATCTGGGTCGCTATCCATTACTCTACCATGATCTTTTCAGGTTTTGTTTATTCATAAGACACCAGGAAAATTACGTAACTGGATGAATTCTAGAGTTGTCGGTTCGTCGTTTAGATTTGAATATAAAATGAATGATACCCGTAACGTTCGGAAAAGGTATAAAACATCAATAATGATATCTCTCGATCACCATTGAAGTAGCAATTGATAATAGCCTCTGCTTAAAGTTTAAATAAATAAAGTTATAAATCGACACAATTCCCCATATATGTCACAGATTAAGAGCATCAAATGTCGTTTTAATTGCAGACGACACGCCCATGGACATTATGCCGCGTCTTATTTATAATTGTTCTTCTGATTAACGAGAAAATAATTATCCAAATTGCACAGAGAATTTAGTTTGAAATTATCTAAATATCTCAGTCGAATTTAATTAGGCAAGTAAAATTAGTATTGATTGATATTAACCAAATAATGTTGGTAAAACATTCATGAATTATTTACATGATAAATACACTGTATGGATTTTAATTTATACTTTTTTGAACAGGTTTCAGTTCTATATGGATGTTTGCATTCTGGTGGTTCATAAACAGTCTTTGACAAGGACCATCTTGGCCAGCTTGTGCAAAGATGTTAATGGCTGTAAGTCATTCATTTTATAGTTAGTCTATTACTTATACAATATACTTTGTTTCATAATGCTAGTTAGTATTTTCACAATGAAATTGGTATTAACCAACCAATGTTGGAAAATCTTTCATGATTTACTTACATGATAAGTATATTCTGTATGAATTTCAGTTAATAAATTCAGCGATTTTTGTTTAAATTATTGACAACTAGCAGTATAGCCCGGTGTTGCTCGGGTGTAATGAAAGCTAGAGCTCAGACTCAGCCTAAAGAATATTTGTGTGAAGTTTGGTGAGAATCGGATAAAAATTGTGGATTTGTATAAAGGACATACAGACAGATAAACAGACACACACACAAACATCTTGCCTTTTATATATATATATATATATATATATATATATATATATATATGTTATCGATTTTCTGCACTATTGTAAACTTCTGAATATCGTTTCTTATGTCTTTGTCTATGAGTGTATCAAATTTGATTAAAATCGAACCACTTCTTCTATAACCTGATTTTTTCGATTATCGATTTTCGATATTTATTTCGGGTACCTCGACACAAAACCTAGCTAAGAACACTCGCAGACGCTTTTAGTACAACTGTGTAAATTTTCAAGAAAATCGGTTCAGCCTTTTCAGAGTCTATAAGTAACGGACACACACACAGACACACACACACACACACACACAGACACACACACACACACACACACAAATAAAGTTCCATTTATAAATAAGTTTAGATTTAGATAACTTATTTTGTAGTATAAGATTTTATTATGCAAACTGTGTGTTGTTCATCACATGGTAAATAAATGTATATAACAACATAGTCATTGGTATTTATTTTATAATTTCTTATATATGAAGATTATCACCAGAAAGATTTAATCTTTAAAGTGACGCGAAATACTGTATATTTATTGGGTGATGGAAAAACAGCTTTGGAAACAGCGAAAAAGTTGAAAGAATGTCGCAGAACAATCCGAAAAGAAATGAAAATCATTGTGGAGATAAGCACAAGACAAAAATTGGCTTTAGGAAGGTCATAAAAAGACTTGAGAATATTTAAAAGGTTAATAAACAGGAAAAACGAAACGACCGGTAAGAATATATTTGAAGAGGCTGATGTTGTGAATATAAACAAAGGGAGAGCCCGGCGTTGCCCGGGTGCAATGAAAGCTTTAAAACTAATCCATGGTCCTGGAGCTCAGAGTCTTTGGACGTTGGCACGAAAGACTAAAAAGCAATAGTTGTTTCCAGTTAAAGCAAAACAATAGACTGAAAGAAAAATGAATGGATGTAAGTCAAACTTGATTTCCGGGTATCGATATCAAATTTTCTGCACTATTGTAAGAACTGCAACCTTGAAACTTCTGAATATCGTTTCTGATATCTTTGTCTATGAGTGTATCAAATTTGATTAAAATCGGACTACTCCTTCTATAACCCGATTTTTTCGATTATCGATTTTCGATATTTATCGGGGGTACCTTGACAGAAAACTAGCTAAGAACACTCGCAGACGCTTATAGTGCAACTATGTAAATTTTCAAGAAAATCGGTTCCGCTCTTTCGGAGTCTATAGGTAACGGACACACACACAGACACACACACAGACACACACACAGACACACACACAGACAAAGTTCCATTTATAAATGAGTTTAGATTGAATAAGCCTTACAGCCTGGCTAGAGGTTGGAACCTTCAAAGTCAATCAAAACTGCTAAGAAGGCAAAAGGGGTCAGGTGGAATAATGTATTTTAAGCCAGTTATTTTTGCTTACACAAAAATACTCATGGGAAATGTAGTAATCCGTCTCGTTTCTCCAGCTATGGATTAAATAACTGGATAGATTGGGTTCTATAGCTATAGTCGGCAACAAAACTAGCGCAGAAAAATCTTTTGCCCAGTCAGTCATGGCTTTTTCGAGACATGATCACTCAACGGTGTACTACGTATGGTACTTAACTGACTGACTGGTATAAACAATAATATTATAGATCTCTTGAGAAACGCGTGTTGTGGATGTAAACAAAGAAGAAATGTGCAGAGTATTAAGAACTTTGGTTAAATACAAGAAAACAACAACGTTTGTTATTTGTGAACAATTTTAAATCAAACAACGTTTTATGCCACACTGCATAAACTCTAATTTTAAATGTCTATAAAATGATTTATTTAATAAATATAGGTGAGGTACCTATGGTAAAAAGATTAACCACGTAATTGGGAATCTATGATTGAAATATTCTGGGTTTATGTTTTTAAGCCAATGCCATTCCCAAGAGCCACTCTTGGTAGAGTGTTACTGAAAGATTTTGCATGAGCATCAGAAGAGGAGGTGCTTAGTATAGTTTTTTTTTATTTTAGCTAGACAAGATAACGGTGAATGCTAGACTTGAAAAGGTTGAGATGGCAGCGATCGGGTAAACATCCTGTTGGAAGTTTGTTCCACAAAGTAGCAATTCTAGAGAAGCTGTCAGCGTGGAGATTGTTTTTTATTTTTAAATCATCTCACCCCAAGTAAGGCATTCTATTGCCACTGTTGCACAGGGGGTTACATCGGGGAAAGTGATGAAAAAGAGGGTTTAGTTATAGGAAATGTCGGGAGGAAGGTAATAGACTGATGAGAATACCGAGGATGGGTTGGAGTAGATGAAAAAAGAGCTTGAGAGAATGGATGCGAGTTAGTGAGATAGGAGATGTCTATTGACCTTACACTTAAATTCCTGGAGATTGTAGCTGTCGGGGAAGCAAGTATATGGAAGGGAATTCCACTGGCGGGAGGTGCGAAAAAAGAAGCTGTTAGAGTAGAAATCGCGGTTACATTTTATCGGTTTCACTGTAAAAGGGAGGGACCTAGTTGCCAATCTAGTAGCTCGTGTAAATTCATAACCAGGAGGCAACAGTGATCTAAGTTCATTGGAGCAGAAGCCGTGAAAGTATTTATAGAAGAGGCACAGGGAAGCCACATCACGCCGGTGAGGGAGCGACTGTAGCCGAGCTGCCAAGTCGATATCGATCGCATTACAGATTCTCCGTTGGGTTCTGTCAAGAACCCCGAGATGAACAGCAGGAGCACCCGATCAGATGTGGACTTAAAGCATCAAATACTTCCTGTAACAATACAAGGAAGTGATCCATTACCATTATTTCTAATGATAGTGATATATTTTCCACTTGAGGTCTTAGGTCAGCTTGAATACCCATAAGTACTTAAGGGGAGAAGTCTCCTGATCAGTCCTGAAGACGATTACCACCACCCTTAAATTTGTTGTTTTTCATTTTTTTTTTTTTTTTACTTTTTTCAGTGCAGTCTTATCGATTACACTCTAAGCTTTCCGACTGACAAAAGATTATTGAAAAGTTTCAATATTTAAACAATTCTTTGGAGGGTAGGGTTACTATAATTTTGTTTTTCATACAACGTTATAGTAAATCGATCCTCCATTTTGAAACCACTCGCTGGTACGACATTACCACCACCTGTAAATTGGTTGATTAGCAATTTTTTTAAATTTTTACTTTTTTAGTGCAATCTTATTGATTAAATGCTAAACTTTCCGATTGACAAAAAAAAATTGTAAAAATTTCAATATTTAAACAATTTTAGGCAGATGGTCAGTTTTTCATACAACCTTATAGTAAATCGATCCTGGGTATATTCAACAACTGAATCTTTTGCGAGGTTTTTTAATAAAGCCATTCTTGGAGTTTCCGAGGAAGATGCCATCGTAAGAACTAAAGAAAACTTGAAAAAGACAAAAATAAGAGCAACAACTTGTCCCAAAAAAACAAAACAAAACAAAGCGACCCTAACGCGAGTGGTTCCTAAATGGAGGATTGATTTACTATAACGTTGTATGAGAAAATGACCCCCCCCAATTGTTTAAATATTGAAATTGTTTCAATTTTTTTTTTAATAATTGGAAGCTATGTAATAACCGATCAGACTGCGCTGAAAAAACTAAAAAAAAAAAAAAAAAGAAAAACAACGAATTTAAAGGTGGTGGTAGTCTCCTTCAGGTCTGACGTCACCTTGATAGAAAACCCGTTACTAGTAAGTCCTTTCCTCAATGCGTCTCTAGAGCTAGGCCAGATGTCAGTTTCTGGTCGTCGATAATGTTTACAGGTGATCTGAAAACTGTTGTTTCGTCTGTAAAGATATTCACTTAAGATCTGTGTATATTCTAAAGAAAAATATTAATATAAAATAGAAAGAGAATAAGGACGACCTTCATAAACCTACTTGCTAGGAAAGGTTTTGTAATGGAGTAAACGCTTCCAGAGATTTCGTTTTGTGTAGCAACCTCCGATGCCACATGTAGTCAAAGTTATTCTATATATTTAAGGCGATCGGTTTTGTGATTGGTACATATTAGAGGATGTGCGTTGTGGTGCAATGGATATCGGCTCGGAACGAGAAATCGGGGAGCCGAGTTCGAATTCTAGTTGAATCCATTGCATTCATTTACGCGCAAATACCCTTGGGAAAGGTATTAATCCGCCTATTCCTTCCACTTATGGGTTAAATAATGTAATATGATCTATCTCTTCTCCCTTCAGCTAGAAGTTAAATGGCAGGACAGAATCGGTTCTATAACCTTGGCTGGCAACCAGTCTACCGCAGAAAGTAATTGCAACCTACTGCGGGATAATCTTCTGCCCAGTCAGTCATGTCTCTTTCGATACATGATCGCTCAAAGCGTGTATCATGTATGGCGCTTAAATGACTGACTGAATATAATAGTTTGAAACATGATTAAGGCTTCTTCTGGTCATAAAGTAGGGGATCAGTTTTATATTGATACGAAGTAATAAACAGATCTCTCACTAATTAATAATATAATACATCTCTTCCCCCTCTAGCTATGAGTCAAATAAATTGAAAGATGGGATTCTATAGCCTTGGTTGGCAACCAGTCAACCGCAGAAAGCAATGGCAGCCTACTACGGGATAATCTTCTGTCCAGTCAGTCATGTCTCTTTCGAGACATGATCGCCCAAGCGTGTTTCACGTATGGCACTTAACTGACTGACTGACATATTAGAAATATATTGTCACTGAAATTGTAGAAATCTCGACCAGTGCCTTTTATCAGACAAGTTTTTAACTAAATCCCTAGTCTATATGTGCTCCATCTCGTCAGTAGAAAATCTAAGGGTTACTAAAGTTTATATTGGAAATACAATGAACCAATTGGAAAAAAAGGGTTTTTACAATGATCTCTCATCCTTTACTAATACGAACAAACGAAATATGACATCACTTTATAAATATTTCTAGAAGTTAAAAGAGGAGAGTAAAACAACTAAAGTTAAATGGAAAATTCTCAGACAAGCTAGAATCTCGAGATCGATGAATGAACTAAGTTTCCTCTGCTAGAAAAAAGGAAATTATAAACAACATGAAAAGTGACATATTACTAAGTCAAAGGCTTGAAAATACAGTCAATTGTAAATATATTAAAGAATTAACCTTACAATCCTGCTCATATTACAAAATCTAAGGTATGAGGCAAAAGCAATTGTAAGCATTTTATAGTATTAACTTTACTATCTTGCTAAATTAATCCAACTATATAATGGATGGGATTTCATTCTTTTAATGCTAAAAGATTTGAGTCGCAAGATTGTAACTTACGCCAATATCTGTCTGCAATCCATTTCCGCTCTAATTTTGAATTCCCCTCTTTTAGCCGATTTCATTGGCCTTTCTCTACATTTTCTCACTTTTTCCCCTTTACTTTTACTTCTTCTGCATCTTTCTTTTTCCTCTTTCTTTTCCTTTTCTTGTTTTCTCATCATTTTTCTTTTCTTTTGTTTCCTCTTTCTAACTTCTTTTTTCTTTATAAAAACGTTTAACTTGTGCGAAGTTTTTTTCAAAATTAATAGAAATTGTTGTTTTTAAATAATTAAAAAAAGATTTTAAATAAAACGTTTATTACCATCATTGTTATCTAACTGATGAGATGTTGTTCTTTCAGTGTCGAAACAAAATATACAACTTTTGTAATAGTTTTTCACATGTTCTCATGTAATAATATTAATAATAATAATAATAATAATAACATATATATATATATATATATATATATAAATATATATATATATATATATATATATAAAATATTTGGATTTTCAATTATTCGAATATACACGGGATTAAAAGTTGTCAGTATAGAAAATGTTAGTCTTGAAACGTTAGTGTATACAATAAGCGGTTATAAAATATATCATCTGGTAAGAATTTATATAATATCTTTACCTAGAACCTGATGTAGAAAACATTGCATAAGTTTAAGTTCATATTGAATAAGTATCTTTAACTTTCAAATGATTTCTAATATATATATATTTATATATATACGTGTGTATGTATTAAGAACTTTATTGTGACACACGTTAAATTATATAATTTATGTTATATATATATAATTATCATTTTATTACATACCATATCTCACTTTTTTTTCTTATATATTCAAACTCTATTGCTTTCTACCTCACGCAACGTACACATCTCGCGACGGACGCTTCTAGTTTAAAATCATTTGTTTCTGATGAAAGGCCGAGGCCGGTCTGAAATATCAAATATATATATATATATATATATATAATAACATGAATAAATAAATACTGTCAAAAAAAGCATTTTTAACTTACAACTTTTTAGTAGTTTTATATATATATATATATATATATATATATATATATATATATATATATATATATATATATTCTAAACATATGCTGTTAAATATAAGAGACAATGAATGTCTATTATGTTTAATCATGAGCCGTTCTAAACGTCGTATTTTGGCTTTAATTTCAGTTGAAAATAAAGACAAAAATTCTCCAACATTTGGATAATTTAAATCCGGACATAACACATTACATTGTATTTGAATTAATGGTTTTGTTGTCAGTTCGCGCTATCACGCAGTGTGACGTCATAAAACCGCATTGCAAATTTGAGTTTATTATTTTTGGTAACTATTGCCGTTGCCAAGCTGAGTTTTTTGTCAACACGAAATAAAATCGTCGGTGATGACGACTGTTATTGTATTACAGTCTAAATAACACCTCTCTGAAGATGGCTCACGTGAGACGAAAGCTTAGAATCAACTTCATAAAAAATTATCCAAATGTTGGAGAATTTTTTCTTTATTTTCAACTGAAATTAAAGCCAAAATACGACGTTTAGAACGGCTCATGATTAAACATAATAGACATTCATTATCTCTTATATTTAACAGCATATGTTTAGAAAATTATTTTTCTGCCTCAATACACTATATATATATATATATATATATATATATATATATATATATATATACTGAATAATAAAAGAATAATAACACCAATTGATATAATAGAAAGGTATATAATTTCATTTAAAAACAAAACACACACACTCACACACACACACACACACACACATATATATATATATATATATATATATATATATATGGGTAGATGTGTGAGAGAAAGAACATTTGTCTTTATCTTTATTCTTTCTACAGATTGGTTGTTTTGAATTAGTCTAGATTTCTACCCTCAGCAAATGTCTAGACTTCCGATGACAGATATCATGAGATTCTCAGTCAATATATTTATTCAATTTTTTTTATTTGCCCCGGCCAACCACATCTAAATTCGGCTCGCCATGTCAGACAATGCAACTTGATATATATTTATAATGTCAAGCGACGATCACCAAATCATTCATTTAAAAACAATCTCACTCGACATTTTAGTCTTCATTATACTCATCAGTAAATATTTTTTAATTGCCTCAACAACAATTCTTGCTTTTGCTTCCTGATTCCTTCATCGTTTTTTTTTTTTATTTTCTTTTGTTCTTCATTTTCTCGAATCTCCATCTACAATTCTTTCGATGGTTGATTCTATTTAACTGTTTCTTCTCCACGTCACATTTTTCTAATTACCAAATCCAAAATACAATATCTATTTTTTTTAGAAAACGGCTAGTCACGATATGAAACCTAAGAAAATATTAAACTCCGAAAACGTGACGAACTGATCATAGTTTTTTGTCAATCCGCAACTTAAGAATCTCGAGTTTATCACTCTTCTGTTCCATGTTGAAACATAATTGTTTTTGTTCTTATTGGAACTGTAAGGGTATGTGAATATATGCGCGTGTTTCATAACTGACGTCTGTCATGTATGAGAGAAACTGATGTTCCCTCATCGATTTTGAAAAGACATTTCTTGCGTTTAATTAAAATAAGCATTAATCATTTTGAACTGTCACGTCAGTGACCTTGAAGGAAAAAATAGAATAAAAGAACCTGTGTTCGATAATCCTTACAAAGAATTTTGAGGTTTCGCGATAGTAGATTTGGCAAACTTCACGGGGAAAATTGTTGCTGGTACGAAATCTGAAAGCATCGTAAAGATTTCAGAGCCACTACAAGTCAACGTTACAAAATATTGCGTAATAATTGACAATTTTGAAAATTCAGGAGTATTGGCAGACCAGTTCAGTAATCTGCGTAGCAATGAGTGCTACGTATTTCCATTGAACATTATAATCACAGCAGAAAGAGGATAAAACTTTCCGAGAGTAGATCATATTTGTGGGCATCCAGTACACGAGAACAAATTATATAAACGGATTAACGGATTAACTCCTTCAAAACGTGTAACGTTTATTATATATTACAGAAAATAGAAGGCTGCTAACGTTACTAACCAAAAATCCTGACTCAATCAAAAACAGGGAGTCAATTTTAATGCCCAGTTCATGACTGTGTTTCTTGTCACAAATCAGCTACCTATGTCGGACATATAACCCCTAAATAAGTGAATGCTTTACATGTCAGCTGTCGAATCAAAGTGCAATCAAAAGCATTTATTGCCCCATAATTTAACAGAACTCCTACGAGAAATTCTAGTCAATACAAAAATCTTTTTTACATCACATAACTACCGGGACCTTAAAATTAGTGGAGCACCATTCATTATGTGGGGTTCACTCCTATCAATATGACACTGTTTAACAGCGGAGATGGAGTGGTATGTGTTTTTTAAAAAAATGTTAGTAACCCTCACGTCAATCCAGCCGTTTATGGCACGTGACTGCTCTAAATGATCGTTCTTCCACAAGAATGGTCACACAGTAAAACCCACTATGTATTACAGCACACGAAGAAAGAACATACCAAATGCAACACCCTGAAAATGGCAGTCTCTAGTTGAAAGTATTCGAGAAAATAATTTATTGACAGTTTTTATATTAACTCCTGAAAAACAGAAAAATGTTAGAATGCTGAAAAAAATTGATTAAATCATCCTTGTTGGCCATATTTAATGAAAGATGCTTAAAAATAAGGTCACTTCACAAAGATAGATAGATAGATAGATAGATAGATAGATAGATAGATAGATTTTAAATAGATAGATAGATAAATAGATAATGAATAGATTTCAATTCGATAGATAGATAGATAGATAGATAGATAGATAGATAGATAGATAATGAATAAGAATTTAGAATTTCGAATTAGATAGATAGATAGATAGATAGATAGATAGATAGATAGATAGATAATGAATAGATTTCAATTGAATAGATTTAAGATAGATAGATAGATAGATAGATAGATAGATAGATAGATAGATAGATAGATAGATAGATAGATATTGCTAATATGCTCTAATTTCTGGAGAGTATATCTACAGAACTCAAGTGTCCGATAAATGACAAATGTTATGTTTGTATTAATTATATATATAATTGTTGAAAACAAATTGTTTAAAACAACCGATATAATCCTTTTCCTTTATATTAATACAGAACTAAAAAACAACGAATTTACTACTTACTACTACAAGAACTAAAAACAGCAATACAAATATTTGTCTTCTAAACTATGAAAGCCAATCTTCGGAAAAATATAAAATAGCCATAATTACGAACTTCTTAAATGGATCACATCAAAATTCCTCCCAAAGAGTATTTTAAGCAAAGTAAAACACATTAAACGAACATTAATCAACAACAGTTTTCCCGACTGAATCATTGATAAACGAATAAAATTGTTCTTACAAATAATACACGAGATCAGTATTAAAAAAAGCACATAACAAAACATCAACATACTTTACTGCAACCAGATGCGCAATAATTATAAGCATAGCGAATTCACTATACAAAAAATAATTATTATAAACGTTATATTTCTGCCCTAATTTCCCAGAAACATGTAAAATTTATATAAGACAGAAAATGGAAAACCGCATGTCTAAAGTTATTCTTTGATGGTAGAAACGAAATTTCTAAAGATTTTCAATGGAATCAAAATAAAAGTTGGCATCGTTACTGAAATCTATGCTGGCTTGGTAGCCAATATTATCAGTCATATATTGCCCGTTTAAGGGACATATCATATTTTTTGGCAGTTATTTGCTGGAGCATCGTCCTAATAAAACAAGGCATCTCTCATCAGATCGTTGCTACATCTCTATTTATTAACGCTCTACCTTGAGTGGCACTTGGGTATTGTATTGTGCAAATATTATGATCTTTTATCCTTATTCATAATGCCTTTTTACAGATATACTCTATCTGCAATTTTTTACAGATATACTCTATCTGCACACACACAATTTGCAATTTTATACTTCTTTGCGTTGCTGTTATGCCACAATGTACACCATCATGAACTCCTTTTAATATGTCCCTTCTCAGTATTTGTGGAGCTACTATTACATCTCCATTGCATGTTATGCTATTTTCTATGTTTAGTTTCTGCTTTGTTTCCTTAAATGGTCGCTCCGCCCTCAAACAATTACGCCATTTATTATTTTTTTATTCTCGCTACTATTCTGTTTAGTACTGGGTTTATCTTTGCTTCTATTTAAAGTCGATTTAGAGGCAGAACGTCTGTTTGCACCCAATGCATTATTTTATTGTCAGTATTTTTTTTATCTTTCTTCTGTTTCATTCGTGAACTGCAATCTTGATAAAGCGTCTACATGAGGAAGAGTGTTTTCTTTTACGTACACAATGTCAAAATCGAATGCCATAATTTTTATTTCCCATCTTAAAATTCTTGACGATGTGACATTTGGCAATTCCATTCTCGAGTTAAATACGAATTCTGATGGTTTGTGGTCCGATTTTAATAAGATTTTTTCTTATAAAAGTTTTCATGCTCTCCCCATGCTCCATAGTATTACTAGCACTTCGTTTTCAATATTCGAGTAGTTAGTTTCTGCTGACGTTAATTTTTTTTTGGTATGTACATGATTAGGAGTTCTTCTTGTAATAGAACAGCAGCAATCGCCTTCTCACTTGCGTCCGTGGTTAACGTTATTTCTTTTTGGGGATCAAAACTTTTATTGTTGATTTGCTCTTTACAATAATATCTATTGTTTCAAAAGCCATTTTTTACTTCTGTGTCCACTTAAATTCATTGTTTTTTGTCTTGTTTTGTTTATTTTAAGTAATTTTGCAAATGGTTCTATTATGTCGCTATATCTTGGTATATATTTGCTATAAAGATTTATCGGCAAAAAATATTTTGTTTTTTATTTCTTGAAGCAGTTATATTTGTTATTTCCTTTCTTAGTCTATCATCAGAGGCATACGGCCATATCACGTTGAATACACCGGTTCTCGCTCGATCACCGAAGTTAAGCAACGTTGAGCCTCGTCAGTACTTAGATGGGTGATTGCTTGGGAATATCAGGCACCGTTAGCGTTTAATGATGGATGTGCGTTGTGGTGCACTGGATATCGGCTTGGAAAGAGAAATCGGTGAGCCGTGTTCGAATTCCAGTTGAATACACTGCATTCACTTAAGCACTGGTACCCTTGGGAAAGGTATTAATCCCTCCCCCTTCCCTCCATTTATGGGTTAAATAACAACGGTAGGACTTGGGGACACTGCCCTTAAAAACAAACCCCAATGAATTTTGATACTCGAAAAGAAAAAAGTATTACTAGACACAAAAATTTATATAAAAACAACAATAAATTGTTGAAAGAAAAAGGTATTACCAGCAATAAATAAAGAAAATTTAGTTGGCAATAAATGACCAGCCGAGGTTTATATGCCATAAAAACAAAACCAACCAACTATCATCAGATGATATGCTTTCTTTTGATATTTAGTATTCTAAATATGATATCTTCTTACAGTCAGAATTATATTTCTCATTGATTATAGTCACACCTGCCTTTTTAATCTCATGAAACTTTTCTGTTTTATATTTCAGCTTTTCTGTAGTTCTCACCCTTACAACTATATCGTCCTGGTATATTATCATGTTTTTTTTTAATTTTTTCCAATAGCACTCGTACAATTGCTTTTTGAAAAACATAACTGAATGTATTTATCACAAACGGTAGACGTATCCTTCTTAATAAGCCTATAAGAGTCTCTATCGTGATTATATCCTTGACTTTCTCGTCAATTTCTATTTGATTGTGTGCTGACTTGAGATCAGTTTTTGGAATGTACTCCATTTTTACTTACTCGTGACTCGCAGTTTCGATATTTAGCAACGGAAACAAATCTGAACATATGTGGTGATTACAAGATAAGGGGAGGTAAATCTTCATAATCTTTCTTTATCGCTACTATCGGTGACGACCAATTATTACCGTCTTGAATTACTCATTCTAGTATTCCTTGTTGTAGCATTTTGTTAAGTTTTGCTACTACCAAAAGTAAGATATAAATTGGAACTTTTCTTAATTCTATATACTTTGTTTCCTTTTAGTCAAATTCTTGCTTTATAACCTTTCAATAATCTTATTCAATTTCTTCTGCTTCCATTTCTGTTATTTTCTTTGTTATTCAGGTGATATGACCTTTTGATATCTGATATCCTAAATATGATAACTTCTTACAGTCAAAATTAAATTTCTCTTTCTTTATGGTCAAGTCTGCTTTTTTAATCTCATCAAAATTTGCACTTTTTTATTTATTTATTGAATGACCCTCGTAGAAGACCTAATACCAACAAATTAACCTTATTTATTGAGTGACCCTCCTAGAAGTCCTTATACCGAAAAATTCACCATATTTATTGAATGACCCTCGTAGAAGTCCTTATACCGAAAAATTCACCATATTTATTGAATGACCCTCGTAGATGTCCTTATACCGAATAACTCACCATATCTATTGAATGACCCTCGTACAAGTCCTTATCCCGAAAAAGTAACCTTATTCATCGAATGACCCTCGTAGAAGTCCTTATACCGAAAAATTCACCTTATTTGTTTAATGAACCACGTAGAATACCTTATACCAAAAACTCACCTTATTTATTGAATGGCACTCGTAGAAGTTCTTATACCGAAAAACTCCACTTATTTATTAAATGACCCTCATAGAAGTCCTTATACAGAAAAACTCACCTTATTTATTGAATGACCCTCGTAGAAGTACTTATACCGAAAACCTCACTTTATTTATTGAATGTCGTTCGTAGAAGACCTTATACCGAAAAATTCACCTTATTTATTGAATGACCCTCTTAGAAGTTCTTATACCGAAAAACTCACTTTATTTATTGAATGACACTCGTAGAAGTCATTATAACGACAAACACATCTTATTTATTGAATGACCCTCGTAGAAGTTCTTATACAGAAAAATTCACCATATTTATTGAATGTCCTTCGTAGAAGTTCTTATACCGAAAAACTCACCATATTTATTGAATGACTCTCGTAGATGTTCTTATACCTAAAAATTCACCTTATTTATTGAATGACCCTCGTAAAAGTCCTGATACCGAAAAACTCGCTTTATTTATTGAATCACCCTCGTAGTTTGGATGATAGTTCTCCCTGAGTTGAATGCTTGCTTTATAGCCTTTCAACAATCCTTCTGCTTCCATAAATATGATTAGCCTCGCTGTGTCTATTTTTAATACATCAATCCTGAATAATCCAAGAACTTTTTTGCATGTTTCAATTGTAATGGGAATCATTTCAAAACGCTTGTTGGTTTCAAAATTGCCTTGAAACGTGGCCATTGTTGTTATGGTCGTTCCATCAAATTTTTTTGGTTGTCAGTCAGTAAGTTAATTGCCATACGTGATACACGCTTTGAGCGATCATGTTTCGAAAGAGACATGACTGACTGGGAAGAAGATTATCCCGTAGTAGGTTGCCATTGCTTTCTGCGGTTGACTGGTTGCCAACCAAGGATATAGAACCCATTCTGTCCTGCCATTTAACTTCTAACTGAAGGGAGAAGAGATAGATCATATTACATTATTATATTAAGTATAATTAGTGGGGGATCAGTTTTATATTGTCATGAAGTAATAAACTGACCCCCCACTTAATGCTCACTAAAAACCTTAATCATGGTTCCAACTATTATATACAGACAGTTAGTTAAGTGCCATACGTGATACACGCTTTGAGCGATCATGTCTCGAAAGAGATTTGACTGACCGGGTAGAAGATTATCCCGCAGTTGATTGCCATTGAGGCTAAGGCTATAGATCCCAATCTGTCCTGTTATTTTAACCCATAACTGGAGGGAAGAGACAGATTAATATATTTCCCAAAGGTATTTGTGCGTTAGTGAATGCAAGGAATTCAACTAAAATTTGAAGTCGCGTTGTCAGTTGCTTTTAATTAATTTCGATCGTCCTAATTTTATTTATAAATTTTTTGGTATCTGCGTAATTTCATTGCTCGTATCAACTTGAATTTCAAATACTTGACCATTTATCCTTATTTTTTCTCTACCTCTTTTTTTTTTCATATTTATTGTAAATACTCCAGCTTCGTAGTAGAGGATTTGAAAAGTTTTTACTTTACTTATTTGTTTTTCGTATTTGCATCCGTTCTGAAAAATGATCTCATTTTTTTGTCTTTTGAGCATTCTTTTCCCAAAATAAATGGACGTTTATACTTGTCTCTCGTATAACTATTTCCACAATATTTAATTTATTTATGGGTTTTGATAGTCTTCGTCTTGTATGTTTCAAATTCTTCTTTTGCTTGATTAAATTCTCTAATCAACTCTAATTGTTGCAAAAACTCGATTCTAGCTTCTAAACTCATTCTATTATTCTGTAGACATTCTAGTATTTTGTTCTAGTAGTTTTTGTTTTGCACGCCTTCGATTAATCTAAGAAGAATTAATTCAACTGCTGTAGTCATTTCATGTGCTCCTAATTCTTCAAATTCATAATAATTTACTCGTTCTTTCAATCTATGTAAGTATTACATGATGGACACTAATAGTGCTTGTTTAGTTTTCAAAAACTGGGTTATTTTGTCTATTACCTTTTATTTTTTGTTTTTGGTCTTATATTCTTTTTTACGATATTTAGGATTTGCTTAAACATCATTTCTTCCAACTCGCTCGGCTAACACATTGCTGAAGTTTTCTTCGGAGCTTCGCATCCTACTGTAGCCAGAAATAAATCAGGTTTCTCGTTTTCTCCTCTGGCGGTCTTTGAGTTTCTGAATTCCTTTTCTCTTGCAAGCGCCACCAAAGTTTTCAGCTATGTTTCTACGTATTCTTGGTCGTTCAGTTAATTCATGGAACCTATAGGCAACGCCATTGTTATGTTTCACGTAGCAATATCAGTAGCAGTAGTTATAGAACAGCTCAGCGTGTCCTCTGTTACGACAGATAATTATCTGTCCTTCTTCTCAAGAACTCTCTATATATACCATTCTCTTCATTTGCATATGATAGTTACTACAAACATAATGATTATTTTTTAAGCGTCTAAACCAGAATTTCTCAAACCTTTCACTTTTCCGTAAACTTAAAATAAATTACATGTCAAAAAAACTATTGCATAAAAACAAAATTATATGTTATGGGAAAACACACCTATTTCTTTGATAATGGACTCTCTCTTCTATATCAATAAGAGTTAACAGGAAGTTCACAGGAGTTCTTTAGACTTCTATTTTTAGACTTCTTCATTAGAACTATTAGGCAGTTGGTATTAGTCGGCAGTTAGCCGAATACTAAGGAGTCAGTTTTCAGTGGAAGATTACCAAGTTCCTAACATTTTAGGTACGTTAAGTCGATTAGCAACCGACGTTAGCACGATTATAATCTTCAGTGCGAAAACTACTCCGCAACAATACATCATATTTTTCTCATTTTATTTTCATCGTAATTCACGTGGTTGATATCAAGGTATATGTTTTTGAATAACTGGTTTAAGGAAAAATTAATACTTATTTGTCAAATGTTTAATAATGCTAAATTAAATTTATACTCTTGTTTATAATACTTCATCAGAAAGTTTTAATTTACACTGAAAGGAAATTAAACTGAAACGTAAAAAATAAACGTAAAAAAATTATAATTATAATACACCATCTAGTTCTGGAAACGCCCTCTGTTACAGCGGAAACTTATTCAAGGACCTAATAGTTATAAGAAAAAAGTAAAACTCTATGCATTAGTTCTCGTTCTTCGATCAACGTTTTTCACCAATTGTTTCATCAAATTGTTGTTGTTGATTATTACCGAAGGGTTTTCTTTTCTTTTTTCTTTTTTCATTTTTTTTTTTTTTTGATTGGTGGAGGGCGATTGCTAAGAAAAAGAAAATGCTTTAAAAACGAGTTTCTTTTACCCAAACAAACGTTGTTCAAGGCAAGGCTGTTGATTGAATAATTTGCTAAACCCGCTCCTCTTTACCCCTAATCACAGATTGCAATTTCCTGATAAGAAACTTAATGATATTCACTGATCGAGACATTCTAAGATTAAATTGCCTGCTTCCATTACATGCTCTGATGATGAATTGTACGAATCAATTACGGCGATAATTTGCGACCAAATTAAACTGAAAATTATCGCCGATGGAACCGCAATAATTTACACAGTTATTGTTACTCTATTACAATACTAGAAGAGCTACACAGGGTTCATCAAGAGTTTAGGTTGTACGGATGAATGCAAGCTCCAACGAAAAATTCATTTGATTATTTAAAATAACTAATGAGGATTCTGATAAATAAAATGCAAAGCAAGATAAACCAGAAATGAAATATGAACATCGTTGCTTTGCTTTAGGCACTGAAGCTAGAAATGTACCTTTGTTCATCAGAACTTTAGAAATAGAAAAAAAAAACGT
Source organism: Ascarosepion bandense (assembly GCA_037127315.1). Lineage (NCBI taxonomy): Eukaryota > Metazoa > Mollusca > Cephalopoda > Sepiida > Sepiidae > Ascarosepion > Ascarosepion bandense. Next base: position 2,452,918 of record JBBBDQ010001045.1, read on the forward strand.
ATATTTACATTTTCTAGAGATTATTGAGCATTAGGAAGAGACAGCTGAAGTTCCTGGGGCAGGCAATGAGGAAGGAGGGCTTGGAGAACCTGATACTAATACGCCAGATAGAGGAAAAAGAGATAGAGGAAAGCAGCGGATAACATATTTGAAGGGCCTAAGCAAGAACGGGGCTTGCAAGGTGCTACAGGAGAAAGCGTGCTAAGAGTCACCATGGATAGGGAGACGTGGAAGACCATGATCGCCCACATCCTGAAAAGACAAGGCATATAGAACAAGAAAAAGAGGTTAAAAAAAAGGTTTCAATATATGAAAAACAAAATGTCTCATTAGAATCTTAAACAAACTCATTGAAATATCAAGGAAACTTGATCTTCTTCTTCTTCTTCTATGTGCCCTGTCCTTTCTGGACGTAGGTAAGCATGGCTTTCCAAGTCTCCCTATCCCTGGTGGCTCTTAGCAAGCCTTTTTTTGTTACACCATGCAACCCTCGTTCCATCTTCTAATTGATTAAGTTTTTCAAATACGTTATCCGCTACTTTCTCCTGTCTCTTTTTCCCGCTATCTGGCCTGTTAGTATCAGGTTCTTCAAGCCCTTCTTCCTCATTGCACGTCCTAGAAACTTGCTGTCTCTTCCAGATGCTCAGTATTAATTTTTTTCGTTTTCATCATTTCCAAAACCTCATCATTGCTCACATGCGCTATCCATGATATTCGCAGCATCCTTCTGTAGAACCACATTTCAGTTGCTTCAAGTTTTACCTTCATCTTCGATGATATTGTCCAACATTCACTGCCATATTGAAGAACCGACATCACATAGCAATCCAGTTCTCTCTTCGTTGTTTCTAGCGAAATTGTACTGTTTCTTAATACTTTACTCAACTTCTGGAATGCTTCCTTCGCCATGCCAATTCGCCTTCGGACCTCTGTGTTGCACTTTCCGTCTTCTGCTACATAAAAAAAAACCAAAAAAAACGAATAACCCGTGTTGGCAAGGAACAGCTTTTATGCGGATAGCAAACGAGTTAATAAAGCAAATAAAAAAAGGTACACGGCGCAGAAGGGTTTTACACCGGATTTATTTAACTTGCATAGTAAGAGGATTCTACAAAGTTGAAAAACTTACAAGTATGTGCTATCAGCGCGCGTAAGTTTAATAGTGCATTTTCGGCAGATTCAAAGGGAAAAGTTAAAGGTCTATTTGACAAGATAATCGATGGAAACAAAAAGAAAAATACTATTAACTGTAAAAAGCATTGTCGTCAGTAAAATGTTCTGCCCGAAATTGATATCCGTATCGGAGATATGAAAATCAAACAGGAATATGTATCATTGCAACAGGCAGAGTAAATGGAACATTAAAATCAAAAGGTGCTTTGGAAAAGTGAATGATTCTTTTTTTGAACTAATCAACATTTTTTTTTTTTGACAAAACTGGCGTAGAAACAAAGAAACGAGTTGCTGAACGACAACATTACATTGCCGTCCAGCACTCATTTTCTGGTTCCAAAACTGTTTCATAGCGACCACTCTTTTATCCCCCTGCAACACCTTTCAACAAACATATTAAGGCACTGCTTTCGGAAGACGACACTGTATTGATGGCTGATTCCAAATGAAAACTGGAAGAACTATTTGACAAGGTAGTCGATAAAAATAGAAACAAAGACTTAGTAGAAGAAAATATTTTGGATGCTGATTATCAATTTGAACAGGTTAATTTTCTTTGAAGATTTGGTGATAGGAAATCTTTCTGATTCTTATTTTGATCCATTTTAATCTTGTCTTGGAATTTGCTTAGCTTATTACATATATCGACAGAAGGTATTTTGTTTCGTGTTTTAGATCAATAACTATTTTCTGATGGTACCAAGAAACTAGCACAAGGATTTTTTTATTCATCTTTTCTATTTGACATCTCACTATTTTATTTGACAATCTCTTTTCTATTTGACAATCTCTTTTCTATTTGACAATCTCTATTTACTTAGTGAATCTTAAAAGCTAAGCCCTGTATTAAGAAACAAAAAAATCGTTAAAAACAAAGATTGCTTAAACGTTATGTAATATCAGTTCTCGAGTATGATAGTGAATGTTAAACAATCTCCGCACAGTTTACGTTAGTTAAATTCCATACTTGATACACGCTTGGGCGATCATTTCTCGAAAGAGACATGACCGACTGGGCAGAAGATTTCCCCGCAGTAGTTGGGGATTACTTTTGTGATAGACTGGTTACCAACCAAGTCTATAGAAATCAACTTGTCTTGCTATTTAACACACAGCTGGAGTGAGAAAAGGGCATTTGCGCGTAAGTGAATGCAACGAATTCAATTGGATTTTTCGTTCTGAACTGATATCCATTACACCACAACGCACAAAACCCGAAACAAGTAATTGTACAGAAGGTTGGTTGGCTGGTTGTTTGTTATTATGGCACATCAACCTCGGCGGGTCATTTATTGCCAACTAAATTTTATTTATTTATTACTGGTAATATCTTTTTCTTTCAACAATTTATTGTTGGTTTTTTATATAAGTTTTGTGTCCAGTAATACTTTTTTCTTTTCGAGTATCAAGATTTATTGGGATTTGTTTTTTTTTTAAGGGCAGGGTCTCCAAGTTCTACCGTGTTATTTAACCCATAACTGGAGGGAAGGGACGGATTAATACTTTTCCCAAGAGTACCAGTGCTTAAGTGAATGCAGTGTATTCAACTGGAATTCGAACTCGGCTCACCGATTTCTCTTTCCGAGCCGATATCCACTGCACCACAACGCACATCCGCTTACAGCACCTGGTATTCCCAAGCGGTCACCTATCTAAGTACTGACAAGGCTCAACATTGCTTAACTTCGGTGATCGAGCGAGAACCGGTGTATTCAATATGATATGGCCGTAAGCCCTCTACAGAAGGATGCTAAGTATACCATAGACCGAATATAGGAGCAATGACGGAATTTTAGAGAGAATGAAAACAAAAGGGACATTACTTGAAATTTCTTAAGCGCACAAAGAAAAAAGTGGGCTGGGAAAAATTGATACTCACATGGACATATTGCAGTTAAAAAGGATAGAAGAAAATTACAAATAACCAACCTAGCAAATAAATGAATTGACGAAATAGGCCAGAGGAGTGATAAAAAAGACAAAATTTATTGACACCTCTAGGGGACAGGAAATCATGGAGAGTCATGATCGCCAACGTCTTTAAGCGACACAGCACATGAAAGAAGATGGACGGGAAATATAGAGGTTATATTTTTCATTTCACAGAATGGCGTCTTAAAAATAACTGAACGCCTACAAACGAGGATTGAAATGTGCATCGTGAATAGCACCCGACTAAGATAACTTTATATGGTTGTGTGCACGCATTCACCTTATTTTACGCGCCTTTAATACTCGTCCATTCGCATTCCTTTTCTGCCCACGCAGACACACATATTTTTATAATGATATTGGAGTAAAGCTCCAAAATACATTTATTGAAACGTGGCTATTTATTTTACAAGTAAGATGAATAATAAAATAAAATAAAATAAAATAAAATAAAAATCGAGGAAATTTAAGTTCCACCCTTAAAAATGAAGGTGCGTCGCGCCAGTTTCAATCGTTATCGTGTGTCACGATAATTTTCTGGAAAAAATCTGGAGCTGTTTTCTTTCTTTTTTTTTCTTTTTTTCTTTTGAATGTGGGTCTAAGAGTCATCCGCGTTCCATATTAGTTATTAAATATTGTTTTGCATGACACATTCTCTCATTATTTCTGCCTTATTATTCAATAGTGAGCCTGGATTCAGAGACATTAAAATCCTCAACTTTTCATCAAGGCACACTTTACAGAATGCCTCTTCATCTTCCTAGCTCTTCTTTTTATTTATTATGTTCCATTTTAACTCCGGTATGTATATCTTGAGCATCTTTTATTTCCCAGATATATCTACACAGAATAGTGCTATTACAATAACATAACTACTCAATCTGAATGTTGTTGTCTGGTTGCCTTATCTCCTATTAACGAAGACGTTAGTCTAAACTATCGCTCGGTTCACACTCCACCCACATCTATTGAACAGGTGTAGAGGCTCATCCCTTGTTCCCTGTTTAGGTTGTGGTTTCCGGCTTTCTCTTTTCCAATCTTTTCACTTTCCTTTTTTTTTTTTTCAATTGGAGTAGATAGTCTAAACTATCGCCCAGTTCACACTCCACCCACGTCTATTGAACAAGTGTAGAGGCTCATCCCTTGTTCCCCGTTTAGGATGTGGTTTTCGGCTTTCTCTTTTCTAATCTTTTCACTCTTACGTACCCCACTGCACATCAGTGGCGTTACCGCCTTGCTCGGGGTAATAAGATTTAAAAAAATTCATTACCGTCTTAGTAAACAGGTTTCTCATTTAACTGAAAATTGCATTTTGTAAATCAAAATTATGGTCAGTCACATTATGGTGAACAACTAATGCATTCATTTTGTTGTTTTGTAAGTTATTCATTTGTTGTTTACATGATATTCTATTTAATTTCCTCGAGGTTTCTCCTATGCATTCATTGTAGCAATTATTAAAGGTGATAGAGTAAATTCCTATTTCAAGTTTTAGTTGCTTATTGTTTTGATTTGCATTAATTTTTTATTGTTTAATAAGTAATTGCAACAAATTTTATATAGTTGATACATATTTGTTTATTCTAGATGTTATAGAATGGGTCTAACTATATATTTTTATTCGTTGGATCAGTCAGAATGTTTTACTCTTCTTTTTAGAATATAATTTTGTTTCGAGTTAAGCATGAAATATTTGGGGCACTAGAAGTACTTAAAATTATTCTCAACATATTTCGTCACATCATACAAATATTGAGGGATAAAAGTTCTAAGTTTTCTTAAATATAATCCTATGATTATTATGGATTTTATTTTGTTCCTATGGTTTGAATAGAAATTTATAAGATCATTTTTTTTAATTGATCTGCGATGGACAATTAGTTTTAGGCCATTCTCATTACGTATAATATGATATCTAACAAAATTAATTTTTTTTTTTTAAATCGTATCACCCCGAGCAAGGCGGTAACACCACTTATGTGCAGGGGGCTACGTAATAGTGGAAAGATTGGAAAAGAGAAAGCCGGAAACCACATCCTAAACAGGGAACAAGGGATGAACCTCTTAACCTATTCAATAGACGTGGGTGGAGAGTGAACCGGGCGATAGAAAGATCTATCTACTCCAATTGAAAAAAAAAAGAGTGAAAAGATTGGAAAAGAGAAAACCGGAAACCACATCCTAAACAGGGAACAAGGGATGAGCCTCTTAACCTGTTCAATAGACGTGGGTGGAGTGTGAACCGGGCGATAGTTCAGTCTATCTACTCCAATTCTATTTACATTTGCTATTGTTCAGGAAGTAATGAGAGAACGATGACGCAGTGTAGGATACAGTTTGTTTTTTTTTAATTTACCTCCAGTTTGCGTAAAACTGTTAATCACTCTTTCGTGCACTTCGGCGAGGAGTTATAAGTAAGTTTATCTCGCTAAATCAATTACGACTGACCGGTGAGTTTGATTGGCACTGAGTGCCTTCTGTCACACCTTATCTCTGCTTAATAAATTGCTATATATATATATATATATATATATAGAGAGAGAGAGAGAGAGAGAGAGAGAGAATTAAAAAGGCTAAGACTTAGTTTATTATTGTGTTTTTTTCTGTCGTATATTAGATTTGTTTTGTTTATCTACATGATCAAATCATTAAATTTGGCCGAATATCGGAATTGTATTGTATAGTTAAAATCTTAAGGAAATTAGAAAATCAGGTGTATATTGTGTAAATTACTTCGGATCACATACTATAAATTCAGTACAAATAAAGTTTGATCTATTTTTCACTTTATTTTGATTTATTTTGATGAATGAGAAAACAACTTACAAAACCAATAAAAAATATATTCTAAACTCGCCATTTTTATAATTATTTATTTTCTGAGATTTCATAAGTGAGTCTTAGATCCGGGATATCGTTAAACAGTTAAGTCGTTAAATACAGAAACGTATACATTATTTGGTCGAGGGTTCTAGTTTACATTTCCCATTTCATTTGAACCAATGTGTTCTTTGAAGAACATTTTGTAAACTAATGACAATGTCTTCTCGCTTAATTCTTTCAGACAAGATTTATTAGTATAAATTTTCATGTGTTTTTCTATTTAAGTGGGAGGCGAATATAACAGAAAATATTCTTATGAACTTTTGAGTGACACCTGTGAGAAAATCTTCGTTTAAATTGCATATCAAATTGAATTCATAATTAATGAATTTTTTATCAGATTAGAAAGAAATTAGCGGAATATTTTCATGTTGATTTTTCTTATGTGTTCACATCCTTGCTATGTTTACCACATAAATTTAATCGTAATCCTAAATTGGAAATTAGGTCTCATCGTTTTACTGTTGAAATAGCTAGATTTTTTAAAAAATTTCTTTTTCAATACTTTCTTTTCTCTCACTTTTGGTAAGTGGAACTTTCTTCCGAATTCTTCAACCCCTTCCACCTACGAGCTTCAAAGATTTAAGCTGTTGTCTGTCAAGCATTACAGGCAACCTCTTCTGCCTCCCATAAGCATGGACCAAGTGATTCTCCCTGAGAGTAATACACTACGCCTCCTCGGACTTACCCTGTCCTCAGACCTCAAATGGAACCACTATATTGAATCCATAGCAAAATCTACTGCTAGGAAGATTGGGTCACTATGTCGATCCAGGATGTTTTTTCCACCTGAATCCATCCTGCATATATACAAGTCAACCATCCGTCCGTGCATGGAGTACTGCTGCCATTTATGGTCAGGTGCCCCTGCCGTTCTCCTCAGTGTTCTTGACAAGCTCCAAAGGAGAGTCTGTAATGTGATAGGTACTGATCTGGCGACTCGACTGCAGCCACTTCCCCATCGTCGAAATGTGGCCTCCCTCTGTCTCTTCTATAAATACTTTCATGGCTTCTGCTCGGATGAGCTTAAGTCACTGATGCCTCCTCAACAGGTGTTTACCCGTGCAACTAGACTGGCAACTGGGTCCCACACATTCACAGTTAGGTTAGCCAAATACAGACGACATTTCTACTCCTGCAGCTTCCTCTCTCGCACTTCCCGCCTGTGGAACTCACTCCCGTATTCTTGCTTTCCTGACGGCTACAACCTCCAGAAATTTAAATGCAAAGTCAATACTCATCTACTAACCACTGGCCTCTAGCTCTCTCCCCTCCCCTGTATAACCTTCCCTTTCTCTCCACCTATGTATCTGTCATCTGCTTTCTATTGTTCCTTTCTAACTAGTTTGTACTCCTCACTCTTTTCTAATTAATCTTTTTACATTTATGTAACCCCCTGCACATCAGTGGCGTTTCCGCCTTGCTTGGGGTGAAATGATTATAAAAAAAAATACAGCGTCAACTGCCGTCTAAATCAAAAGACTTAGAAAGAAAGATCTTTCTAAATCCTTTTCTTTAATTTTCCTTTCTTCTCACTGAAGTCGTATTCTCTTTTCCATGGTGTTTTACAGAATGATGATGATAATCCCATGGACAGATCGCGTAAATAACAAGGAAGTCTTAAAAAAAATGACAACAGAAAGAACACTTATACTGAGGATTAGGAAAAGACAGTTGAAATTTCTTTGACATATATAATAGGCAAAGAGAACTTGGGGAACTTGACCCACACTGCACATACTGAGGGAACGAAACATTGAGGAAAGAAGCATGCAACTTATATGACGAGCTTGTGTGAATGTATAGGGGGAGCATTAACAAAGTGTGAACAATTGCTAAAAGCTACACGAAAAAGGAAGGTGAGGAGAGCAATGATCGCTTATTTCCTAAAGAGACACATAGAATGAAATTCTCAGTAAAATTATCACTTTACTCGAAGTGAGATGATTAAAATAAAAAAATATTCTGATATGCTAAGATTTTTTTTATAATCATTTCACCCCAAGCAAGGCAGTTTTATTGCCACTGTTTCGCAATCGGGGAAGCAAGTATATGAAAAGGAATTACACAGGCTGGAAGTGCAAGAAAACACGCCGTTACAGTAGAAATTGCGGTTACATTTTATCAGTTTCACTATAAAAGGGAGGGACCTAGTTGCTAATCTAGTAGCTCGTGTAAATTCATACCTAGGAGCAGCAGCTGAGCTGATAAGTCGGAGAGCCAAGTTGCAATTCCTCTGGGGTTCGTCATATTGATTTACGCGAAAATAACTTTAGGCAATGAATTATGAATCTACGTCTTCTTCCCCAACTATAGGTTAATTAGTAAACGTAATGTATCGTTCCGATGTGCGTGGTGGTCCAGTGGATATCGGCTCGGAACTTGAAATCGGAGAGCCGAGTTCGAATTCCAGTTGAATTCATTGCATTCAATGCGCAAGTACCCTTGGGAAAGGTATTAATCCGTCTCTTCCTTCCAGTTATGGGTTAAATAAGAGGACAGATTGGGTTCTATAGCCTTAGCAGGCAACCAGTCTACTGCAGAAAGCAACGGCAACCTACTGCGGAATAATCATCTGCCCAGTCAGTCGTGTCTCTTTCGAGACATGAACGCCCAAGCGTGTTTCACGTATGGCACTTAACTGACTGAATGTATCGTTAAATCACTTCAGGCTTTTGGCTTCCAAATCAACTCTGATATTCAAAAATTTAAATGCAATGGCAATCAATATTTTTTATTTTCTTAATTCATTTTCTTTTATTATTTTCTCTCCTCAATAGTGTTTTCCTTGTATTCTCTAACCATCAGTAACATCTTGTGCCTTAGTGGCTTTATTGCCATGCTTGCGGAAGAAACGATTAAAAATAAAATCTCCTACGAAAACTCTTAAAATCTAAAAATATTTTATGGCTTTAAATATCATGCAAAGAGTTGATAAGCCGTAACAAATTAATTAATCAATCTTTAAAACACTTATTCAAAACGATCCCTGCAAAGTTTTACTTGATGCTGAATACATTTTACATAGTTGAAAATGGTCATGATAATGATAAAATTATCCGTTTCTATACAGAAAACATTAGCATTCAGTGTTTTCTTTTTTCTTTTGTGTGTGTGTGTGTGTGTGTGTGTGTGTGTGTGTGTGTGTGTGTGTGTGTGTGTGTGTGTACCGTATCTCTTCGGAATCATAGCTCTGCACAGTTTCTCTTCTTTGTAGCTATAAGCAATAATGGTGACCTTACTCTCTCTTTCACTGCCTATTCTGACAGGCATTTTTGCAAGATCGTTAGGTAGTTTAATAGTGGTTTTCCTCTTACCCTCTTGGCTTTAATATATAATGGGCGTGTTAAATTCTACAAGCCTTCTATCCTCATCATATGTTTCAGAAATTTCAACTGTCACTTCTGATTATAAGTACAATTGTGGTTGTTGTTTCCAAATTTTTAAAATTTCTCGTAACCCTGATGAGCTGTGAAATGTGTCATTTTGGGACTCAACACCAATATTCATAAATTTGTTGGCTGATATAATTCTTCTTCCAGATAATACAACAATGATATCAGATTTTCAATAATGGCTTTTTTATGGATGAGAAAAAAAGAATAAGTTGCAATATATTCCCTTTTTCATTCGAAAATAAAACCAACTCAATAGATTTGAATTATGCCCCCAAAATTTAAAAATTAAAACAACGTAAAACACTGTTTTATTTGACAATATGTTTCTTTAAATTTCATGAATTATACTGTAAACTTTTGACACATATTAAAGAATATATATTAAAGAATTATACTCCTTATAAACAATTTAAAAATATCAAATTGCATAAATTAAAACCATTTTAAAATTCTCGATTAATACATTTCATTTTTGAGCGTATTTTAATTTACATTAAATGATAACGACATTTAAATTATGAAGAAATAATATAATATAATTTAAATACATATTTTTCGTCTTGCTTTATTTTTTTTTCTTTTTAAATCGAAGTGTTAAAGAAAACAGGAACAAAAAGAAATGTTATATTTAATATCAGAAAGTGAAAACATAAATTTCTTAAATAAAATTATGAGATAGGAGGGTTTGGAAAATTTAACACTCACATGCCATACTGAAGACAGGAAGGATAGAAAAGATCAAAGAATAAGCCTATTTTTATCATTTCGCCCCAAGCAAGGCGGGACCGCTACTTGTGCGCCGGGGACTACCGTAAGAAAAAGACTGGGTACAGTGGGTATTGAAGAAAGAATAAAATATAAATGGGATTCAAGGAGATAGAAGATGGTAATTGATGTTGCATTTAAACTTTTGAAGATTGTAGCAAACAGGGACACAAGTAAACAGAAGGGAGTACAAAAAACGGGAATTGTGAGAAAAGAAACTATTAGAGTAGAAGATGAGGTTTCATTTTACTATTTCAATAGTAAAATGGTGGGACACAGATGCCAATCTAATCAGTCAGTCAGTTAATTGCAATACTAGATACACGCTTGGGCGATCATGTTTCGAATGTAACTGGGCCCAAGATTATCCCGCAGTAGGTTGCCATTACTTTCTGTGGTAGACTAGTTGCCAACCAAAGCTACAGAACCCAATCTGCCCTGTTATTTACCCCATAACTAGAGGGAAGAGGGTATTTGCGCGAAAGGGAATGCAAGAAATTCAACTGGAATTCGAACTCGGCACCCCGATTTCGAGCCGATGTCTACCGCACCATAGCGCACATCCTATGATGTTCTTGGTGCCAGTGAAAAATTTCATTAGAACCAATATTTGTAGAAAAGACAGAGCAAAGCCACGTCACGGCGGCATGAAAGTGATTGAAGTACAATTGTCAGGTAAGAACCGATTACATTGCCGATTCATCTTTGGATTTTGTCGAGAACTTGACAAATTTTTGTAAATATATAGTAAGCAGAGGACAAGAAGAGACGGTAAAGAGTTAAGAGTTGCTCAGACATAGCATGGATAGAGATGGGTTAACGATGATAGACCACGTCCTGAAGAGAACACAGCACTGAAATAATAAAAAAAAAGATTTGTTCCACAATAAACATATCATTTTCTCTTGACAGGTGTAATTTGTTAGTTTGAATGTTAACGCTCTCATATGTAACTTGATGGTGACAGATATCTGCAATTTTTATGCCTGTTTGGACATCCATACTTTAGAATGGGGAAACGTTATCTTCAGCTGTGACCTGTTCAAAATTACAACAGAAAACATGTGAGAGAGAGAGGGGGATGGGGAAGAGATGAAGTGAGTAGGCGTCTTCTCACCTCCAACAGGGCCACCGAGGTACCAATCTTCTCAAAAACAACCTTATAGCATTGAAAGCAATCCTGTAAGGTGAGAAAACGTGTGAAGACAGTAGTAAAATTTGCATATTGACATATTTGCATATTAGATTTAATTGAGCTCCTGAACCCAACACTCGAACGATGAAAGAAACCAGAATCATTTTCCTATGGTTTTTGTCACATTCTCACGGTCTTTTTTTGTTTTACAGTTGCCTCAACCTTCATTTCACATACCTGTCTCAGGTCGTCAAACCAGTTTCAAGATTATTTTTACAAAATAAAGACAACTTAATTGAATGTTTTATATATATATATATATTATATTATATTACATTATATTATATTATATTACTATATTATATATATATTTCCAACACACGCACACACACACACACACACACATATATATATATATATATATATATATATGGATACGTTTCACATTCTCTTACGTATTTTCTTGAAGGTAACTAGTGGCTGAAGTAGTTGGATATCTCTTACTTGTGCTAAAGGCCAACATTCGAACCCAGGTAAAATCTATGATTTCGAAACTGATTGTAAAATATTTCCGTCACAGCCCGTTGTTCTTTCCATCAGTTTTCTCTTGTATACACAGTGTCTTTTCAGGACGAGGCTCTCTACAAGTTTATATACCTCTCTACAAATGGTGACATTATAAACCATATGTTTTTAACTTAATTAACGCTAAATTTATACTTAATTATGAACTTTAAGTTGATATTTGAATTCTAAATCTTCCCTGAAAAGCAGAAGAGATTTAGAAATTGAATATGTGATATTAGCCACTTTCCAACATGACAGCTATTTTCTAAAAGTCGATAACATTTGAATTTCTTGATCGACGAGGACAGATGGCTATTTTGTAAATTTTAATGTTGATGTTGAGCGATTATGAATAATTTCATGAATAGGTATTATCCTGCAACTTTTGCTAAATTATTGTATGATTAATATAAATATGAACAAATCAAAGTGTTGTAATTGATTATTTAATATAAATATGAACAAATCAAAGTGTAGCATTTGCTTATTTAATATAAATATGAACAAATGAAAATGTAGCAGTTGCTTATTTAAGAGCGGAACTAAATGAAAGTTTTGCAATTATTTACAATTTCACACATGCCCTAAAAAACGAGGTCATATTTATCCATACTGTCATTAAGTATTCACGTGTCAGTTTTTCTATATATTATTTTCCTATTAATAAGTAGTAAATCTGGGGAATTATTTTCTTCTTCCATATGCCGTGTCCCTTCAGGACGTTGGCGATCATAGCTCCCCACAATATTCTGTCATTTGTATTTGTATCTCCCTCCCCTTATTCTTTTACTCAAGCTCGCTGCGTAGGGTATACGTTGTTCTCTGTCCAACTTGCCTTCAATCTCTCCTGTGTGTATCAAAGTTTCCAAGTCCTCTTTCTGCATTAAGTGCATGTCTCTTCCTGATATTAATTATAAGCGTCATTTTTGCCTCCTCCTTCTCTAAAATTGCGTTCTTGCTTGCATGTTTGGTCTATGGCATTACCAGAATCCTTCTATAGAACCACATTTCTGTTATTTAAAGTATTTTCTTTATCTACGAGAAGAGACATAAACTACCATATAAGATGACATTAACTACCATATAAGATGATATAAACGTTAAGTACTCTTTTCTTTATTTCTGACATTGTTTTGTTTCTTAATACTTTACTTAGCTGTTGGAAGACATTTACGCTATCCTAATACACCTTCAAGTTTCCTGTTCTCTGTTAAAACACTTTCCATTTATTTAAATTGTTATATGTGTTAGACTTTTATATCTCTAACTTGTATGTTAGTCTCTTTTTTTTTTTTACTGAAAACCCTACTTTCTCTCTTTTGTAATTGATGTTCAGTTTGTTTTTTTTTCTTGCATCCTTTACTTCCTCCTGGAAAAGTTCATGTTGTTTCCTTTCCGTATCTGCTATGAATATTGTCAGTCAGTCAGTTAAATGCCATACGTGATACACGCTTTGGGTGACCATGTCTCGAAGCAGACATGACTGACTGGTCAGAAGATTTTCCCGCAGTAGGTTGCTATTGCTTTCTGCGGTAGACTGGTTACCAGACAAGGCTATAGAGGCCATTGTCCTGTTATTTAACCCATAACTGGAGAGAAGTGGCAGATTAAAACCTTTCTCAACGGTATTTAAAAGTAAATGCCACGAATTCAACTGGAAATCGAAATCGGCTCCCCGATTTCTCTTTCCAAGCCGTTATCCACTGCACCATAATGCACAGACGCACTAGAACGCATCATCTGCATATCTTATGTTATTAAGAATATGGCCACCAATAATAAATCCTGGTAGGACTTCTAATTCTCTCAGAATCGTCTTACATCATAGGTTGAATAAAACAGGCGAGAAAACTTATACTTGTCTTAAGCCTCTTTCTATTTTTGTATATTTACTGAAGTCATTTTATATCTATATGTCGGCGGTTTGCTGCGAGTATATATTCTTGAATATTCTAGTAAGCTCCACAAATATGTCAAAGTTATCTATCATTTGCAACAGTCCTTTGTTACGTTTGTTATCAAACCGTTTTGAATAATCTATAAAACACAAGCACATGTCTTTTTATAAGTAATTATTGCTCTTTCTGATATCATTTTGGGCTTAAATATGGCCTTTCTTGTTCCAGTGTCTTAACGAAACCACACAGTTTGTGTCATATTCCTAGTCTAATTATGCTTGGATAAGTTTTGTTATCTGGCTCATTAGGCTGATTGTCCAATAGATTTCCCGTTGATCTTGGCTTCTTAGGCAGTACTATCAAAATGGACTGATTTGAGTATTCATTACCTAAGAGAAAGCAACTTCCTTGTGTTATAGCCAGTTGAATTTAATATCATTACTAGTTTAACTATGTGTAGTATATTGTTAAACTCTTATCTAAACTTATTTATGAATAGAACTTTGGCTGTGTGTGTGTGTGTGTGTGTGTGTGTGTGTGTGTGTGTGTGTGTGTGTAACGGCTGAACCGATTTTCTTAAAAATTTACACAGTTGAACTATAAGCGTCTGCGAATGTTCCTAGCTAGGTTTTGTGTCAAAGTACCCCCGATAAAATTGTTTTAAAATTTTTATAATATATGATGAAATTAACTTGATTATTATTACTGGTTTAACATTTATACGTATTATGTTTTTGAGAGTTTTTTCGTCTTGTTTTTTAATTATTATGTATTTGGTTGCAATAGTATAAGTTAATAGTGTTATGTTTATTGTGAGATACACTATTATCAATATTCTTAGAGCTATTGTTACGTTTATTTAAATACATTTTAATTTGTTGATCAATGACGGAGTTAGGAAATCCATTATTGACAAGTGTTTGCTTAATGATGTGTAATATTTTATAATACTTTTTACATTTTATTTGCCACCAAACTACACACACACACACACACACACAAATACACACACACACACACACACACACAAACATATATATATATATATATATATATATATGGAATTGTGTATTTGGACAGTAATCCTTCTTTTATGCAGGTTTTGTTAAAAATTACAAACAAGGTATTATGTTAAAGATTTTTATATAATTTTTCATGTAATTTGTTTTCCTTTCGGAAAAAAATGATATAAAAAATGTCCAAACGTTTTGTTTTCCGACTGCTTCCAGCTATACTTTTAGCCATTATCTGGTATGATTTTTATTTTACGTGTAACTGAATATGCATAATGTTTCTGTCTGTGTGTACAGTCATGCCGGTGTTTTATATTCCGAACACGATGAGCGCATTGTGGCCGTGTTCTTAGTTGATATTATTCAATCAGTTAAGTGCCATACGTGATACACGCTTGGGTAATCATTTCTCGAAAGAGACATGACTGACTGGGCAGAAGATTATTCCGCAGTAGGTTGCCATTGCTTTTCTGCGGTAGACTGGTTGCCGGCCAAGACTATAAAACCCAATGTGACCTGATATTTAACCCATAAGTGGAAGGAAGAGACGGATTAATACCTTCCCAAAGGATATTTGGGCTTAAATGAATGCAAGGAATTCAACTGGAATTCGAACTCGGCTCCCCGATTTCTCGTTCCTAGCCGATATCCACTGTGCTACAATGCACACCAAAATTATATTATTAAGTATTGGATTTTTTTTTTATTAATAATGCTTCGCTTATTTTAAACCTTTTTGCATGTTGAAGGTGTTATAGTATTTGTATTATCAACCAGTATGTTACGGATAGAGTTTTGTACGTCTCGCTGTTTAAATAAGATCGAATTGAATTATGATCTGAGACATGCAAAATGAGCCTTCTCGTCAGACGGTGGTGGTGTGTCCAATGTAATTTTTTTTACAATTTGGATTGATCAAAAACATAGTTCTTCAAAGGACATGCAAATTCGAAAATAATATTAGTTCTTTGTAGTTTTGATCTTGCAGGTGAATTGTTATTTTTGACGATAAGGTTATCCATTATAATTTGTCATTTTTAATAAAACCTGCATAAAAGAAAGATTGCTACCCAAATACACACTTTTTAAGTTACATGACCCGGTAGCCAACAAGGATTATAACACCACAACATTCCGGAAAAAAAACTTTTTTTTACAATATTTATATATATGCACTCACACATGTATAAGAAAATTATACTTTTAAGGTATGCTATATTTATGGCTAAAAGTCCTCTTTAATATATATATATATATATATATATATATATATATATATATATATATATACTTGTGTGTGTGCGTTTCAGTGTGTTTTTCTGTGTGTGTCAGTGAGTCCGTGTGTCTGTGTGTGTTCTTTTCATATCTTGTTTTAATTACTTGTCCCACTATCTTCCCGGGTGTTCTCTGAGCTTCCGGGTCTCCTTTTTGGCTCCGCCATCTTTTAGCAGCCGCCATCTTGAATGAAACTTTCTGAATTTCTTTTTCCAGGTTTCAGTTAATGAGTTGCTTCCAGAAATGCAATGGTGACTTTTCTCACCCTTTTCCTATCTTAATCTCTCACAAGCCATAACACAATATTCGTTTTTCTTTTTTTTTTCATGACCTGGTTACAACTAATACGATCACTCACCAAAGTTTAAATTAACTTTAGAATTACATTATGTCGGTCATTTGTAATCATAATTGCTTTATTCCATAGAACTAGTTATTTAACAATAAGCATTTAGCTGGTTATCAAATTCGCAATGAAAACCTACCATCGCACAATGTTTAACTCATTGTCTCTCAATTCAATATCTGATTTGTCACTTCGCTATATCTTTTAGGATTCTTGATATAATACAAAGAAGAATATGCAATGTTACTGGTACTGACCTAGTATCCAGGTTGCATTCACTTACTCACTGTAACGTAGCTGCCCTGTGTCTTTTCTATAACAATTTTCGTTCAAATGATTCTAATGAAGATTTAAATTCAGTTTTAATCGTTATCTTCTGTCTTTTTAATCCCTGTCTTTTTATTGCCCTATCGCTTTAACAGTGCTTAATTTTGCTCATATTCTCTCACAATCAGCAACTTCTTGCATCTTAGTGCCTTTATTGTCTTGATTGTGATGAAATGATTAAAAAGTAATGTGCTAAGTTCCTTTCTTTCAGGAAGCTTCGCACTTGTGCCAGTGAAAAAATAGGTTTAAGTTTTAGAAGACAAAATGGCGTTTCTGTCTTTTACTATGGAAGGTCATAGCAGATATTTTAGTCCCCCGTCCCTTAAGGCTTTTTGTGAACATGGGTTTCTACAGAATTATCTCCTGTTTTAAAGGTAATCTTGTAGTTTATCGTTGCGTTCTTGACAATTTTCTCATTTAAAGTTGTCGATCACACAAAGAAAAAGGAGAATCTATAATGTAATCGACTCCGACTTGGCAGCTCGGATACAGTCACTTTCTCACCGGCGCAATGTGACTTCCCTATGTCTCTTCTACAAATACTTTCACGGCTTCTGCTCCGATGAACTTAGCTCACTGGTGTCCCCTATATATAAATTTACTCGAGCTACAAGATTAGCAAATAGGTCCCATCTATTTACTGTGTAAACAATAAATTGTAAACGATAATTCTACATCATCAGCTTCTTTTCTCGCACTTTCCGCCTGTGGAATTCCTTTCCATTTACTTTTTTTCCCGACAGCTATAATCTCCAAGAATTTAAATGTAAAGTCAATAATCATTTCCTATCTCACTAAAATGCATCCTCTCTCTCATGCTCCTTTCTCCATCCACTTCACTCTCATCAGTATTCTCATCCTTCTCTTACCCTCTTCCTGACACTCCTATAAACAGTCACTCTTTCTCATAACTTTCCTCCTATGTAACCCCATGCAAAACAGTGGCAATAAAATGCCTTGCTTGGAGCTATATGACACTGCTACTATGACACTGTCAGCACTCTGCCTTCGGGTGGAGAGCGCTCTCTGTTTTCGGGCAGAGTGCACTGACCCAGTGGTGGTTCCGCCGATGGGTGGAATCACGACTCGGGAAGGATAGACTTATATTTTTGGCCTGGCTATATGGCCGGGAATACCCACAATAATAAGACCTTGTGTCACATCTCGCCTTAAGTAGAAAGGTGGGTAAATACCATTGCAGTTGGCAGTGGAGAGTAATCGCAGAGATCCGAATCGGAGAGTACCGGAACTGATACGTAAGTTATTGAAGTTACCCAGAGACTACCACATCAGAAGTTAGACTAGCTCTGAGCTCCACTCAGCTAAAATAATATACACATATATACTATTTCCAACGACATCACTTCAAGATTGTATATATTTATTTCTTACTAATAGTATTCCTGGATTTACTAACCTGCGTTCAAGTTTGTATATTACGTTCAATATAACCTACTTTATTTCTCAGTATCTGTTTTTGTTGTTTATTCTTTTGTGCGGTTCCTCACTCGGAATTCGCAACAAATTGGCGACGAAGACTAAACACTAAATTTATATTCCGTTATGCCAACTCCAAGATCTGGCTAGAAGTATCTAAACTTATTTATAAAAGGAACTCTGTGTGTGTGTGTGTGTGTGTGTGTTTGTGTGTGTCTGTGTGTGTGTGTCCGTTACCTATAGACTCCGAAACGGCTGAACCGATTTTCTTGAAATTTTACACAGTTGTACTATAAGCGTCTGCGAGTGTTCTTAGCTAGTTTTTGTGTCGAGGTATCCCCGATAAATATCGAAAATCGATAACCGAAAAATCGGGTTATAGAAGGAGTGGTCCTATTTTAATCAAATTTGATACACTCAAAGACAAAGACGCAAGAAACAATATTCAGAAGTTTAAAGGTTGCAGTTCGTACGATAGTGCATAAAATCGATAATATATATATATATATATATATATATATAAGGCAAGATGTTTGTGTGTGTGTCTGTTTATCTGCCTGTATGTCTGTATTTTTTCAGCCCTTTTATTTTAGTTTTTGTTTCGGGTTTGGCTCTACGTAGATATAATTGTAGTTCTTAGTCTCAGCCATGATACCATTTAATCAGAGAACTTATTTAGCCTTCAAAATTCAGTTTTTGACGAAAATAAATTATTTGATATCGATACCAGGAAATCAAAATTTGACTTCATTTTTCTTTCAGTCCACGGTTTCGCTTTAACTGGAAACAACTATTCCTTTTAGTCTTTCGTGCCAACCTCCAAAGAGTTTGAGCTCCAGGACCATGGGTTAGTTTTAAAGCTTTCATTACACCCGAGCAATACCGGGCTATACTGCTAGTGCAATAATACTCTGAAACTAAAATTTACACAAAGTGTTATTTTAAGAATATCTGTGACGAAGTGGAGTATCCTAAAATTGTTCTGATATAGAAAAATGTATATATCGTTTTCTATAAAGTGTTATATGTAAGCAAACGTGTGCGCGTAGCACACTTTTGTTTTGAAAATAAGAGACAATGCATGGCATGCGAAATTCTCTAATTAAAATAAAAGAACATAAAACGATCGCTGGCGGCTTTTGCACATATCTAATACATATGTGTAATTTGTTGATAAAAATATCTAATTTATATGTCCTAAGGTGTTTGTTTTATAAGATAGACATTAGAACGTACTTATCATCAAAAACACCTTAGACTGAAAATTACATAAATTCCTAAGTAAATAAGGCATTGATGTTGACCAAAATAAAACAAAAATGGTTTTGCTTCAGTAGGTTGCCATTGCTTTCTGCGGTAGACTGGTTGCCAGCCAAAACTATAAAACCCAATGTGACCTGATATTTAACCCATAAGTGGAAGGAAGAGACGGATTAATACCTTCCCAAAGGATATTTGCGCTTAAATGAATTCAACTGGAATTCGAACTTGGCTCCCCGATTTCTTGTTCCTAGCCGATATCCCCTGCGCTACAATGAAACAAATTTTTTCTTTTCTGACATTAAGCGAAATAATTTGTGCTTTGCCAAAATTATTCATTCAAGTGACTTGTGCTAAAGTTAGTACAGTTTTAAAATTATGGAATTACCTAAGATGACATGGAATTGGAAAAATGAATCGAAACAGACTGTTGTTATTACAAATTTGATGAAGGTGGTCATGATTCACTTTAAATGCATCCTCACTCCAAATAAATGGCACCTTGTAAATTATTCTTTTACGGAATTTCAGTGCTAGAATTGGTACGAACCAACAGGTATAGAATTATCTAAGATGACATGGATTTGTTAAAATGAATGGAAACAGCCAGTTTCTGCTTTAATTTTTTCCCGAGCGTACGCACTTGAAATTCCCACATAAAATTCGGCCTTGTGCCACATCCCACATTTATCGGAAGTTATCGGGTAAATACTCAGGCTTTTACTGCCTCAACTTTGGATAGAAATGAAAGTATTTATATCAACTACAAACACAAAGCAGATCATGTCTCAATGTGGATGTACCGTCACCCCAAACAATGGCACCTTATAGAGTTTGAGTTTGAGTTTTGTTTAACAGCATATCAACCTCCGTGAGTTATTTAATGCCAAAAAGGTGCAGTTTTAAGGTATTGTTTTAATGTTTGATTAAGAAGGTTGATTTAGTCAGATTTTAATGATTTTTTTAATTTTTTATTTTAGAAATCTAAAGATGTTTTGCTGGGAATATTTTTTCTTTAAAAAATGTGTGATGGTAATATTTTTCTTCAAAAATGTATTGTTGGTAATATTCTTTCTAAAAAATGTTTATTTTTTCTATAAAAGCCTATTTCTATAACCGTGTATTTCTATAAATTCATAGTGTTTTGACCTCAGTTTGGTCAAATATTTGCCCATACCTGGAACCCTAACGCGTGCTACCGCTCCGGGTTAGAGTGGACCTGGGAACAACAGCAATTAAGAGGTGGTTTCATGCTCCTCACAACCTCCTAATGAGAGGACTTGTTGCCGGATACAGTTTACCGTCTTGCCCATGACCGGCCCTTTATAGAATGCCATTGTTTGACACAAGGATGTGAAAGAAACATAATGTGCATTCTTTAAAAGTTGCTGACTGCTGGTCAGATGATGCTCTTGTAAAAATTAAGCTTCACATAACAATTTATCCAAGATACAGTGAGATTTAACAGTGATATTCTTTCAAGATGTATCAATATTTCTGTTATGGAACCCAGACTCACCTCAACATGAACTCACCCACTGCTATATTAATAGGTGTGTGATAGCAGTAGAGAAATCCAACAGTAGCACTGTGCGCATGACCGCAGACGACTACCAAGGACTATACTGGATTCGTAAGCTCTGCTTACTGTACCTTCTTCTTTGTAACCTTTTCTGTAATACATCTTTCTTTAACCTACACCTCGTGTTTCGTGTTATATTTCCGTGGACCCATTTTTGGCTCCACATCAGTTTCAAAGCTCCTGTCTTGCAGAAACATTTCCAAGAATATCTCTCCTTTATTCCTCTATTCAGGACCCCTTTTTTTCTTGGCGAGAACAGCAATAAAAAAATCAATTGGTAGAGAATATTTTCTTGGTGTGTACAGTTACCTGCAGATAGTAACAACACAAAAGACTTCTACATTCTTATCAAAACAGCTTATGAACTAAATCTGTGTCAATAACTTTGCTTTGATTT
Organism: Ascarosepion bandense; assembly: GCA_037127315.1. Classification (NCBI taxonomy): domain Eukaryota; kingdom Metazoa; phylum Mollusca; class Cephalopoda; order Sepiida; family Sepiidae; genus Ascarosepion; species Ascarosepion bandense. The sequence goes on from JBBBDQ010001045.1 coordinate 2,474,306, forward strand.
AGTCATAAGAAGGAAATGCTTTTTATAGCTATGGAGGACATTGAAAAGTAATGGAAAGGGTGTTTATTGCGACAAAAAGGCCATCATAAACAAAAAAGAACCAAGACAAAACTATCGAGCAAAAGATTATGTGATTTGATAATTGTAATATTGGCTGTTTCCTTATAAGTAAACATTCGACATTCTTTGACGCTGGGATAAATCAATATCTTAAATCTGAAATGAGACAGACAAGTCTTCAGACAAAATTATCATCTGAAAACCATACAATACTGAAGAAAAAACTTTAAAAAAATCAAAGCAAATGTAAAAGAAAGTCAATAAGAATGAAAAACAATTAGTGGAGAATAGTTTCTAGGGATGTACAGTTACCTGCAGCTAGGCACAACGCAAAAGATTTATATTCTTATTAAAGCATCTTCATCTTCTATGTGCCTTGTCCCTTCAGGACGTAGGCGATCATGGCCTTCCACTTTTCCCTATCCCTGGTGGCTCTGAGCACTCCTTCTTCTGTTACACCAAGCAATCCCCGTTCCGTCATCCACCTGATTAGGTCCTTCAAATATGTTATCCGTTGCTTTCCCCTGTCTCTTTTTCCCCTCTATCTGGCCTGTTAGTATCAGATTCTCCAAGCCCTCTTTCTTCATTGCATGCCCCAGGAACTTCAGCTGTTTCTTCCTGATGCTCAGTTTTGATTTCCTTTTTGTTTCCATCATTTCCAAGACCTCATCATTGCTCACATGCTCGATCCATGATATTCGTGGCATCCTTCTGTAGAACCACATTTCAGTTGCTTCAAGTTTTTCCTTCATCTTTGATGGTATTGTCCAGCATTCACTGCCATATTGAAGTTAGGACAGCACGTGGCAATTCAGTACTCTCTTCCTAGTTTCTAGCGAAATTGTTCTGTTTCTTAATACTTTACTCAATTTCTGGAATGCTTCCTTCGCCATGCCAATTCGCCTTCGGATCTCTGTGTCGCACTTTCCGTCTTCTGTTATAACGCTTCCCAGGTATTTAAATTTTTGTACCTGCTTGATTCTGGTATCCCTGACCTGTATTTGACATTTTGGGCTTCCGTTTTTACTGATGACCATGCATTCAAAAACTGATTCAATATCTTTGCTTAGATTTAGTCATAGGAAGGGAAATCTACATCTATGGAGCCACTTGCGAAGTAATGAAAAAGCGTGTGCTTTTGTTGTTGTTGTTGTTGTTGTTGTTGTTGTTGTTGTTGTTGTTGTTGTTGTTGTTGTTGTTTTGGAGAGATTTACTAAATCAAGAATCAAATATTGACACTAGCATCATCATAAGAATAAAACAAAGTACAGTAATTACTGTAATTAATGATATCTCTTCCATTGAAGAAATAGACATCAAACAAAATTTTGGATAGTCCTCGGAATATATGCAGAAATTATGGCTTTTGCAGTGGGCACCTTACTATGTGTTGTGGATTCTGGTTGAGGAACCGCACAAAATAATGAACAAGAAAACAGATATGGAGATAGAAAAGTAGGTTATATTGAACGTAATATACAAACTTGAGCACAGGTTAGTAAATCCAGGATTACTATTAGTAAAAAATAAATATATAGAAGTCTTAAAGTGAAGTCGTTGGAAATAGTATATCCGTGTATTTTTATTCCAGCTGAGTAGAGCTCAGAGCTAGTCTGACTTCTGATGCGGTAGTCTCTGGGTAAGTTCGGAATCTCTCGGTAACTTACTTATTAGTTCCAGTACTCTCTGATAACTCGCACGGATCTCTACGATTACTCTGTCTGGCTGTCTGGCTGTCTGGCTGTCTCTCTCTCTCTCTCTCTCTCTCTCTCTCTCAGTCAAGTCCATTATCATATACAAAGGGGAGATCCCACAACACTATTATAATGCACAAATACATATGTGGTATATGCAATACATGAACTGTTCCTAAACAATGTAAGATGCTGTTATCTTGCCCATTTACAAAGGTAAGATTTCATGTGGACATTTAATGGAGATTGCACACACCTGCTGGGAAGATATTTTCTAGTGTTCTCTTTTAAATGTTTCAAACCAGTGTATTATCGGTCACTTCTCCCTCCAGCTATGGATTAAATAGCAGGACAGATTGTGTTCTGTAGCCTTGGTTGACAACCAATCTACTGCAGAAAGTATTGGCAATGTACTGCTGGAAAATTTTCTGACCAGTCAATCATGTCTCATTCGAGATATGATTGTCTCTTTCGAGATATCTACATATATAGAAGGCAAGATGTGTGGGTGTGTGTGTGTCTGTCTGTATGTATGTATGTCCTTTATACAAATCCACAATTTTTATCCGATTCTCACCAAACTTCACACAAATATTCTTTAGGCTTCCGGTCAGATCATGGGACTGCGTATTTTTCTGATTTCCTTCTGATATATGAAATCGATACTCCGATATCCGATCAGGTTTGATCAAGATAAGGATTTCAGCCCTTTTATCGCGGTTCTTGTTGGAGAATTTGCTCTAACTTCGTGAAATTATATTTTTTAGTCTCAGACATCTTCTCAGACGAATCATTTCCCCGATATCAGAAATCGATACCCGCGATATTCTATCGAATCTGATCAAAAACCGATATTCAGCCATCAATATGGCTTATTTTCACCAATTTTACTCCCGATGGGTACGATAAGTTTTCATGGATTTACTTAGGTGAGTTTATCCTTGAATGACGTATTTGACTCCGATATTTGAAATCGATAGCCTGATATCCTATCGGGTCTGATCAAAATCAGGTTTTCAGCCCTTTTATTTTGGTTTTAACTTCGGGTTTGGCTCTAAGTAGTTATAATTATAATTCTTAGCCTCAGCCATGATATCATTTACTAAGAGGACTTATTTAGCCATCAAAATTCAGTTTGCGACGGAAAAATTATCTGACATCGATACCGGATATCAAAATTTGACTTACATCCATTTATTTTTCTTTCAATCTAAATTTTCGCTTTGACTGGAAACAACTATTGCTTTTTAGTCTTTCGTGCCAACGTCCGAAGAGTTTGAGCTTCAGAACCATGGATTAGTTTTAAAGCTTCTGTTACACCCGAGCAACGCCGGACTATCCTGCTAGTGAATGATTAAATGTGTATCACGTATAGCACTTAACTGACTGACCGATACCAGTATATCGTGAAATATTTTTCCAGAATCTCAGTACAATTTTAGGTCAAATACAAGGAAATTGATATCATTCCTTATTGCCACGTACCTACAGAAATTGAATACAAAATTTGGATCTAATCGGTTAAAACGTTCGCAAAGTAACAGCTTTTTTAAATGAACATCATTATGAGGAGCTATTCTGGACGTCATTTCAGTTTAAGTGCTTAACGTGAAAAAAAAATTAAAATTGTAAAATATTACATTTTCCTTACCGGTGGGGTGGGGAAGTAACATGGATTATAATAGGCTGGGGTAAGTTGTAATAATAAGATTCGACAATGAAACCACTCTGACACCTGATTACGTTTCAAATCCAGTTTTATTTAATTAATTTGAAGACAGTCTAAGAAGGGATTAAACTGTTTTACTATAATACACAATATAAAAAATAAATTAAAATCTACTTCCGTGTATCGATTACGGATATTGTGAATATTGAACTTCAAGTTGGGTAAAGCAGGGCACAAAGTAAAACATTTTTCAAATTACCATATTGCTCATATAATTAAAGACAGGCGCGTTTATTGAAGATATACCTGAACATTAGAATTAAGTGAATATTATGATGAGGAACTATTCTGGATGTTATTTCAGTTTAAGTGCTTAACGTGAAAAAAATTAAAATTATTAAATGTCACTCGTTACCCAGAGCAGTGGGGCAAAAAGTAAAAGACAATGAGGTACAATGTAATATGATGGCGTAAATTGTAACCACTAAAATTAGGACAATGAAACCACTCTGATACCGGATTTGCGCTTCAAATCCAACTTTATTTAACTTTAACAAATATAAAATGATAATTTGAAAACAATCTCAAAAATGATAAAACCTTTTTACACAATCTACAAAATAAGTAAAATTATACTTACTTGTGTAGATTTCGAATATTCTGCTCTCCTCATTCGCTTTTCGTTAATATTCAAGCGATGAGGCGTAAAAGGAACAGTCTCATTTGAGAGAAAATAACACAAGAGTCCATGACGATGTGAAATAAAGATTTAATCCTTAAATACCCGTCTTACTTTTTACCCCGTGTTACTTTGATTCTCGACTTACCCTACACAATTTTGTTGGCTTAATGGAGGCGTTAGACAAGTTTTATGGGATGCTTTCCTAAAACATAGATGTTCTGTACAATTTTTCACTCTGGTGCGATCAGTTCATGATGACGTAAATGTAACCTCCTTACTGAATCTTTGAAGGTAAAAAATGGCGTCAAGCAAAGAGATATACTTTAACTAACATTGATTTCTATAGACTACTCCTATGGAAACAAAATTTAAGGACTGTGGTTATGTAATATAAATGCAATATAAAATAATAGCTAGATTATTCAACCTCACTGAGATTTGCTGCTAAAACAAAGGCTGATTTCTACAGTTTGGTCCCATCCTATCCACTAAATTATTTGGTTCCACGGATCCTGTAAACTTTGCGACAGTTTTCAATAAGGCTACGGTGATATTTCAACCGGCGCCACATAATTCGTATCGGGAGCCGAAGATCTTCCTAAACAACATTAAACTGAAAGTTGTGGACAAATTTACATACCTTGGAAGAACTTTTAAGAGACTTTGCTCTTTATAAGTTATAATCAAAATCCACAGCCAATATTCGTTTTCGACCAGGCAGAGGTATAAAAGACAGAACTTAGATTTTTGTTTATAAAGATTTGGTGTTGTTTTCTTTTATTTTGTTATCTTTTGAAACCTGCGTAAGATGCAAAAGCCATACCAGAACCTAGAAAGATTCCATTACATGCCATTCTCAAAATTAATTGAATGTCAAAGACAGCGAGCACGAATGTTTTGGAGCTAGCTGGCATACTGAACATTGAATCAGGGTTTCACGAGAACAAGCTAAGCAGCATGTGCCACTTGATTAGAGTGGATTATATGCACATACTAAAAAAACAATAGTCGTATGGGAAGATAAACGATACTAAAAGATCACGACATAAATCAACACACGTATAAAGAATTCAATAGTCAAGCCTCTTACAGATTTTGAAGCCAATCAGGATAATTGGGAGAATCAAGCTACTGAGTGGTGGAAAGATATTTATGGAGAAGCAAATCTCTTTAAAGAAAGCAGGTGCATTTGCGTAAAAGCAAAAATATCAACATGAATTGGATAGCAGATAGACATTAACAATACACACATTTGCAAGATGGCCTGACCAACAATATGCGGCGCCAAATCGTAAATCCTATAATTCAGTGGTTCCGAAACTTTTTTCATGTGTATGAGAGAAAGAGCAGTTAAAACACACTGAGACTATTTACTAATTTATTTTTCAAACGTAAAAATCTACTGATAAACTTATAGTTACAGAGTAAAGTGGATAGAGAGCAGTTAGTAACAACTAAGCATAGCCATAGAGAACGGTTAGTAACAAATAAAAGGACTTTTGTTTGCTCATCTACTTCAGAATTAAATTAGTGAGGAGGGTGGTGCTGCTTCTTGTGCACCAATGTATCAATATCAGGGTTAGTTTTGGCAAGCGCGCAACGTATGAGATTTGTTTTTATTTAGTAGGTAGTGTAATTATTTCCCTCCTGGTAGCTTCAAATTTCCTCCAGAGGGAGGTATTCCCTAGTTTTGGAATCGCTGCTGTAATTGAAGAGGCGCAAACAATTTCTCTAGTTTTTTCCTGACCAATTTATAATAATTTATGTAGCTACAGACTCGGATAAACGAAACTCGCATAATCTTTTAATAAAAAATCTGCAATCCAATAATCCAACCAAACATTTCTTTTTTGTCTCGTTTATACAGAAATGCATCTGAATTGTTGGCCGACATTAAAGGACATTATAAATCACTTAAATTATATGTTATCGGTACAGATTTCATTGTTTATTTTTATTATTAATTATCTACTATGTAAAAATATTCATATTCTTTTTTAAACTGTGGTATATTTTAATTTTTACAGTGGAATTAATTCCTGTAAGTTTTTAAACAATGCATTTTCATGACGAAAATGTACGCTTTAGAGTAAAATTAGTATCACAATACATGTTCAGTTAAATAGATAATTGAACTGTTAATGCAGGTAATTGCCATACTTGATTAGCAATACAACAGCTATCCTATGAGATAGAAATCAGAATGTAAGTGTCTCTAATTGTTGCTCATCTTCCAAATTATTCGAAAGTATATAATTTTTTTTAATTTTGCCCACGAAGAGCCGAGTTTGAATTCTAGTCTGTTTCAGTTACATTCACTTACGTGAAAATACCATTGGGAAACGTATAAATCCATCTATTCTCCCGTCAGATATTGGCTAGATGACAGGTCTATAGCCTTGGTTGGCAACCAGCCTACGGCAGATAGAAATGGAAAGATCGAAAGACATGATTGTTGAAGAGTGCATATTGTATGGCGCTTACCTGACTAACTGCAAAGTAAATATGAAATTGTAAACAATGATATTTTCCTCCTGGGTATGAGGCAGGAAGGTCTCCGATTAGTAAATTATGTTTTTTGCGGGAATACTTCTTAATTGCTGTTGTTCCAAGGTGTGTAACGTGTTAGGGCCCCAGCTATCGGGAAATAGTGAAATCCTTAAACAAAAATAACATATTATGAAAGTATAAAAATAGATGTTTATATTAAAATTACCAACAATGAATATTATAAAAAAACTAGCAGTATAGCGCAACGTTGATCGGGTGTAATGAAAGCTTTAAAACTAGTCCATGGCCCTGGAGCTCAGACTTTTTGGATGTTGGCACGAAAGACTAAAAAGCAATAGTTGTTTTCAGTTAAAGCGAAACCGTAGACTGAAAAAAAATGAATAGATATAAGTCAAATTTTGATTTCCTGGTATCAATATAGAATAAGTTTTTTTCGTCGTAAACTGAATTTTAAAGGCTAAATAAGTCCTCTGAGTAAATGGTATCATGGCTGAGACTAAGAACTACAATTATACCTACTTAGAGCCAAATCCGAAACAAAAACTAAAATAAAAAAAGCTGAAAAAAATACAGACATACAGACATATAAACAGTCACACACACAAACGTGTTGACTTTTATATATATAATCGATTTTCTGCACTATTGTAAGAACTGCAACCTTGAAACTTCTGAATATTGTTTCTTATGTCTTTGTCTATGAGTGTATCAAATTTGATTAAAAACGGACCACACTTTCTATGACTCGATTTTTTTGATTATCGATTTTCGATATTTATCGGGGGTACCTCGACACAAAACCTAGCTAAGAACACTCGCAGACGCTTATAGTACAACTGTAATTTTTTAAGAAAATCGGTTTAGCCGTTTCAGAGTCTATAGGTAACGAAAACACACACACACACACACACACATACACACACACACACACACAAAGTTCCGTTCATAAATAAGTTTATAAATTACCAACGATACTTGTTCATCGTAAAAAAGAACATCAATTTCTCACCGAATGAAAGAATTTGATACAAAAAATCTTCTTTTTTCCAGTTTGTACACATAGAGTAAAACGTTTCATCATTGTTTCATTGTAATTATTTTCATTGAGCTTAAGAATAGCAATACAGAGGCCTGAGAAAAGCTTTTAGCCAGGAGAAATAAGACACATCTAATTTCAAAATTTAAATTACGTAATCCCACTTCAACATTAATAAACAGTATTTGAAACTAGTATAGGATAAGTGCAGTAGATATCGGCTCTGACGAAAAATCGAGGAGCCGAGTTCGAATTCCAGTTGAATTCCTTGCAATCACTTACGCGCAAATACTGCTGGGAAAGGTATTAATCCGTTTCTTCCCTCCAGTTATGGGTTAAATAACAGGACAGATTGGGTTCTATAACCTTGGTCGGCAACCAGTCTATCACAGAAAGCAATGGCAACCTACTGCGGGATAATCTTCTGCCAGTCAGTCATGTCTCTTTCGAAACATGATCGCCCAGGCGTGTATCACGTATAGCACTTAACTGATTGATAGATTAAGGCCTTCATTTACTAGTGTCAGTGCTTGTATTCAATTTTTCGTGGATTTTATCAAATTATCAGCAATCGTCTGATCTACATTTTGCCAATTTAGCAATGTTTCTTTAAGGGTTGCCAGTGACGTGATTTTAGTTGCACGGTCTTAAAGTTTTTAGTCAACGTGCCTCCAAACGTGCTCTATTGGATTATCGTCAAGATTTTGGGCTACTCACGGTGGTGACTTGATTTCTTGCGATTTTTTCTATGTCTTTACTATTTTGCTTGTATAACAGGCAGTGTCATTTTCTTCGAAAAAGTAGACATTCTTTTAAATGTGGTTAGTTTCTCTAATATTTTGCTGTAATTTTGACCATTCAACTGCTTTTCAACAAGGATCAGCTTATATTTCCCTCCAAACTAAACAGCGCTCCACACCGGTACTCCAATCCCTCCATGTTCCCTGGTCGCCTGCAGACATTCAGTGTTCCAAGTCTCATATTGATTTCTTCAATGATAAAGTTATCTCAAATTCGAATATTGACAGAATCTACTTTCATCTGACCAAATAACAGACTACCATATTTATCAGAGTTGCTCTCGAATTTGTTGTGGACAACCAAATCAATAACCAACCAAAAAATGCTGAATTTAATGTGTGACAACCTAATATATATATATATATATATATATATATATATATATATATATATATATATATATATAGTATATCGAGACAGCAAGTAATTTTCTAAACATATGCTGAGTAAGGATCACCATATTGTTGATCAAATCTGTCTGATATTACCTAAATGTTTATGTTTTTCAGAGAAACGTTGTTTAATAGTACTCTGCTCAGAAAGATGACATGTACTACAACCACGCTCTCCCGTAGACTTACATGTCATCTTTCTGATCAGAGTACTATTAAACAACGTTTCTCTGAAAAACATGAACATGTAGATAATATCAGACAGATTTTGGTCAACAATACGGTGATCCTTACTCATACACACATTAAGAGGAAACTGCATATATTGGAGGCCATGTACATCAAATCTAAACAACCAACACTCAATAAAATCAACTTTAAAACCGGAAATAACATATTACATTGCATTTGACTACATGGTTTTGTTGTAATTTCGCTCTATCACGCGGTGTGACGTCATAAAACCGCATCGCAAACTTAAGAACTGCGTTTATTATTTTTGGTAACTATTGCCGTTGCCAAGCGGAGTTTTTTGTCAACACAAAAAAAAATCGTCGGTGATGGTGGATGTTATAATATTTCAGTTTAAACAACCTCTCTGAAGATGGCTCATGTGAGCCGAAAGGTTAGAAGAAAATCAAGAAATAATTATTCAAATGTTGGAGAATTTTTGTCTTTATTTTCAACTGAAATTAAAGCAAAATTACGACGTTTAGAATGGCTCATGATTAAACATAATAGACATTCATTGTCTCTTATATTTAACAGCATATGTTTAGAAAAAAATTGTATTGAAAAGTGCTCAATACAATTATATTGTAGAACTTTTGAATATTTTCCATTTGTAAACGAGTTATTATTGCAAATCGTCTGAAGACACCACTTATGGTAGAAACCTAGGTCCCGTAATAACTCGTTTGCAAATAGAATATATATATATATATATGTCTGACTGTCCGTGTATGTTTCTGTGTTTAACGAACCTTACTCCTCCGAAACAATTAGTCTGATTTCAGTTAAAATTGGTTCACTTGTCGATCATGAGATTAGCCGTTGATGTAGACAAAAAAGTTTCGAATCGATTTACAGGATACGGCAGAAATCACAGAAACGCTTATAATTTACGAACTCTTCTTCCCGAGACGCCTTATGCGAATTCAACTAAAATCGGATAACTTGTAGATCATGGTCAGACACTTTGATGTACACAACTTTCTTTTAAATTAATGTATACGGTTTGTCAAAAATCATCAATAAACATAGTTTTTGATGTTTTTCGCGCACTTTTATGCATTTCTCCAAGACGCTACACTCAGACTCAACTAAAATCAAATCAAAGGTTTGATGCCTTGATATACAAACGAAAATTTCAATTGGTGCTCAGAATGCAGCAAAAATTTATGGAAAATGTTTTTGCGGTCGTTTATTTCTCTGAAACGCTCAATTGTATTCCAACAAAAAACGGGTGTTTTTTGTAACTTCTACCTTATCGAATGCCATAACAATTTCACGTTTTCTACAAGATGCTAATCCTTTCGACGTTTCAGGGAAAATGCATCCACTTATTCTGCGTCACAACGTCATCGCATCACATTACAGGCCCCCATAACGCCCGTTTATTGGCAAAATTGGCCAAGCATGAAACCCGTTTTACAAATACAAGACCCAACATTTACTTCGCATTTTTTTAAATTTACGCGTTAGGGCAACCTCGTACTGGAGCTTTTTGAATAAGCACTTGATTATACAGCTCGCATAATATAATAAAGATGGGAATAAGACACAAGCTAAGAGGAATATATTGGCTGTAGACTCTGCTACAATTTAAGAATGTAAATGCCTCTGACAGTTTTGTAAGTTTTAAATGAGTAGCTCATCTACTCTTTCTGCAACACCAGACACGGTAATTAATAGTCTTTTAAAGTAATCTCCTAAAACATATTTTACATCAATGGAGTGGATATCTAAAAAAAAATTGCATATTGCATCATGTTTCAGGAAACAAAATCATTTCAAGAATATTGGAAAGTTATCCAAAAAAGGAGTTTGCGTTGCCTATGAAAGTTTTATTAGAGAACTAAGCAAACTATTTACCGTTGACCAGGAATGGAATTTTTCATTCCCTTTCATGAATTGGTTTACAAGTTTAAACAAAAATAATATTTTACTGGCAATTATTATGATGAGCTTTTCTCTTTGGTACCGCCACTTTACGAATTTAAGCATAGTACTAGTTTGGAAGATAGGTCTCATCACTTTAGAGGCACTTTTTGAGTGCAGAATTTTCTTTTAATTTCTTGCTTTCCAATCAACTTTGAATATTAAGAGCCATGTTGCAAGTTATTTACTATTTTGTTTATTTCCTTTAATTTCTATCACTTATTAATAATATATTTCATCTTCTCACATTGTTTCACACACAGTAACTTCTGCATTGCTTTGCTTAGAGTGAAATGATGTAAATGACGTACTGGCTGTTAATAACAAGTGTACTGTAAGATGGGATGTGCCTTGTGGTGCAGTGCATATCGACTCGGAACGACAAATCATCGTGCCGAGTTCGAATTCCAGTTGAATTCCTTGTATTCACTTACGCACAAATACCATTGGCAAAGCTATTAATCCGTCTCTTCCCTCTAGTTATGGGTTAAATAATAGGACAGATTGGGTTTTATAGCCTTGGTTAGCAACCAGTCTACCGCAGAAAGTAATAGCAACCTACTGTGGGATAATCTTCTCCCCTGTCAGTCATGTCTCTTTCGAGACATGATCGCCAAAAGCGTGTATCACATATGGCACTTAACTGACTGACTGACTTTAAGATGGTTGTCAGTATCTCTTAAATAAATACCAACACCGAGATTAAAATTTCGTCAACAGAATTCCTTTCAATAGAACATGATAACTCCCAGTTCACGAAGAAACAATAACAATAACTTTGTGCAAATAAATGAATCATCATCATCGTCATCGTCAGATCTGTTCAAAGATCAATTCGCAACTGAGCACCAGACCATAAGCATGACTCGGTTATGTGCCAGCCAATGTTCGAATCTGTGCATGAACTTCCAGTCCATTCAGTGATATTTTCAGTCCATTTTGTCTCTGCCTATCACTACTCTTCACCATGATATTACCTTTCAATATAATTGTAGAAAGATCGTTGGGACTTATGATGTGCCCATTTCAATTTCGCTTTCTCCTCTTGACATTAGATAAGAGGTCTTCCTAAGGTCTTATTTGATTATTTCTTGTTTGATGTGTTACATTTTGAATACATGGATGCACACGTCAAAACAAAATCAAGTCGTTAGAGTTTATTTTTTCCTTCTCATTACTCACCATAACAAAGTTGTTTAAATCACTAAAAAATTTTTAGTGCAAATACTTTTATTGGTACGGAAACCTCCAACTGATGATTACCAAAAAAGAGACATCTTTTAGCATCAGCAAAAGGAATATTTGCTTTTCTGTTAGATCACTTGATTTGCTAATGCAAGAAGTTATTGAGCTGGGGAGAAAGTCCTGGCTCAATGAAGAATACGAAAGTAAACAATAAAATTTATGGAGCAACACCAACATTTATTCTTTAAAATAAAGTTCCTCATTCCTGACGTGGAAATTTATAATTGCCAACGCCCTGGAGAAAATAATGAAGTTAGTCGAAGTGCGAGTACTGTTTGTAGATAATCAGATACGTCTACTTCACTTATAAGACCTTCGAGAAAGACCTTCAGGAATTGAAAATGTATTTGCCAATTTTCTTATGTGTTGGCATGCAATATATATATATATATTCGAATATTCCGAAAGTATGTCTCCAGAAGCTAAATCGTAGTGGTGTGACTGAAGATCTTTATATATTAGGTCAGCCAGAAAGTCCTGACTCATTTAGGAAGAGGAAAAAAAACAAAAAATAATTATGGAGCAACTTCAGCACTTATTCTTCAAAATAAAGCCCATCATCCTTGGCGATCTTCTGCTATCAATTAGCTAGCATCCAAATCTGTCCAGATACCAATCTGCTGGGTCTGAATAAAAAAAAACTGTAAACAATCTTCCTTCACTTCCTCAAGACTGTTTAATCGCTGGTCGCAGAGGGAATGCGCCATTGAGCGGGATAAGCCATAGTCAAGCAGAGGAGCACCGGGATTGGTTGGTAGTTGTGCAAGAATTTCAACACCGTCCCGTTGTTTGAACTTGTTCTTTCTCAACCTGTTAGTTTGTGACCATGCATTGTCTTACTGAATCAAAGCCTGACCTCAAATGACCAAATCCTTCTTGTTATATGCGTTGTCTAACTGCTGACAATAGAGTTTAGCTTTGACGGCGTGACCGTGTGGAACAAGCTCAAAATGCACTACTTCTTTAGTAATTCAACCAGAGATCAAGATTTGCTGTTTCCTTTCCGCTTTTTCAGTGAGTCAGGACTTTCAAGTGAACCTAATTTTTCACTAAATTTAATTCGATTTTCATCTATTTTTCTAACTGAAAATTACGATATTACTTCATAGATAACATATGATCTTAGTCTATAAAATTTATAACTCAAAATCTTCAATTCTGTTTCTGATTTTAATGAAGGCACTGTAGTCTTTCCAAATTTTATGATTTTACAATGTCTTCTACTAATGATGTGAATGAGCTCAAATACCGAAGTAAAAAGCTCCATTAATTTTATTGATCCCATGCAAGGTTACAGGAGGTTGTCTGGGTGAAAATAACCATAGAGATAAAATTTAATGGATTAATTATCTTCTGGCTACCGGTGATAAAATTTGGTTGCTTCAGCAACCTTTCACCTGCCTTCTTTACAAGTCGCTATTATTGACAAAATCCAAAGACTTCTTTATATTTGTCATTAAATATATTAATATCTCATCAGAGTTTTTCTATAGGATCCATTTAATATGTTTATATTTGAATAACATCTTCCGTCTTTAATATATGCCAAAATTTACAACGCTTAGTTCCATGTCTCACAAAACCGAAAGTAGTAATAAGAGAAAGATTGTATTGCACCAATTATACAAGTTGAAAGATCTTGGTATGTAGCTTAGTATGTATCGATATGGCTCTACGGTCATATCACATTGAAACATCTGTTCTCATCAGATCACCGAAGTTAAGCAACTTCGAGTTCAGTCAGTACCAAAATAGGGGTACCACATGATGAATGCATTGATGGAGTAGTAAGTGATTACTCAGAATGAGAAATCGAAATAGTTTTGCGTATGCCTTAATATTATAAAAGTCCCTTTGAAAACAAAGCATATTTCTTTTCCTTTCAGCCATTCCGGAGTTATTATATCCCGGATATAATAATGTCCGTAAAGAGAAAAACTTAGATGGGGAATAAATATTTTTTGAATTTCAGCTGCAACAAAAAACACTAATTAAAGATTATTAAAGCCATTTCCATTGAATAAAAGCGACCACTCATTAATAAAACTAGCTGTAGCCTAAGACCTTTATTTTTGAATTGACGGGACACATGGCTGACAATAATCACTGTATTATACTGCACTGGATTTAAGTTTCAAACAAAATATGACGACGCTTTTAAAACGATTTGCTATTTTTTTTTTAATCATTTCACCCCGAGCAAGGCGGAAATGCCACTGATGTGCAGGGGGCTACATAAATGTAAAACGATTAATTAGAAAAGAGTGAGGAGTACAAACTAGTTAGAAAGGAACACTAGAAGGCTGAGAAAGCAGGTGTGATGACAGATACATAGGTGGAGAGAAAGGGAAGGTTATACGGGGGTGGGGAGAGAGCTAGAGTCCAGTAGTTAGTAGATGAGTATTGACTTTGCATTTAAATTTCTGGAGGTTGTAGCCGTCAGGAAAACAAGAATACGGGAGCGAGTTCCACAGTGCGAGAGAAGAAGCTGAAGGAGTAGAATTCTATATTTGAGTAATACATGGAAGTCAAAACCTTGAGCCTAATAAACAATTTGGTCCTGTTTTTTTTTTTTTTCATAGTCATATTTACAAAATTTTATCTGCATAATAAAAACTTATTTAATGTAAAATATATATGTATAATTGGAACCTATTTTTAATGGGTAGTCGTATTTTAGTAGTTGCTGCGTTTTATTATTTAGTTAATATTTATTTCTACCGGTCTGAATAAACGTGAAATCTTGCTAAGGTTATATGCGTCTTCCAGCAGGATTCGAACTTGCATTCACTAGAGAAAACGGACAATTGATGTGACGTGTGTTGACCACAAGAGACATACACCCAAATAAAGTCCAAAATAATGCTTTTAAACGCACATTTTCCTGATTTTTCGTAATATTCATATCTGCTGGCTTTGTAACCTGCTATAAAGAAATGTAAAAAAAGACAATTAGAAAGTAAACTTCAAAACCTTCTACAGAAGGTAGCAAGAGAAAGCAAGAAGAAATGATTGAGCATAGACGTCAAGAAAACTGAATTTATGATCATCAGCAAAAAGAAGAGACGAAAATGCTAACTACAGGTCGGAGAAACTAAAATAAAACAAGTAAAAGAATTTAAATACCTGGGAAGCGTTCTGACAGAGGATGTAAAATGCGATGTTCAGATCCAAAGACGCATTGGCATGGCCAAGGATGCATTTCAAAAATCTAACCAGATTACTGAGAGACTGAAAAATCTTACTGGAAACAGAAAAAAAGGAGCTGAACTGCTCTGTAATATCTTTTCTTCTGTATTGCAGCGAATGTTGAACGATCTCTTCAAGAATGAATGATAGACAGGAAGCAGGAAAAACGTAGTTTTACAGAAGGATGCTGAGGATATCTTGACCGAGCACGTGATCAAAGACGAGGTGTTGGAAAGAATGCAAACGAGAAAACTTATACTTAACATCAGGAAGAGACAGCTGAGGTTCCTTGGACACGTAATGAGAAAGGGGTGTTCGGAAAATTTTATACTTACATGACGGACAGAAGGAAAGAGAGACAAGAGAAAGAAGTGCGGGACATATTTGATGGTCTTGGGCAAAGGGATGGAGAAGTGGGGTTTGGGAGAGATATCAATAAGAGCGACAGGGTACATGGACCAGCGGAAGTTCATGATCGTCTACGTCCTGAAAGAACACGTCAGATGAAGAATATATATATATATATATATATATATATATGTGTGTGTGTGTGTGTGTGTGTGTGTGTGTGTGTGTGTGTGTGTGTGTAAAGGAAGAAAGAAAGAAAGAACAAATGGGAAAAGTATCTCAATCTAATATACTTCGCTATTATTGAAGCTTCTTCAGAAAAACGAAGAAACAAACAAACAAACACAGAATACTGGTATGTTATGATTTTGCGTTAATTCTTATATATATATATATATCCGCAGACAGATCTGTTTCGCTGTATCACAGCTCAACAGTGCGGTTAAACATCCGATTGCTTCTAGCCAAGATTGAAACTCGACAGAATTGACATCAGTCGGCACTTCTACCTCTGAGTTATGGGCGCTTGGTAGAAGAAGGCGGACTTTAGCGTGTTTTACACAATGTAAACACGCGCCAGTAACTGAGAGGGTTAAAATTCATTACTGAATGAACGATGCGTAGATCCGTGAGTAGCTACTGGTTTTCAAAGTCTACCATTCCCCCAAAGTGCTCAATCAATATATATATATATATATATATATATATATATATATATTGTAATAGTTGTTACAATCGTTTATAAAAGTATAGTATCACTACACAATATTTATCATGATTTGTAATGATTATTTCAAGGTTATTTGTACAACTATAACTTAATTTAAGTATATTTTTGTTAAAAATTTTACTTAGACGGTTATTAGTACGGAAAAGTTTCTTAATTAGATTGAGGAACTTCAGCCTTAACTTGGTGTTGACCATATGTATGAATAGGCCGCAAAACAAGACGACAAACTATTTATATCGATACGACGACTTAAATAACGGCAACATATATATTGATGTATCTACTATTGAGTATCTTACATTATAACATAATAAAAAAATAATCTAACCCCTGCCCTTGAGCGTGACAGAAGGGATGTGTGTGTGCGTGCGTGTGTGTGTGTGTGTGTGTGTGTGTACAAATAAATACACAACGGTCCTTATTAAGATAGAGAATATATATATATATATATATATATATATATATATATATATATATATTCTCTATTACACGATGACATAATTGCAAAAATAAAATGATATGACTCTGTTAAAAAGCAAATACGCAAAAGCTTTGATAAATGGTCGTAAAGTTTAGTAAGTTTAGTAAGATTGAAATTGAAATGACCCGACGCTGTCTCGCCATTATCTTTTATTGGGCTTTTTGTCTTTGTTTTGTTAAATACTGTTGGTCCAAGTTTTCTTCTGAACCACTAAGTGATTTTCTGACTTTACCTAAGTTAAAACCTAGTAAATTTAAATTTATTTTTTTTAATTGGAGTAGATTGAACAGGAGTAGAGGCTCATCCCTTGTTCTCTATTTAGGAAATGGTTCCCGGTTCTCTTTTTTCTTCTCAGACCTCAATATCAGTGCTTCCGCAATTTTTCTGTGATATATGTGGTCGGTGACAAGGTTTCTTCATTGTAAGGGTACCGGCTTGGCAGTTTTCTGGTTCCTGCTTCCGACTTGTAGTTAGGAACCATAACTCTTGCGTAGCGTCCAGATCGGCTGCTCTGATCAGTAGTTGCATAATATCTGGATTCTTGCAGTGCCATGAGACGCATTAATCTTAACTCCTCAATTCCCTCCTATGACTTCTCCATTCTTGACTACTTTCCCATCTGCGTCTGCTATTTGGTGACTGTTATTGTCGCATAGCAATGTTTTATGTCAACATAAGAGAAAATCAACTTTGATGGTGGATGTCTTTATGTTAAAGTCCGAACAACCACTCTGAAGATGGCTCACGTGAACGAAAAGCTTAGCAGTAGAGTAATAAAAAATACCGAAATTTTATACAATTCTTTCTTCATTTTCACCACAAATTAAAGCCAAAATACGATGTTTAGAATAGCTCATGTTTAAATACAACAGGTCGTCATTGTCCTATTATATTTAACAATATATATATATACATACATATATATATATATATATATATATATATATATATTATAAATTATGTTATAGAACATGTACATAATTTCTTCTATATATGTCCTCTTCCCTACAATCATATGTTTGTTTCAGTGTTTGGATTTAGACACTTCTTCAGGGGAAATAAAGGTTTGGAATCATTCTCTGTTTATATTTGGTTCGTTGTTGTCGTGGGGGTTGGTTGGGGTTATTGGTAATTAAGTGAATGTCTCGTTTTGATCGTTAGACTTTTGAGGAATTGGGTGTGTAAGTGTGAAATTATTGATTAATGGTATTATCTGTTGGAATGTATGTTTTATCTTTTTATCGGTTGGGTATGTCTGTTGGCTAGGATTTCTAAGAGGGGACTGTTGAGTCGTCATTTTTCTTGTCGGCTATCATTTAATTGGTTGTTGTCTGCTGTTAGTGGACCTAATTCATGTATTTACTTTGATCCTGTGTCAGGGTTTTCATAAACGTGATAGGGGTGGGGTGTTTTTTCTTTCCTATTTAGATTTTTTTCGGTAAAAATATATATATATATATATACAGACACATATACCACTCTTCTCCACTTTCTTCCTTCTTTTTCTTTCTCTTCTCCTCCTTTTCCTCTTTTTTCTTCTTTTTCCTTTTATACAAGTTTGGAGTACAATTGTATTTGTTAATTTTTTGTGGCTGTAATTATATTCTACTATATGAGCCCATTTTGTTTTATTTTTTTTGTTTTTTTTTTGTTCTTTGTTTTTTTTTTTTGTATACTATTTTGTGCGTATATGGCCTTTTATAGTTGTGTGTTTGGGTGCATTTGTTTTGTGTGGTATTATATCTATTTACGTGTTTCTTCTCGTATATTATATTATATTATATTATATTGTTTTGTTATGTCTTTAATTTTTGTGATATTTCCGGTACGGTCGCTGCTTCAATGTTAAACTCTATACACCTCTAGCCTTCACCTAACCGCAGTATTTCCTCTCTGAGCTAACATAAAATTTATTTGAATATTCTGAGTTAAATTAAACTTTTTAATGTTTCGGATCTGATGAAGCAGCTTCTATTTTTACAACTACCGAAATAAAATTCCAGATTTATAACCGTTTCATTATGTATTAAGTTTTATTCTCTCTATATCATATTGCTCTGGATAATATTCATTGAACTCTCTGTTTTTTTATCTATTTAATATTTTATATGTAATAGATACTTTGGGGGATTAACCACTCCCTTTTAAGGGGTTTGTTATTATTTTATTTATATATATATACAATTAAATTTGTTTTTCTTTATTAAAGATACATTGTGACACAGAAATTTCTATGTATTTTCTTCTAGCAAAATATATTAGAGTAATAAATATATAAAAATTATTTCATTGATCCTTGGAACAATGATTTTACAGTAAACACACAAACATAATATATATATATATATATATATATATGTGTGTGTGTGTGTGTGTGTGTGTGTGTGTGTGTGTGTGTGTATATACAAGAGTGATTTAATAAATAAGGTGAATTTTTCGGTATAAGGACTTCTAATACAGATAGAAGCTTACTTTTTTTCAACGTAGTCTCCGTGCAGTGTCATACACTCTTCCCATCTGTGCACAAGCTTCCGTATTCCTTCAGCGTAAAAATCTTTGGACTGTTGTCTCAGCCAATCCTTTACAGCACTTTGTTCATCCTCACTTTCAAACTTCATGCCTCTCGTGAACGCTTTCAAGGGACAAAAAAGGTGAAAGTTTGAAGGGGCAAGGTCTGGGCTGAAAGAGGGATGATGGAGCAGTTCTAAGTCCAGCTCTTCTGTTTGTGCTCAGCAGTAAGCATTTTTGGCACCAAGCCGGCAAGCTGACCTTCGTGTAGGCAAGATCCTCATAGACAATTTTGTATGCTGTTCTAACAGATAAGCTCCAAGTCCTTGCAATGTCATCCACTGTCGCCCTTCTGTCAAACTGAATGAAGTCATTGACTGATTCGATCACCTCAGGAAAGCTTATTTCTGTAGGCCTCCCAAGCCTGTCTTCATCCTCAACACTTGTCTTTCTTTCTTTAAAGAATTTAGCCCTCTTGTATATATATTTTTGGCTGAAACATGTAACACCATACACAGTTGACATTCTCCCATGAATTTCAACTGGTTTGCACCCTTCAGCAACCAAAAACTTGATAACTGACGTCTGTTCAATCCTGGAGCATGCTTCTTGATTGGCCATCTTTGTTAATCTCCCAAACTCTCAAAGATATTTTTTCAATCTGCAAAAAAAAATAAATCCATTTCAAAAAGAAGTAAAGGAAAAAAATAAAGAAAAGTAAGCTTCTATCTGTATTAGAAGTCCTTATACCGAAACATTCGCCTTATTTATTGAATGACCCTCACATATATATATATATATATATATATATATATAGGAAAGAATATTAATAAAAAGTTTTGAATTTAAAAATGTACTTGTTTTTAACAGTATTTGTTTATTTTTATTATATTTTATATTTCAGACCGCCCTCGGTCCTTCATCAGAAACAAGTGATTTTTAAATTTGAATTAGAAACGTATTTCACGATAGCGTTCGGATATTTTTTGTTTACATCACGTGGTGTGTTTGTTCACAACATGCAGCACGTCCGTAGAGAAAGTCTGTTTGTTTTCGATAAAAATTTCTTGGAATATCTGAAAAAAATTTTTTAGCTATTGAAATATTTGTAAAGATTCAACACACCTAAGTCCCTATTTAAACCTAGCTTGTGTGTATTTAATTTTAAAATCCAGTATGTTTCTTTCTTTCTGCGTGTGTATGTAGAACTAAAATTGGAGTCTATTAGTAAACATTTGCAATTTTCTAAAGTATGATCAGGTTGATTAAAAATATATATATATATAATGTTTGTGTGTTTACTGTAAAATTATTGTTCCAATGATCAATGAAATGATTATTTCTAATGCATTTCATAGAAAATCGTTCAATCTCAATTTATTTTTCTCAATTTCACATTTCTTTTCTATATTACGTGTCTGAAATGCCATTAATAGCCGTGGAAACAAACCCTGTCTTTATAAAATTAAAACGTTTCTCATGCGTAGAAAATTACTGCAAAAAACAGCCTTATTTTATTACCCAATTTCGGAGTAAATGTCTGCGCGTTGATTTTTATATTTACCATTTCAGAATATGCTTTACAATTTTATAAATGCAATTCATGCATTTATCATTTGCCTTAACAACACTTACCACCGACCTCGTTGGCACTCCCATTTCTATAGTTCTTAATTGCTCCAGTCTCTTGTGATACAATTATTAAGCTATCTTCTACAATTTCTGTTCAACTTTAGATCGTTGCCAAGTTTCCTAAAAGTATATATATCCATATTTTAAAAGAACTTAGTAAATTTTAGACTTTCCTTTATAGAAATTTCCATATTTTTACACTTCGACAAAAAGTTAATTTAGTTCGTTTTGATGGTCATTGTTATACCGTCTTTTCTTCATCTGAGAGAGCCATTTTTAGCTTTTCATCAGCAAAGCTGATACTAACCCTGAGGAAAGTGACTCATTGCGCCTTATCGGATCAGTGTAAATCGGGGAGCCGAGTTCAAATTCCAGTTGAATTCATTGCATTCACTTACGCACAAATTCCCTTAGAAAAGGTATTAATCCGTCTCTTCCCTCCAGTTATGGGTTAAATAGCAGGACAGATTGGGTTCTATAGTCTTGGCTAGCAACCAATCTACCGCAGAAAGCAATGGCACCCTACTGCGGGATAATCATCTGCCCAGTCAGTCATGTCACGAAAGAGACATGATCACCCAAGCGTGTTTCACGTATGGCACTTAACTGACTGTTTTCAGCTGACATGAACTGGAGAGAGTCTATTGAATCAATTTTTATAAAGCGGCTAATAAGGTTGGTTCACTATGTTGTGTTAGACATGCTATTTTCTCACTAGAATCTTACATATTTATAAGGCTACCATTTGCCTTTGCTTTGATTATCGCTGCCAGATCTGGTCTGTTGTTATATATTTAGAGACTCTTGATAAAACCTTTTCCACTGATGTAGCTTCCCTGTGCCTGTAATTGTTTAGAGGAACGTTCCGCTATAGTATAGAGATGTTATGAATTTAAACGCAGTACTAGATTGGCGGCAAGGTCTCATCATTTTACATTAGAAATGTCTGGATGTAACCATAAGTTTTCAGCTAACAGTTTCTTCTATTGTATTTCTCTCTTGTAGAACTCTCTCTCACCCACCCATCACGCCGTTTTAGCATGAACGGAACAGGTAATATTCGGTTGTTTGAAGGTCAGATTAGTATCGCATGTAGGATGGAAAATACCAACAGATTTCCAATTTTTTCCCCAGTGTTATTATGACTGTATGCGGTGACTTTACTTTGTCAAGAAAACAGACATCATTTTCTTTAATACACTGTGTACGCTATCACAGCAGTACAAATACTAGATTTGTTAACATACTCCAAATTTATTCTTAACTTCTAAGTAAAAGTAATACTGATATGTCCCGAAAAGGGATATATATCAATACGAGGTAGTTAGGTGGTTTAGGTAAATATAACCGGGTAGGTCAATCCAGTACGTAGACGTAATCGTCATATGCAGTGTCCTGAGACGTAGGGGTAGTCAGTAGACCTCTAGTGGAAGACTCACTCTGGACGTCCTTCCGGCTTCGTGATTCTAAATCAACTTTAATCTACATTGTCTCCTGTCCTTAATAGTATATTTTTCTCATATTCTATAACGATCAGTACTCTCTTGCGCCCTAGTATCATTATTACCTTCGCTGAGGTGAACTGATTAAAAAATATGCCAACGTGACGTTGTTTACTTCAAACATTTCCACTGTCTGTTCCTGATGTTAAATTCAAATTTCCTTCTTCTTTCCATTTTCTCCCAAACCTTGTAGCTGCTTACATATTCCACCGATTTTATCCCCAGCATCCTTCTGTAGAAACACATTTATGTTGCTTCAAGTCTGTTCAGCATCTTTGAAGAGTTTCTTCTAGCATTCGCTGCCATGCAGAAGGATAGATATCACGTAGCAGTTCAGTACTCTTTCCTTTGTTTCTAACGAAATTTTCCTGTCTCTTAATAATCTGCTTAGGTTCGGATCTCAGTGTTGCACTTTCCGTTTTCTGTTAGATTTCTTTCCGGGTATTTAAATTTCTGTAACAGCAGCTGTAGTTGGCAATTTGGGCTCATCTTTTTACTGATGTCCATGCATACGGTTGGAGGAAAAAGAGCGAAGTGGTTTGGCAATATATTCCTGTTTTTGATAGTTTTGTTCGCGTAACATTCCAATGTATTTCGCCCTTTAATCGTTCTGATTTCCATTTAGATTCATTTTTATATTCTGCACATCTGCGCTGACTTTTTCGTCCATGGAATATTTATCTAAACTTATTTATAAATGGAACTTTATCTCTGTGTGTCTGTGTGTGTGTCCGTTACCTATAGACTCCGAAACGGCTGAACCGATTTTCGTGAAAATTTACACAGTTGTACTATAAGCGTCTGCGAGTGTTCTTAGCTAGGTTTTGTGTCGAGGTACCCCCGATAAATATCGAAAATCGATATTCGAAACAATAAGGTTATAGAAGGAATGGTCCGATTTTAAACAAATTTGATACACTGATAGACAAAGACATAAGAAACGATATTCAGAAGTTTCAAGGTTGCAGTTCTTACAATAGTGCGGAAAATCGATAATATATATATAAGACAAGATGTTTGTGTGTGTGTTTGTTTATCTGCCTGTATGTCTGTATTTTCTTCAGCTCTTTTATTTTAGTTTTTGCTTCGGGTTTGTATGTGTAATTGTAGTTCTTAGTCTCAGCCATGACACCATTTACTCAGAGGACTTATTTAGCCTTCAAAATTCAGTTTACGATGAAAAAACTTATTTGATATCGATACCAGGAAATCAAAATTTGACTTACATCCATTCATTTTTCTTTCAGTCTACGGATTCTCTTTAACTGAAAACAACTATTGCTTTTTAGTCTTTCGTGCCAACGTCCAAAGAGTCTGAGCTCCAGGACCATAGATTAGTTTTAAAGCTTTCATTAAACCAGAGCAACGTCAAGCTACACTGCTAGTTACTTATAAAAGACACCGCCAAAAGTTATTTTCTGTCATATTGGTGCTTTTCTTTAAATAGCGAGAGAGAGCGCCAAGCTATGTGACGAAAACATCATTTTCCCTTGTTATAGTTTCAATAAATTTTGAGAATTCAATGGATTCTAATTTCAATGAAGTCTGAAAATTTATATAAAAACCAGTTGCAATTCCATGTATTGTTATTTTCTTAGAATTTAATTCTTTCTAGAAAATTATCCAGAGAAATAAATACGCAATAATGACGTTTGGAATAAGAGCGGGAGTCAGTTTGGCGATCGAAAGAGACATGACTGACTGGGCAGAAGATTATCCCGCAGTAGGTTGTCATTGCTTTCTGTGGTAGACTGGTTGCCAACCAAGGCTACAGAACCCAATCGGTCCTGTTATTTAACCCGTAACTGGAGAGAAGTGACTGATTAATACCTTTTCCAAGGGTGTTTGCGCGTAAATGAATGCAAGGAATTCAACTGGAATTCGAACTCGGCACCACGAGTTGTCTTTCCGAGTCGATATTCACTGCACCACAACGCACATGCAAGAGCGGGGGTAGAATTTTTTTTAAATTTTAATAACTCTGAGATAGGATTAGAGCAGAGGAGGAAATGTTTTCGAAAATATATTAGCGTGTTAGTATGAATATTGGAGCCGTAAATCAAAAGGTATCGAGAGACAGAAGGCCCCCGTGATATAGCAATACATGACTATCATTCTTTCTTTGAGAAAATGGTAAATCATAAATTACAATTAGCGTGGAAATAAAAATGCTAGCTTTTAGGCCACTCCGAAATAACAATGAGTCAAGGGTCTCCAGACTCTTGATTATAGTCATTGTGAAAAGAACTCATTATTTTTATTTTGGCCTATGGCAGTGCTGTCAAATAAAAACATGGCTTTTAAGCCAAACAAATCACGAAAGGAAGTCTCCCAATTCCCGAACATATTTAATCATAATTCTAATACTTGCATTGCTGCAATGAAAATTGCTTTTCCCGATTAAACAGTTGGAGTGCCAGTTAATAATGTTTAGGGGAAGATGAATTATTAGCTTGGTTCGTAATTAATTTCCGTTTTGGTTTAGCAATTTCATTCTTCAAAAAATAATGTTTTATTTTGTTATATAGTCATCATTATTTGCGATGGCTTGTTACGACTTATCAAGTTGTATCTTGAGTAAAATTTATGAAGGTTTTAATGCGAAAAATTTTTCGTAGAACTCCTGAAGCAATTTTTGATTATATAAGATCACCCACTCATCAAGCCGTTTTAGCACGAACGGAACAGGTAATAACCGGTTGGTTGAAGGTCAGATTAGTAGAGAAGGTAGGATGGAAAATACGAACCAATTTCCAGATTTTTTGTTATTATGACTGTATGAGGCGGCTTTACTTTGTCAAGAAAACAGGCAACATTTTCTTTAGTACACTGTGTACGCTATCAAAGTCGTACAAAGATTTGTTAACATACTCCAAATTTATTCTTAACTCGTAAAATCAATACTGATATGTCCCGGACAGTGGATATATATCAATACGAGGTAGTTAAGTGGTTTAGGTAAACATAACCGGGTAGGTCAATCTAGTCAGTCAGTCAGTTAAGTACCATACATGATACACGCTTGGGCGATCATGTCTCGAAAGAGACATGACTGACTGGGCAGAAGATTATCCCGCAGTAGGTTGCCATTGCTTTATGCGGTAGACTGATTGCCAACCAAGGCTATAGAACCGAATCTGTCCTGTTATTTGACCCATAGCTGGAGGGAAGAGACGGATTAATACCTTTCCCAAGGGTACTTGCGCGTAAGTGAATGTAATGAATTCGGCTGGAATTCGAACTCGGCTCCCCGATTTCCCGTTCCGAGCCGATATCCACTGCACCACAACGCACATCCGGTCAATCTAGTACGTAGACGTAATCGTCGTATACAGTGTCCTGAGACGTAGGCGTAGTCAATAGACCTCTAGTAGAAGACTGGTAGATCTCACTCACTCACACTGGACGCCCTTGCCTTTGCTTTTTATTTATGCCTGGCACCAGCTAATGAGGGGAACCAAGGTGTATACATATTCATTACCTATTCATTTCATCAAATGCTTACGATGATATATTCATCATTGTAATTTTTTTACAAAAGCAGAAATTAGTTATAATTCATTATAATAGACAATAAAACAAATGAGATATATTTATGTAGCCAACAAAACCAATTCTAGATTTAAAAATTCAAATGCTAATCACTGACTCATTGATTTTGTTAGAAATAAACGAATTTTCTCGAATTTACAAACCCTTTGCTTAACTTTGTATTTTAAATACGATTCGTTGCCAAAGATGCCTGAGAAAATGCTTCTGTTCGCAGTACCACTTTAGTATTGACTCCACCTGGCATGCCCTACCGTCACAAGTGTCAGATTAGGCCGAAAATTGAGTATTGCTGCAGTTACTCTCACCGGCGCAATTTCGCTTCCCTGTGTCTCTTCTACAAATACTTTCACGGCCTCTGCTCCGAGAACTTAGCTCACTGATATCCCTTATATATAAATTTACTCGAGCCACAAGATTAGCAACTAGGTCTCACCCTTTTACTGTGAAACCAATAAAATGCAAACGCAAATTCTACTCCATCAGCTTCTTTTCTCGCACTTCCCGCCTGTAGAATTCCTTTCCATTTACTTTCCTGACAGCTACAATCTTCAGAAATTTAAATGTAAGGTCAATAGTCATTTCCTATCTCACTAACTTGCATCCTATCTCTCATTCATCTTTCTCCATCCACTTCACTCTTAACAGTATTCTCATCTTTCTATTACCCACTTCCTGACACCCCCTATAACTAGTCACTCTTTCTCATAACTTTCCTCTTATGTAACCCCATGCAAAACAGTAGCAATAAAATGCCTTGCTTGGGGCTATATGACACTGCTGCTACGACACTGTCAGCTCTCTGCCTTCGGGTGGAGAGCGCTGTCTGCTTTCGGGCAGAGTGCACTAACCAAGTGGTGGTTCCGCCGAGGGGTGGAATCACGACTCGGGAAGGATAGACTTATATTTTTGGCCTGGCTATATGGCCGGGAATACCCACATTAAAAAGACCTTGTGTCACATCTCGCCTTAAGTGGAAAGGTGGGTAAATACCATTGCAGTTGGCAGTGGAGAGTAATCATAACCTTTCTCATAACCTTCCTCTTATGATTGGACACCAGTGGTAGTAAACTGCCTTGCTTGTGGTGATATGATCATAATTTTTCTTTTTAAATATCTGGGTTAGAGCTGACTAGTTTTCACTTTCACCAAAAGCGTCCTGGGCTAATGTATTATTTTCTACCCTACAAGTGACCCACAAACGAAACGTTGCAAGCTTCTCGCAACTCTATCACTATTTCAGTGGAAGATTTTCCGACCAGCTAAATTCACCTTTCCACCAACTGTAACTCTTACATCTAAGACCGTGACGCGGCGTTCACTGAAGCGAACCGACCTCATTCGCTTTGAATTCCATTAGTGAACAGCTTCTTTCCACGAACCACTTTTTGTGGAATCAACTTCCATAAAAGTGCTTTCTCAAAAATTATAATCTTCACCTGATAGAGCCTAGTGTTAACCATTACCTTTTCAACATATCCTCACAAACTGCACTTATCATCTCTCATTCGTACCCATGACACAAAATCAGCTTTGCATAAAATCTAAAATAGAAGTAATATGCATTGTCTTTCATATATATATATATATATATATATATATATATATATATATATATATACTAGCAGTATAGCTCGACGTTGCTCGGGTGTAATGAAAGCTTTAAAACTAATCCATGGTCCTGGAGCTCAGACTCAGCCTAAATAATATTTGTGTGAAGTTTGGTGAGAATCGGAAAAAAATTGTGGATTTGTATAAAAGACACACAGACAGATAAACAGACACACACACAAACATCTAGCCTTTTATATATATATATTATCGATTTTCTGCACTATTGTAAGAACTGCAACCATGAAACTTCTGAATATCTTTTCTTATGTCTTTGTCTATGAGTGTATCAAATTTGATTAAAATCGGACCACTCCTTCTATAACCTGATTTGCTGTGATACAGCGAAACAGATCTGTCTGCGGATGACAATATATATATATATATGAGTGTGTGTGTGTGTGTGTGTGTGTGTATTATTACTATTATTATTATTGCTAAAAGGATCATCTTTTTATTAAGAAAGAGACAAAATTATCTCAATTAAAGATATATATATATAGCATTTTGAAATAGATTAGAGCATTTAGGGTCTTTATTTAACAGTCGGCAAAAAAGTTGCAGATCCGAGAATATATTTTCAAAAAAAGATCATACATTAAATGATTAAGGAGGGATTGTGATTTGTATAGAGAATATAGATTTCCACAGAGATTCTTCTAATCAAACACAAAATTCTTCAGAAGAATGAGTACTACTTCTTTGTTTATTTCTCGTCTTGTTGAAACAATACACAGGCATGTCCGAAAATTCTGACTTACAAATACTATTTCCTCGTGTTTAAATTTACTCGAAAAGCCTAATATATAATAATTATCACCAACATCAGGATCCTTTCTATTATAATATATATATACTAGCAGTATATACTAGCAGTATAGCCCGGCGTTGCTCGGGTGTAATGGAAGCTTTAAAACTAATCCATGGTCTTGGAGCTCAGGCTCTTTGGACGTTGGCACGAAAGACTAAAAAGCAATAGTTGTTTCCAGTTAAAGCGAAACCGTAGACTGAAAGAAAAATCAATGGATGTAAGTCAAATTTTGATTTCCTGGTATCAATATAGAATAAGTTTTTTTCGTCGTAAACTGAATTTTGAAGGCTAAATAAGTCCTCTGAGTAAATGGTATCATGGCTGAGACTAAGAACTACAATAATACCTACTTAGAGCCAAACCCGAAGCAAAAACTAAAATATAAGGGCTGAAATAAACACAGACATACAGGCAAATAAACAGAAACACACACAAACATCTTGCTTTTTATGTATATATATTATCGATTTTCTGCACTATTATAAGAACTGTAACCTTGAAACTTCTGAATATCGTTTCTTATGTTTTTGTCTATGAGTGTATCAAATTTGATTAAAATCAGACCACTCCTTCTATAACCCGATTTTTTCGATTATTGATATTTATCGGGGGTACCTCGACACAAAACCTAGCTAAGAACACTCGCAGACGCTTATAGTACAACTGTAAATTTTGAAGAAAATCGGTTCAGCCGTTTCGGAGTCTATAGGTACGGACACAGACACAGACACACACAGACAAAGTTCCATTTATAAATAAGTTTAGATTATATATATATATATATATATATATATATTTGTGTGTGTGAGTGAGTGGGTGTGCCGATGCGGGTACGTGCTAAACGTATATATTGGTGTATGAAATGTGCGTATCAGTTTGTATATGAAATGTTCATATAAAATGTGTGTAGGAAATGTTTGTGTTTGTGGCGATTATAAGTTCAATAAAACGTCGCATAAATATAAAAATTTCTCATGTCGCGGCCAACATGATTCGAGAACAATCCAGTTTCGTTAACTAAAGACTAAGTTACTTTTAAAATTTTAAAACTTTCTTTTTATTGCCCATTAAAAAAAAATAATTTAAATCTTCTCACGTTCGACCTGCCTTACAGGAATCAGAAGATGAAACTTGTCAAGGCCTTCGTTCAGTATTATTCTTAGATCTTCAAGTTTCACAACCTGATCAGTCAGTTAAGTGCCATACGCTTGGACGATCATGTCTTGAAAGTGACATAACTGACTTGGCAGAAGGTTATCTCGCAGTAGGTTGCCATTACTTTCTGCGATCTGTTCTGTTATTTAACCCATAACTAGAGCCGATATCCCCTGCACTACAACGCACACACAGCTGATATATTATCTTCCATATTATATAAAAAATGAAATATCTTTCTACACAAAGCCATTCCACTAAAATGTCTCGGGCTTTCTTGACTATTTCTTATATACTACAACTTAGGTTCCATCGAGTCTACATTGCCCAGCCTAAGGAATGAACAATTCCTGTGTCACCAAATTTAGTAAAGAACGTTTGAATTGACGAGATTCTAAGTTTGAAATCTGTTGTTTGAGTTTGAGTTTGAGTTTTGTTTAACGGCATATCAACACCTCTGTGGGTTATTTAATACCAAAAAGGTGGGGTTTTAAGGCATTTTTTAATGTTCGCTTGTAGTGAAAAGATTGATTTAGTCAGATTTTAATGAAAATTTTTGTTTTATTCTTTTTTATTTCAGAAAACTGAAAATGTTTTCTAGTTTTGTATTCAAAAATGTTTTGTTGAGAATAATTTTTTTCTGTTCAAAAATGTGTTATGGTTTTAATTTTTTTCTTCAAAAATGTATTGTTAGTAATATCTTTCCTTCAAAAATCTATATTTTTCTATAAAAGTCTATTTTTATGTATATATTTCTATAAAAGTGTATTTTAACAATTTCATAGTGTTTTGTTCCCAATTTAGGGGTTAACTATTTGCCCATAGCTGAGACCCTAACAAGTGCTACCACACCGGGTCAGGGTGAACCTGAGAACAACAGCAATTAAGAGGTGGTTCCATGCTCTTCACAACTTGCCAATTAGAGGCCTTGCTGCCGGATGCAGTTTGCTGTCATGCCCAGGACCAAGTTTGAAATCTAACCTGCCAGATGATAAAACTGCTGCTGGTGTTGGTTGAGACGCTTTTCTGCTATTGATTATCAAAATCAAATCTTTTTTTGTCATCTAAGTGCCGTGTTCTTTCAGAACATAGGCGATCATGGCTATCTACATCTCTCGATCCCTAGTAGCTCTTAGCACAATTTCTCCTGTTACCACTTCCAAACTCTGCTCTGCCATCTATTAAGTACGTTACTCGTTGCTTTCCCCTCTCTTTTACTCTCTTTGATCATTAAGTATCCGATTCTCCAAACCTTCCTTCCTCATTACATGTTTAAGGAACTTCAGCAGTCTTTTTTCTGATGTTAAGTATTAGTTTCCGTTTAGTATCTATCCTCTCCAAAACTTCGTTCTTACACAAGTTTCGTCAATAGTATCCCCAGCATCCTTCTGTAGAACATCATTTCGGTTGTTTTAAGTCTTTCCTTCATCTTTGAGAACATTGTGCAGCATTCGCTTCTATATTGAAGAACAGACATCACATAGTAATTCCGTTATCTCCTCTTTGTTTCCAGCAAAGTTTTCCTGTCTCTCAGTATTCAACCCGATTTCTGGAATGGATCATTTGCCATACCAATACGCCTTCGGATCTCAGTGTTACACTTACTATCCTCTGTTAGAACATTTTACCTATATTTAAATTTCTGTACCTGCTTGATTTTAGTATCCCCAGATTTTAGTTGGCATTTTGTGCTCCTTTTTTTACTGATGAGCTTGCATTCAGTTTTCTTGCAGTTTATTTGTTCCATTATCATTTCAAGATAATGAAGCGTTTATCATGTAAACTTAGTGAAATATCTAACACTATGAGTGTGGTACTTATTTAAGGCACTAATTCATTTTAGATTGTCAACTGAATTCATTCAGTCCGTTAAGTGTTGTACGTGATACACCCTTAGGCGATGATGCCTCGAAAGAGACATGACTGACTGGGCAGAAGGTTTTCCTGTAATAGTTTGCCATTACTTACTGTGGTAGACTGGTTGCCAACCAGGTCTATAGAACTGTTATGGTGAAACACAACTATACTATAGTGAATAGACTCCCCCACCTAATTTAAGTAGGAGTAGTTCGAGGGAACGAGGATTATTCGATATTGGACGATAGTAGTTCACAGTTCGTCGAATACGAAAGTAGTTAGCGACCTGGCAAGATTACACTACGTAATACATATCATATCATATCAATTTCCTAACGTTTTGTACGTCGAACCGACTTTAGCACAAATACTAGCCTCCACTGCGAAAATAACTCCACAACAAGAGCCCAATTTGTCCTGCTATTTAACCTATAGCTGGAGGGAAGAGACGGATTAATGCCTTTCCCAAGGAATTCGAACTCGGCTTTGAAAAATTAAATTTGCTTGAAATGAGAGAAGAGATTATATTTAGTGAAACGCATCTCAAAAATATCACAGATAAATTTTAGACAACGGCATCGTATTATTATGAAACCTGAAAATGACCACTTGACCAGACTGAACTGACAGAGAACTAATCAATTAACAATTACCGATGTTTAAGTTGAGTCTTGTATTTGTTATGAATTTATTTTCTTTCTTAAATTATTCACAATCCTCTTGTGTGTCGCGAATGTTTTCTATCTTCTGTTCCTGGCACGAATTGGATGTTGTTCTTATTATACGACATTCAAAAGTGGTTTCTGGTTTCAGAAATATCTGTCAGATTCAGTAGATTGTCTACGTTTCAATAAAGCTTCTGATCAACTCTTACAACAAAATACAATAACAACAAAACAAAAATAACGACGGGATTTTATGTCCTCTTTACTACCAAATCTTAAGTATCAGTCAGTTAAGTGCCATACGTGATACACGCTTGGGTGATCATGTCTCTTTCGAGACATGACTGACTGGGCAGAAGATTATACCGGAGTAGGTTGCCATTGCTTTCTGCGGTAGACTGGTTGCCAGTCAAGGCTATAGAACCGAATCTGTCCTTTTATTTGACTCATAGCCAGAGGGAGAAGATATGTGTTATATTATTACGTAGTAATTAGCGGGGGATCAGTTTATCACTTCATAAGAATAGAAAACCGATCTCTCATTTTATGGCCATTAAAAACTTTAATCATGATTCTAACTGTTATATTCAGTCAGTCAGTTAAGTGACATAAGTAATACATGCTTGGGCGATCATGTCTCTTTCGAGACATGACTGACTGGGCAGAAGATTATCCCGCAGTAGGTTGCTATTGCTTTATGCGGTAGACTGATTGCCAACCAAGGCTATAGAACCGAATCTGTCCTGTTATTTGACCCATAGCTGAAGGGAAGAGACGGATTAATACCTTTCCCAAGGGTATTTGTGCGTATATAATTACAACGAATTCAACTGGAATTCGAACTTGGCTCTCCGATTTCTCGTTCCGAGTCGATATCCAAGGGACCACAAGGCACATCCTTAAAAATATTTACAGGTGCTGGATAGAGCTCGAAACCATATGTGCTATATTTATAATCTAATGACTGCCGCTTAGTCCTCTCGGCCAAGCTGATCTTAAGTATAAAAATCGTATAAACCACTACAAAGGTTAGTGTAGAGTTATCGTTAACAAGGTCCTCTCGCGTATAGTTAATACTGTAAAAGCCTAGTTCCCTAATACTGTACACTTAGGTCTCTAATACTGTACACTTCGTTCCCTAATACTGTACGCTTCGGTTCCAAATACTATACACTTATACCACTAATATTGTACACTTAGGCACCTAATACTGCACGATTAGGTTCTAATACTGTACGCTTATGTCCCTAATAGACGGGGTGAATTTTCTTTTTTGAATAAATTTTCTATCCGATATCTAGGCTATATTGGAATCCCTACTTGGATTAATTTCATGAAAATAAATGTGTAAAACAATGTTTCTATACGCAAGTTTCTGAAGACTAACCCGTCTTATTGTCCAATGAAAATATCTACCCATTATTAGAACCTGCCTTGTATTTGGCACTTAATAATAAATTTGATCTTCCCGTTGACCAACGTTCCAGAGAGAGAAAATTTCAAGTAATTACTAAATCATAACATTTCCTTTCCTACCACAAGGCAATCATGTGCGTTGTGGTGAAGTGAATATCGGCTCGGAATGAGATAATCGAAGAGCCAAGTTCGAATTCCAACAGAATTCGTGGCGTTCATTTACGCGCAAATACCACTAAAACTGTATTAATCCGTCTCTTCCCTTCATCTATGAGCTAAATAACAGGTCAGTTTGGTTTCTACAGCCTTGTTGACAACTATTCTACCGCAGAAAGTAATAGCAACCTAATGCGGAAAATATTTTGCCCAGTCACTCATATCGCTTTTTCAAGAATTTATCATATCCTGCTTTTAACTAACTGATACAGTTAAAGATATTACATTTTGGGGGTCCTGTGTATGACGGTAAACTGCATCCGGCAGAAAGGCGTCTGATTTGGAGGTTTTGAGGAGTATGGAACCACCTCTTAATTGCTGTTGTTCCCAGGTCCAACCTGACCCGGAGTGGTAGCACCTGTTAGGGTACCAGCTATGGGCAAATAGTTAACCTCCAAACTGAAAATATAAAAATAGACTTTTATAGAAATATACACATTTTTTGAAGGAAAAATATTACCAGGTGTACATTTTTGAAGGAAAAAATATTACTTGTAATACATTTTTGAATACAAAACTAGAAGACATTTCATTTTTCTAAAATAAATTTTTTTTTTTTCATCAAAACCTGACTAAATTAACCTCCTCACTATAACTGAACATTAAAAATAAATAACTTAAAACCCACACTTTTTGGCATTAAATAACCTACGGAGGTGTTGATATCCGTTAAACGAAACTGAAAACTCAAACCTTTTAGGACTAACACTTGTTTTATTTCACATTTTCTCTTTATTTTAGAATCAAAAAGCGGTAAAATAAAATTTTAGAGCGAAAATATACATAAATTTTCCCTTTTTTTAGAAATGAATATTCTTGCTCATTACGTATTTTCACTGTTTCCTGTTGTTTAAGGGTTAAATTATAAAGGGTTAATATACATCACGGATAATGAATAAGTTGCCTAATTACCATAGACAGACGTTCTGAGTAATTGCCATAAAAATCAACTAAAGTTAAGATGAAAGAATCAATTTATTCTTTGACGGTTTTTTCTGAGGTAAAATTTTTTAATCATTTCACTCCAAGCAAGACCACACCCATTTCCATGCAAATGATTACTGTGTGTGTTAGAGAATATGAGAAAAATACTGTTAAGTAGAAAGAACAATAAACGAACAAGAATTAAGACGACAAAAGATAACGATTTTTGAATATCAACGTTGACTGGAAACAGTAAGCGTAAAGAGAGTTTCACAAGCATGAAGAGTGATAAAAGAAACTCTTAGCATAGAACTTGCGGTCACATCTAGCCATTTCTCCTATAAAATGATGATACCTAGCCGCCAATCTAGTACTGAGCTATGCCATAGTGGAAAAGTTCATCAAGGCAATTCCCATGAAATTCATGATTGAAAGTCAAATGACTTTGTTTATTTTATAAAAGAAAACAGTTATTTGATAAGAATTATCGCATATTATCGTTCATCACTTCTTAATAATTGGGGATCTAAATGAAATTTACTTTCGATTTGTCAGTTAATAAATGAACAAAATTCGATTCTTCCTGATCAAGGGATTTCTAAATTTTCATAGGACAGATGTTAAGATATCGAAGAAGTATTTTAACAGTGCACTGGAATAGAAAAAGATGCCAACTAGAAACTAAACAATGAATAAAGAAACAGAACAAAATCGTTAGACACAAAGAAACGAGAGCTGAACTGCTATGTAATATTAATCTTCTTATATATTACAAGACAATTTCCTCCCAGATTAAAAGAAAACTTGGGATATCAGTGACGTAGTTCTACAGAAGTATACTGAGAATGCCATGGACAGAACGGTCAAACTACGAAAAAGTTTTAAGAAAAATACGAACAAAAATGTCACTTTTTTTTTTTTGTCCGTATCACCCCGAGAAAGGTGGTCACGCCACTGATGTGCAGGGGGCTACGTAATAGTGAAAAGATTGGAAAAGAGAAAGCCGGAAACCACATCCTAAAATAGGGAACAAGGGATGAGCCTCTTAACCTGTTCAATAGACGTGGGTGAAGTGTGAACCGGGTGATAGATAGATCTATCTCCTCCAATTGAAGAAAAAACAACAAAGTAAGAAGATTGGAAAAGAGAAAGCCGCAAACCACATCCTAAACAGGGAATAAGGGATGAGCCTCTTCACCTGTTCAATAGACGTGGGTGGAGTGTGAACCGGGCGATAGATAGATCTATCTACTCCAATTGAAGAAAAAAAACAAAGTGAGAAGATTGGAAAAGAGAAAGCTGGAAACCACATCCTAAACAGGGAATAAGGGATGAGCCTCTTAACCTGTTCAATAGACGTGGGTGGAGTGTGAACCGGGCGATAGATAGATCTATCTCCTCCAATTTTATACCTAAAATTAGATGGAGGCAATTCACACTTTTCCAGGAGACAAAATGATGAAAAGGGATTTGAAAAATAGAACACTAGAGTCGGAAAATGCGACACAGAGATCCGAAGGTGGATTGGCATGGCGAAGGAAGCATTCCAGTTGTTGAGTAAAGTATTAAGAAACAGGACAATTTCGTTTGAAACAAAGAAGAGAGTACTGGATTGTTATGTGGTGTCATTTCTTTTTCGTTACCATTCTTTCCAAACATCATCTTTGCTTGCATGCTTAGTACACGATATCCGCAGCATCCTTCTTTCTTTTTTTTTTTAATCGTATCACTCCGAGCAAGGCGGTAACGCCACTGATGTGCAGGGGACTACGTAATTGTGAAAAGATTGGAAAAGAAAAAGCCGGAAACCACATCCTAACCAGGAAACAAGGGATGAGCCTCTTCAGCTGTTCAATAGACGTGGATGGAGTGTGAACCGGGAGATAGCTAGATCTATCTACTCCAATTGAAAAAAAAAATAAAGTGAGAAGATTGGAAAAGAGAAAGCCGGAAACCACATCCTAAACATGAACAAGGGATGAGCCTCTTAACCTGTTCAATAGACGTGGGTGGAGTGTGAACCGGGAATAGATAGATCTTATCTACTCTATAGATCCACATTTCCGCTGCTTCAAGTTTTGTTCTCATTTTCGATGACATTGTCCAGCATTCACTGCCGTATTGAAGAACTGACAACACATAGCAATCCAGCACTCTTTTCTTTGTTTCTAGTACTTTACTCAGCTTCTGGAAACCGTCCTTGGCCATGCCAATTCGCATTCGGATCTCTGTGTCGCACTTTCCATCTCCTGTTAGAACGCTTCTCAGTTATTTAAATTTTTGTACTTGCTTGATCCTGGCATCCACCCCCTCGATTTGGCATTTTGGGTTGCTCTTTTTACTGATGACTATAACAATCTATTAAGATGGCGATACGTGAGAAATCATTTATCGAAATAGATTCATGTGTGCACTTCATAAAGGGATAATGGTATTCTTGAAATGAATAGCTGTCGAAGAAAACTGTGGTACCAGCCACAAAATTCGGAAAACCAATTTAATTTAGTTCACTTTAGAAAGGGCATGAAACTACATCTCCTTGTTCCACTGATACCTAAAGAAAATAAACTACCAAAAATTTCTTACAATTGTAAAAATCACAAGATTCACTGAAACATTACGGCTCTAAAAGACATCTAAGAGTGATTTCTTCTTCTTCTTCTTCTTCTTCTTCTTGTGGCGGATGTGTGTCGTGGTGCAGTGGATATCGAATCGGAACGAGAAGTCGGGAAGCCGAGTTCGAATTCCAGCCGAATTCATTGCATTTACTTACGCGCAAATACCCTTGGGAAAGGTATTAATCCGTCTATTCCTTCCAGTTATGGGTTAAATAACAGTCTGCGGTAGACTGGTCGGCAACCAGTCTACCGCAGAAGGCAATGGCAACCTACTGCGAGATAATCTTCTGCCCTGTCAGTCATGTCTCGAAAAAGACATGATCGCCCAAGTGTCTATCACATATGGCACTTAACTAACTGACTTACTTCTTCTTGTGTCGTGTCCTGTCAAGACGTAGGCGATCGTGGACTTCCACTTGGCTCTGTCTCTTGTCGCTCTCAATATTTTTCTCTTTGTATCTCTAAGCCTCGTTCTGCCATCCATTTGCTAAGACCGAACTAGTACGTCTCGTGCTGCTTTCCCTTGTCTCTCCTTCCCTTTATCTGAACTGTGAGTATGAAGTTCACCAGGCCTTCCTTCCTCGTTACGTGTCTCAGGAACCTCATTTGTCTCTTCCTGATGTTTAGTATGAGTTTCCTTCTCGTTTGCATCCTACCCAACACCTCATCGTTTCACACGTGCCCTGTCCATGGAATCCTCAGCATCCTTCTGTAAAACCACATTTCTGCTGCCTCAAGCCTCTCCTTCATCCTTGATGAGACCGTCTAGCATTCACTTCCATATAGAAGGACAGATATTACATAGCAATTAAGCAGTCTTTTCTGTGTTTCTAATGAGATTTTTCTATCTTTCAGTAGGAAGCTTACAGAAACCGAAATATTATAATAATAAAAATAAACAACGAAAGGAAGTATTCTGCATAAAGCCATATAAAATGTCGAGTCGCAGCGAAATGGCCACCGATTCTATGTGTAAATAATCTGAGCCAAAAGAAATGTGTTTATGCAGAAAGATGCTGATAATAGCAAAGACGAAACATGTGAGCAATGAGGAATTTTTAACAGAAACAAAGAAGAACTTCCATTGACAATCGAAAAAAGGCGAACTTTAATATACTATGAGGAAAGATGGCTTGATGAATTTTTCAGTTACAAGTCATACTGAAAGAAACTCGAGTAAATAGATGGTAGAAAAGAGGCGTGAAGTGATAAGAGAAGAAATATTGCTTAAATGTTAAAAGTATAAGAAGCTGTGGAGAACTGCGATTAGCGACGTCTTAAAAAACATAGCACCTAGAAGAATAAGAAAGGACCTGCACTTAAGCACTTACCTGCGAACATTCCAATGAACGTGGAAGGCTAAATGCTACTTCTATTCGAATCTTAATCGCTGTATTCGAAATGAATAATGTCCAGGTCTCCCATTCGTCCATCGAATTTTGCCACCACTTTTGGTCTGGTGCTTGTGTTATATATCTAGAGAATTCTTGACATAATCTAAAAGATTGGTCTTGGCCTGTCATCTCGCCTTAGTCACTTCCCCACCGCCATGCCGTACCTTCCCCGTGCTCTTTCCGTAAATATTCTAACGGTAATTGTTCTTATAAGCTATTCTCGTTAATACACCGAATTTCATTCACTTACGCACAAATACACTTACGTCTCTTCTCTCCAGTTATGGATTAAATAACAGGATAGATTGGGTTCTATAACCTTGGCTGGCAACCAGTCTACCGCAGACATGAATGGTAACCTACTGCGAGATAATCTTCAGCCCAGTCATGTCTCTTTCGAGATATGATCGCCCAAGCGTGTATCACGTATGACACTCAACTGACATCGAATTGTTGAATTTATATGCGATACTAAATTGGCGGCTAGGTCTCATAAATTCACGGTTTTAACTGGAAAATGTAACCGAAGTTACTATTCTCATGCTATTCTTATAACTCTTATCCGGCTTCCTGATTTCCTATCCAAAATGTAAATGCAATGTCAATCGTCTTCTTCTGTCCCCTCGAATCCTCTCATATAAACATTCTCTTTAGGCACCTCGAGGTGGTGTAATGGTTAGCAAGCTTGTCTAGAAACTAATCGTTACAATTGTGTAGTGAGTTCGATCCTCACTGGTTGTCTCATACTTTCGGCTTTGTGCCACGTCGAAGCTACACTTAGAAAATGGCTATAATTATTCTCTTTCACTCTCAGCCTTGCATTCTAGTGGCTTTTATTACCTTGCTCGTAGTGAAATGATTAAAAACAAATATTGCGGAACTCATTAACGTTGGTTAGGAACAAATAAAGGGTTATTCAAAAGAAAGATCATACGTTTGAAACATGCAATAAATGTTAAGAACCAGAAGCACTTTCAACACATTACTATATAGCAAAAGGTCCAAAGTTATTAAAATTAATGAAAAAATAAATTTTATCTTGCTAAAACTCTTCTTTTTGTTGTTGTTGTTTTTTTCAGATTTTGAATATATTCAAATTATTATATTTTCTGTGAACCATTAAAATGACCACGACACAAGGAAAGCCGTTTGGTGTACTGCTATCAAGCAAGTACAGATATTTTAGATATCTCAAGAGTGT
Organism: Ascarosepion bandense; assembly: GCA_037127315.1. Classification (NCBI taxonomy): domain Eukaryota; kingdom Metazoa; phylum Mollusca; class Cephalopoda; order Sepiida; family Sepiidae; genus Ascarosepion; species Ascarosepion bandense. Next base: position 2,514,363 of record JBBBDQ010001045.1, read on the forward strand.
CCTAGCAGAGGGCGGAAAGTGTGAGACAACGATTCGAAGGCGTAATGGCATGACCAAAGACACACTCTAAAAAACGAATTAGAGTATTAAGGGATAGGAAAATTTCGTTACAAAGAAAATAGTATTGAACTGATACATGGTATTTGTCCTCCTGTTTGGCAATCTTCTCAGAAATGAAGAAAATACTCGAAGCAGTAAAAATGTGGTTCAACAGAAGGATGCTAAGTGTATTATGGACAGAACATTTGAGCAACGTCGAGGTTTTGGAGAGATGGAAACAAAAAGGAAGCTTATAGTTACCATTAGAAAAAGACAATTGAAGATTTTTGGACATGTAAAGAGGAAAGAAGGCTTAGAAGATTTGATACTCACAATTAGATACACTAAACTATCGCCCGGTTCACACACCACCCACGTCTATTGAACAGGTGAAGAGGCTCATCCTTGTCTCCTCTTTAAGATGCCGTTTCCGGTTTTCTCTTCTCCAACCTTTTCACTTTTCTTTTATTTTTATTTTTTTCAATTGGAGTAGATAGACTAAACTATCGCCCGGTTCACACTCCACCCACGTCTATTGAACAGGTGAAGAGGCTCGTCCCTTGTTTCCTGGTTAGGATGTGGTTTCCGGATTTCTCTTTTCCAATCTTTTCACTTTTCTTTTATTTTTATTTTTTTCAATTGGAGTAGATAGACTAAACTATCGCCCGGTTCACACTCCACCCACGTCTATTGAACAGGTGAAGAGACTCATCCCTTGTTTTCTGGTTAGGATGTGGTTTCCGGTTTTCTCTTTTCCAATATTTTTACCCTTACATAGCCCCCTGCGCATCAGTGGCGTTATCACCTTGCTTGGGGTGATATGATTAAAAAAAAACACAGGGTAAAATCAGGGTGCGACCTACTTGATGGGCTTGATCAAATAAATGGCAGAGCAAAGCGTGGGAGAAATAACAAGACAACATTTATTAAACGCTACAAGGGAGAGGAAGATGTAGAGGGCCATGATCGCCTAAGTTCTGAAGGGACTCGTTAAAATAATAGTTCTTGAACCTTTTCCTCTCCAGTAATGTGTCGAATATGTTTCTGACTCTTAACATTTGTTTTTATTATTCTTCTAATTGCCGTGTTCCTTCAGGACGGAGGCGATCATAGCCCTCCACATCTCCCTACCACTTGTCACTCTTAATAACCCTTCTTCTCTTATCACATTCAATCTCCGCTCCACCATCTATCTGATCAATTTCATCAAGTATCAAGTTGCTTCCCCTTGTCTCTCTTCCTTTCTGTCCGTCACGTGAGCATCAGATTCTCCAAACCATCCTTCCTCAGTCAGTCAGTTAAGTGCCATACACAATACACGCTTTTGGTGATCATGTCCCGAAAGAGACATGACTGACTTGGCAGAAGATTATCCCGCAGCAGGTTACCATTGCTTTCTACAGTAGACTGGTTGCCAGGCAAGGCACTAGAACCCAATCTGTCTTATTATTTAACCCATAACTGGAAGAGAGAAACGGATTAATACCTTTCCCAATGGTATTTGTGCGTAAGTGAATGCAAGGAATTCAACTGGAATTCGAACTCGGCTCCCAGATTTGTCGATCCGAGTCGATTTCATGTTTCAAAAACCTCAGCTAACTTTTCTTGATGTCAAGTATCAGTTTCCTTTTCGTTTCCATTCTCTCCAAAACCTCGTCCTTTGCTCATATGTTTGGTTTATGGTATCCTCAACATCCTTCTGTAGAACCACATTTCAGTTTCTTCAAGTCTTTCCTTTGTCTTTGATAAAATCGTCCAGCATTCGCTGTCAGATTCAAGAACAAACATCACATAACAATCCAGTACTCTCTTTTCGGATGTGCGTCCAGGTGCAGTGGGTATCGGCTCGGAACGAGAAATCGTGGAGCCGAGTTCCCGTTGAATTCTTTGCATTCACTTACACGCAAACACTCTTGGGAAAGGTATTTATCCGTCTTTTCCCTCAAGTTATAGGTTAAATAATAGGACAGATTGGGTTCTGTAGTCTTGGCGGGCAACCAGTCTACCGCAGAAAATAAAGACAGCCTACTGCGGGATAAACTTCTGTTCAGTCAGTCATGTCACTCTCGAGACATGATCACACAAGCGTGTATCATATATGGCGCTTAACTGACTGACTCTCTCTTTTGTTTTCAGAGAAATTTTTATCTCTCTTAATACGTCTTCGGCTCTCAGTATCGCACTTACAGTCCTCTGTTAAAATACTTTCCAGGTATTTAAATGTCTGTACTTGTTTGATTTTACGTGATGTCCGTCCTTCAATATGGCAGTGAATGCTGGACAATACCATCAACGATGAAGGAAAAACTTGAAGCAACTGAAATGTGGTTCTATAGAAGGATGCTGCGAATCTCATAGATCGAGCATGTGAGCAATGATGAGGTTTTGGAAATGATGGAAACAAAAAGGAAATTAATACTGAGCATCAGGAAGAGACAGCTGAAGTTCCTGGGACACGCAATGAGGAAGGAGGGCTTGGAGAATCTGATACTAACAGGCCAGATAGAGGGAAAAAGAGACAGGAGAAAGCAACGGATAACATATTTGAAGGACCTAATCAGGTGGATGACGGAACGAAGGTTGCACAGTGTAACAGAAGGCGTGCTCAGAGCCATCAGGAATAGGGAAAAGTGGAAGGCCATGATCGCCTACGTCCTGAAGGAACAAGGCACATAGAAAAAGAAGAACTTCTAATTAATATGTTCGGCTCCTATTTTTTACTGATGACCATGCATTTTATATTTTTGAAATCTGCGCTTTCTTTTTAATAATCCTGTATTTGTTCTCCTGGGATTATTCTCAGTTTCAGCTAGTTTACTCAAAATGAACTCTCTTTAAACTACACAAATCCCTTCCTTGTTCGTTTCGCATTTTTACCTTTCTTGAGACCTTCGTAGCAAAGACTCGCAGTGCTACATCAACCACACATTAAACCAAAAACAAGAAAAAAAAATATTCCAAAAATGTGGATGATTTTCTTCCATCTTCACTGTCAGAATCAAGAATACAAAAATACCTCTGACAAAAAATTTTGAAACTTGTACTTGTATGGAACCTGTCACAGTTAATAGCAATCTATTTAAACGAAAGTAGTTGAAAATAAACTCTCCTAATTTCATCCTCTAAAAATTAATGAACATTCCGTCTTAGAAATTAGTTTTTAAGAAAGCAAAAAAAAAATGAAATTATTTGAATATTGAGATTTTTAAAAAGAGACCAAATATAAAAAAATGAAAAAAAATCAAAAAGAAGGTAAAAAGAAACCTAAAGAACCAGAGAAAAGAAAGAAAGAAAGAAAGAAGCAAGGAAGGAAGGAGGAAATAAAGAAATAAAAAGAAAAGAAAGAAAGAAGGTATCAAAGAAAGAAAGAAAATGAAAGAAAGAATAGAAAAGCGAAAAAAGAAAGAAAGAAAGAAAGAGAAGCAAGGAAGGAAGGGGGAAATCAAAAAAGAAAAGAAAGGAGGTACCAAAGAAAGAAAGAAAAATATAAGAATGAATAGAAAAGCGAAAACAGAAAGAAAGAAAGAAAGAAAGAAAGAAAGAAAGAAAGAAATGACAGAAGAAAGGAAAAGAAAGGCCAGAACAAAGGGATAAAAAGGAAAAAAAAATAGAAAGGCAAGAAGTAAAGAAAGAAGGAAGAAATGAAAATAAATAAGAAACAAACAAACAAACAAACAAACAATTTAAAAAATGAAAGAAAGAAAATGAAAGCACAAACAAAAGGGATGTGCTTGAATGAAGAAAAAGAAAGAGATTCATTGTTAAAGATTCCTTGTCAAATCTGAACATGTGGCGTCGAATTGAAACAAAAGACTTTTAATCTCTCACTGCTTAATTGGGAATAGCGACCATTAACAAGATGGCTACAATTCAGATCTTATCAAAAACAATTTGTGAATTGTCTGACTTTAAATTGGAATGTAGTTGATATATTAACCGCCCTTAAACACGCCGGTGTGATTTTTCGCTTCGCAAACAATAAAGCGTTTGTAATTGATAAATATTTCCGTAAAAATTATTCAATTAAATGGTCGTCTGTCCTTTACATTACTTGTTGCTGACGATGTTGTTGAAAGAATGTTCGTTTGTACTTCAATGTCGGAGACCTTTTCAACTGATAACTTGCTTAGTTTTTCTTTGTTTAATTTTTTTTTTCATTTCCAGTAATTTTATATATATTTTTTCTGCTTCTTTTCCTTTTCCCGCGCTTTCTAATTTTTTCAACTTTTAAAAGTTTTTATTTATAAAATATTTTGCAAGCTTCTGATGACAAACTATGCATTCTATGAGGTGATTACATTGTTGTTGTTGTTGTTGATAACACTACGACGAAGCCAATCAATTTTTAGTTTTACATGTCCTATAAAAAGATACGGCTAGTTTTCTGTTCTTTGTTTTTGACAGTCACTGTTTTCTTGTTTGCATTGCCAATAGACAATGGAATGGTGCAGTCCTTTTTTCATACGGAATGTACCTCGAAGAACGCTGCTAAAAGGTTTGAGTTTGAGTTTTGTTTAACGGCATATCAACACCTCTGTGGGTTATTTAATGTCAAAAAGGTGGGGTTTTAAGGTATTTTTTAATGTTCAGTTATAGTGTGAAGGTTGATTTAGTCAGATTTTGATGAACAGTTTTTGTAATTATTTTTTTATTTTAGAAAACTGAAAATGTCTTCTTGTTTTGTATTCAAAAATGTTTTGCTGAGGATAACTTTTTTTTCCTTCAAAAATGTTTTTTGGAAATAATTTTTTCTTCAAAAATGTATATCTTTCTATAAAAGTCTATTTTATGTATATATTTCTATAAAGGTCTATTTTTATACTTTCATAGTGTATTGACCAAAGTTTGGGGGTCAACTATTTTCCCATAGCTGAGACCCTAACAGGTGCTATTACTCCGGGTCAAGGTGGACCTGGAAACAACAGCAATTAAGGGGTGGTTCCACGCTTCTCCAATCAGGGGCCTTACAGCTGCCAAAAGGAAATGATTAAAAAACGGTCTAGTATGAAAAACTCCCGACCATTTCTTGAAATAATTGCACGACGTTCCCACACCAAAATTTCTATTCTATTTCCTCTCATGAGATTTATATTAAGTTTCTTGATCTTTCCTGTGACTTAACAGCGTTTTAAACCGATCTATTATTCGGCATTCATTTCAGAACCTTAGTCAACCGTTTCCATGTTATCTAATTTATATATATCGCCCCAGCAGTACTGTTAAGGACGAATGGCTGCCACACAGGGGAGAAATGATTAAAAATAACTTGCTTCAACGCCTTCAAACAGACCTTCTTTATTTTGGATTCAACAAACTGAGTATCGATATAAAAAGCAACAAAAAAAACAAAATTAAGAATAATGATAATAATAACTAGAAAAAAACCAAACCTCTATCAATCAATATCGACATCATCTAAGCGTTTAGCAAGTGATATTTATTAAAATGAGAAAAAATAACTGCAGTGAACTTGACTGCTCTTAAGAGTGAAAATACAAAAATGAACTCGATCTCTCTAAAAAATTGAATGCACACTTAAAATGAAATAGGGAATGTATTTCTGTATATAAAATGATCTTGGGGGTAATTCAGTATTCGACATTGCAAAAGTAAAAAAAAAAAAGTAATAAAACCGGAAATATGATCCAGAAACTTAATCCCGTATTGGATCAAACCCAATATCTAATCAGTTCGTGCCAGTCATGGGGTCAAGCAGCCTTGAAAATTTCATTTGAATCTATCCATCGGGTCTAAGATATTTTGACTACGAATAGAAAGACGAACAAACCGACAAAGGAGGAGATAATAGCAATAAACTGGTATACATATATAGATCCGTTTACAAATACAGGATAGCAAAACATTAAATCGATGTTACAATACACTCAGAAAGAACAATCAAGTCTAATTGCCCAGATATCGTGATCAAAGACTACAAAACAGAATGTGCGTTTTTATTGACATGACAGTCCCTGCAGATTCTAGTGTATCTTTGAAGATCTTCAAAAGCAAACTATCAAAACCTTGAATTGAAAATCTCAAAACTGTGACACATGAAGACATCTATAAAACCAGTTGCACTTGGAGCCCTCGAATTGATTGGAAAAGGTTACGTTAGACTAATTGTAGAAATTCTTGGTAACCATACCTTAAAGAAATTCACAAAAAATTGTACTCACAATTACATTTCATACATTACGAAGATCTTCATCTATATCAAATGAATGTGATCTTAGGGTTGTAATTCTTTTACAAAAATGATCAATGGAAAATGTCATGAAGCCATTGCTTATTTTAGGTCTGCGGTTGAGATCTGGAAGAAAAATTCAACTTCAGAAATCTATATATATAAAAAGTAATCTGTGAGTCTGTGTGTGACTGTTCCCTATGCACGCCTACATTTTTAAGCTACGCCATTCAAACTTTCTAGGGACACATGTCTCCAGGGAAGCCAGGTCGACACATACTTTTTGAGTTTAAGTTCAGCAAATTTCCCCTTTCGCACTTTTTGGCCAATGAAGGTGATTATTTAGATTTGCTTCATAAAACATCTAAGATCTAAGATGGTTGCTGAATTACATCACAGAAATTAAATCACATGTGTCAAACGCGGCTAAGATATTTTTTTTATTAAAATAAAAAAATTAGCCTTTATATTTAATTTTTATTCCGACGTTTTAAAAATTCAACAAAAAATGTGAATATTTTCCCCGTAATTTTGAAACAAAATAACTATTTGAAAAAAAATGTTTTTTCAAACAAAAACAAAATATGTGAAAAAGTGCCATTGGTTAATTTAATTATTACTAAAATATTATGAGTTGCGCGGGCAAAGACGGGCTATGATGCTAGTCTATCATAAGCTGTTATCGTTCTTTCTAATCTTAATGGGAGTCTTCTCGCAAACCTTTTGATAAGATAGTGCTGAAAGTCACCATCTTGGTTATATAATTTCATTTCTAGTTGCATGTGTTTTTCAATCTTGTTTGTCGCTGAAATTTCTGGTTATATAGCGCTAACCTGTAGGGTTCGATGTAAGATTGCCCTTTTAAACATTTAAATGATTCATTAGCTTGAAATTATTTTTGATAATTTTACAGTTTTTTTTTCTTTCTTTTTTTGATACGGTGAGTTTCACACTGTACAAGGCCCCGGATCCATTCGAGGTAGGAGATTACAGTAAGAGGAAAAACTAAACTTCAGAAATCCATCATAAGCTGTTATCGCTCTTTCTAATATTAATGGGGCTCTCCTTCCGAACCTTTTCCTTAAGATAGTGGAGTGTCAACGCCCTGATTATATTATTTTATTTCTAGTTACATATGTTATTCATTTTTATTGATCGCTGAATTTTGTGATTATATAGCGGCAATCGGTAGGGTTCGATGAAAGATATCTCACTTAAAATTGTATTCATTCATTCGCTTGAAATTATTTTTGATAATTTTTCAGTTTTTTTTCTTCTTTTTTTTACGGTGAGTGTTACACTGTACAAGGACCCGGAGCCATTCGAGGTAGAAGGTTACAGTAAGAGGCAGTTTATGCAGTAGAAGTAGAGTTTAAGAGTTAACTAGACTTGAACAAGTTAAGATTATAGCGATGGGGAAAACATGCTCTTGGGAGACGCTTCCATAAAACAGTCGCCCTGGGCAAGACGGTAAACTGCAACCGGCAGCAAGGCCTTTAATTGGCAAGTTGTGAAGAGCATGGAACCACCTCTTAATTGCTGTTGTTCTCAGGTTCACCCTGACTCGGAGTGGTAGCACCTGTTAGGGTCCCAGAAAAGATTTATTACCATAACACATTTTTGAACAGAAAAAATTATTCTCAACAAAACATTTTTGAATACAAAACTAGAAGACATTTTTAGTTTTCTAAAATAAAAAAAGGAAGAAAAAACTGCATTAAAATCTTGCTAAATAAACCTTCACACTATAACCGAAGATTTTTTTAAAAAATACCTTAAAACCCTACCTTTTTTGGTATTAAATAACCCACAGAGGTTGATATGCCGTTAAACAAAACTCAAACTCAAACTCCACAGGACAGTCGTTTGCGGAACGAAGCTGTTCGAGTTGAACATACTTCTCACTAATAGAACACAGAGGGAATATAGGTTGTTTACTGCAATGTGAGTGAAGGTTCCTAGCCGTGAAGGTTACAACTGGTGGGACTAAGGAATACCAATTTCCATTTAAGTAGGAATTGGAGCAAAGGTATGCTTGACACATTCCACCTGTGAAAAATGGGTTGCAGGGTGGAAAATAATTTTCGAGGCGCTTTTGGACTATATCGGGACATGAAAGTAAGAACAGAGAAGCTACAGCCCATATATGACAGGAGTCCTCTATTTACGACTGATCTGGCTTTTGTAAAGGTAGAGGATAAGACGAGGCGTCAGGTACTAATTGGAACGGTACAGGGAGTCGTCCATTTTACCTGAATCTTTAGCAATGGATCGTATGTACGAGTTCCGCTTGAGGTCGGGGGTGTTTAAAGCCTTGTCGTCTGAAATGTCCCGGAAAGGTATATATATATATATATATATATATATATATATATATATATCATTCAAGGTAGCAAGCGGTTTTGGCAAATGTAACCGTGTAAGACAATCTAGTACGTGGACGTAATGAACGGTACTCGTCGTACGCGGTATCCTGAGACGTAGGCGTAGTCAATAGGCGTAGACTAATAGTCGTAGACCTGTAGGCCTCTAGACGTAGATATCTAGTAGTAGTAGACTAGTAGACGTAGATCTCTAGTGGTAGACCTATCTCGCCTTCGTCTGTATCTATGGCTGACACCAGCCAATCACATTACAGTAAGGGAGGAACCAAGGTGTATGCATATTTATTACATCATAGTCTCTCAAGGCACTGAACATACTCGATCGGGCAACCATAAATCGTGAATGGTGGGAGTTTGGAGGTTGATCGATTGTATCGGTTATTGTGGTTGCATATATATATATATATATATATATATATATATATATTTAAACATTTCAGGAGGATTTTTCTATATTTCTGAGATGAGGTAGTATCTACAGTATTTACATCATTCACACTATTGTACTCATCTTTGTTGCTATTTGTACGACGTTTCGACCGTTGTACGCTCCGATCTTTTTCAGTGCTAGGAATTTCGAAACAGCAGATTTTCTCACGGCAGACTGCCATTACATTCTGTAGTAGACCGGTTACCAACCAAGGCTATAGAATCCAATCTGTTCTGCTATTTAACCCATAAGAAGCGACGGATTCACACCTTTTCCCAAGGGTACTTGGGCGTAAGTGAATGCTAAGAATTAAACTAGATTTCGAACTCTGCTCTCCTATATCTCATTCCGAACCGATATCCACTGCACCACAAAACACGTCCGCTTTCTTGTTAGCTATGATTTCTAAATATTTAAATGCAATGTGAATCGTCTTATTCCATCTCCTTGAATCCTGTCCACTTCTCTTAATATTTTTTTTCTCAAAACATTTCACTCACAGTACTCCTTTGCGCCTTGGTTAAAATGATAAAAACATAAAACCCTGCGAGATTCTCAAAAAGGAACCATCGTAAAAAGCAGTATACGCTTCCTACTGTTACTTTAGGAAAAGGCCTCTTTTCCTGCCCTCGCCAAGAGCCTCAATATTGCTTACATCAATAGCTTACAGAAAAGAGATCTTTGCAGCACAAAATAATGTTTTTCCCATCGTTCTAACATCATGTAATTCAATGCCACCTATCACATGATTCTTAAACCGGAAAAAATCCTCAAGAAGTAACTCTGTTTGCCCTCTAGAATAAATTTAAAAACAAGCCTAGTGCCCCAAGCTAATCCAGGTTATAGAACAAGCCAACCAAATATGTGAGTGTGTTTTATGCGAAACAGGTTTGACAAGTAATCTCTTGAAAAGTAGTTCATGAATTCACACCTAAATACTGAATATGCTACTGAATGTCAGTGACGTGTTCTTTGACACAGAGGACAACAAATAAATGTCTATTTATTTTACACCACCCACAGCCGTCTCTAATATCTAATAAAATTGCAAATAGTAGGATTATTTTATCAATGATAGAAACATGTCCTCACCTTCCTTTTTCTTTGAATTATGTGAACGAATAATGAAATTTTAAAATCAAATAAAAAGCTTCATAGATAATAAATAAATCATGTTCTTTTCTTTGCACTGAAAAAGGATTTTTTCTCAAAATTCTTAATGTTAACAGAATATTATAAGATGCAGCTGTTGTAATGTAGCTTAGTAGTTAAAGTCTCGGATTTGAGGTTCTCCTGTCTCAGCTTAAATTCTTAGGTAGAAAATCTTAAGTTTTCTTAATTCAATATTCGTCAATACTTCTGACATAAGGAAGCCTTTGTAATATTTACACCGTTCGGATTGTTGCCCCTATCTTTATTGTCATGTTTATGGCGTTTGGGCCGTTGCACTCATCGGACTTCTTCCGATGCTACGAATTTTGAACCGAACTCTTTATTTCGATCACTGGGGTATTTAATTCTCATTTCATGTGCGAAGCCACTTTCAGATGCAATGTAATTATCTCCCTTTAACTTAACTCTCTAAGTTATTTGTTCACCACTGCTGTAGCCAAGTATTGAACTCATAACTCTTTGGGTCAAGTCACTAGAACTAACCAATGCCTATATCCACTGAGCTATATGTCCTGGAAGATATATAGCTCAGTGGATTCCTCTCCAACCCGTGGCTTGCCTATATGTGTATTATTGTTAATAGTACCTTAGTACAATAAATCTGTATTTCTTATTCCTGTTGTGGAGTTCCATTCTTCAACTGATCTTCTTATACTGTATTCCTTTTCGGGATATATCAGTTTGGCGACGAGGATGACTGTCGCCTGATACCAGTTTGCCGAACCAGGAAATTTACTACTGGATATCAATTGGCGACAGAAAAAAGCAAATTCAAACGGAAATTTCAGTTGTTGAATAAGGATTTGGATCCCTAAGGAAATACAACCGTATTAAACGAAGGAGTCGTAAAATATGACCCTTCAACAGTGACGACCATATAAAAAAAAATAAGTTATAGTAAAAATTAGATTTTGTACCCCTCCTCATAAAAAAAACTACGTTTTTTTTTTTCTTGCCAAAGTTTTAACTTATTGGTCAACTATATGGTTGAATTTTTATTTTTTCATATACATATTTTGGTGTGTACGGAACATGGAACAATTAGCAGAATGTATGAAGACGCTAGGCGTAGCAGTTCAACAATTAATACATCAACAGCAAAGTCAACAAGAGGTTTTGCAAAAATTATTGTTAAAACAAGGCGAACCAAAGGAAGATTCCAGAAGTCTCTCTGCGGAGGGCATATCAAACTCTCTTTCAGAATTTTTGTACAAACCTGAGGAAGGAATAACTTTTCCTGTGTACTTTAAAATGTACGAAACAATTTTTTTCAAAAAGGTGCAAATCATGGACCGATGAAGAATAAAGTATGCTTTATTCTTCATCGAAGAAAAATACGAAGTACACGAACTTCATTTTGCCAAAGAAACCAAAAGAGATTTCGTTTGACGAAACGGTTGAAATATTATCGAAAATGTTTGGCGAAAGGGACGGTTTTTTACATACACGGTATAAAAGTATAAATATCGTGAAAGAGGAGGACGAAGACTTTGTTGCGTACGCTGGGAAAGTTAACTCCCAGTGTGAATATTTCAAAATTAAACAAATCAAGGAAGCTATGTTCAATTGCCTACTTTTTGTGCAAGGTTTAACGGCGCCTAAGGACAGGGAAGTTCGTTTAAGGATTTTAGCGATGTTGGAGAATTATATGGACATAACTTTACAGAAAGTATCGGAGGAATGCCAAAAGTTGGTTAATATTAAACGGGATAATTTATGTATTGAAGAAAAGAGTATTACCCGAATACATAAAGTAAAGCAACATGCCTACAAAGAAGAAAGACTATACTGCAAATCATGTAGCAATACTAACCATGCTACAAGTGCTATTTTAGAAATAAAATGTTTTGAATGTGCGCAAAAGGGGTACAAGGCAGTAATGTGTAGAAAGAAAAATTATTGGAAGCCTAAAAAGATAAATACAGTTTTATCTATAAAAAAAGTTATGAAGGATTTCGGTACAAAAAAAGTACGTAGACATTAAATTAAATGGTGGAAATATCGTTTGTTTGCTAGATACCGGAAGTGACATTTCCACAATTGGCGAAAAAAACTGAAGAAAAATAGGCCGACCAGAGTTACAGAACATTAAGAAAATTGCGAGAGGCATTTTGGGAAACAAGTTGAAAATCGAAGGTGAACGTTTGTATTTTTTTTTTTTTTTTTTTGCCTTTTTATTTTAGTTTTTGCTTTGGGTTTGGCTCTAAGTAGATATAATTGTAGTTCTTAGTCTCAGCCATGATACTATGGACTCAGAGGACTTATTTAGCCTTCAAAATTCAGTTTACAACGAAAAAACTTATTTGATATCGATACCAGGAAATCAAAATTTGACTTACATCCATTCATTTTTCTTTCATTCTACGGTTTCACTTTAATTGGAAACAACTATTGCTTTTTAGTCTTTCGTGCCAATGTCCAAAGAGTCTGAGCTCTAGGACTATGGATTAGTTTTAAAGCTTTCATTAATCCCGAGCAATGCCGGGCTATACTACTAGTTTTTCATATCTATTTTAAGTTTTTGTTTTACAACAGTTTGTTTTGTATTGTTAGGACTCTGAAGGCGCAGTTGAGAAAGAGACGGATAAACCTCTTTCTCACACCGAAGATGAATTGAAGGCGAACATTATGGCAGCATTCAGAAATTAATCAATTTATTGAACATATTTACTCATTTTTATTTCAAAATATTTTTGTCAAATTTTGTTAAATATAACTGTTTAAATGATATGTGAGTGTTGTTTTCATCTTCACTTCATTTAGACGATAATTTGTTCATCGTACTCTGTATAGGGCTTTGTGTTGTGATGCAGTGGATATCGGTTCGGAACGAGAAATCGGGGAGCCGAGTTCGAATTCAAATTTAATTCATTGCATCCAATTACGCAAAAATACTCTTGGTAAAGGTATTAATCTGCCTCTTCCCTCCAGTTATGGGTTAAATAAAAAGACAGATTGAGTTCTATAGCCTTGGCTGGCAACCAGTCTACCCCAGAAAGCAATGGCAATCTAATCTCGTGAAGTAAAAAAATAAGAAATTTCAAATTTTACTTTTAGCTGCAATATTGTTTGTTATAACTTTAAGAATATTATTTTCATGCGCGCATTTTTTCATGTAATCCATGATTTTTCCAGAAATTTCTTTTATTTTAATATAAAATTTTATATAAATTAAATGCTGAAAACCGAATTCAAAATATTAAAAATAAAATATTTATATGCAATTGATAAAAAAAAACAATAAAAAGATTTAATATTTTTAATTATTTGTGATAATCAATCCTGATAAAATGATAAGCAATTGTTTAACTGACAAAACGGATAAAAGATATCATCAGAATTTAAATGTTGAAAGCCACATGCAAAAATTATAAACAGAAAAATGTTATAAAGAATAAGATTTATTATTAGAAGCGTTAGTCACTCACTTATGTACTTATACAGTTAGTTTCTCTTTTCGGACTTCACATATTTTGATGTAACTTTTTTCATTCATTCATGCATTCATTCATCATCCGTTACACCCAATGGTGTGTAGGGCAGCAAGAAAGCTTCATCTTTGCCTATCTTGGGCTAGACTAGTCAATGAACCCCAAAAGTGCTGCATGGCTTTCATCTCATTCCCTACCGTACTTCTCCATGTCGTTCTTGGTCTTCCCCTCTTTCTTTTGCCATCTGGGGTCCATTGCAGTGGCTGTTCTTGTGGTTGACTCTGAATCTTTCTGGAGCACACGTCCAATCCATCACCACCGCCTTCTTGTAATGATGATGACCATGTTCTCGTTCTTGTATCTCTTCAACAAGTCTTCATTGGAGATCTTCTCGGGCCAAAATATTCTCAGTATTCGTCGGGGGCATATGGTGTGAAAGGATCGAAGTTTGGCGAGATCCGCTTTTGTCATTCTCCAGTACTCAGTTCCGTAGAGGAGAGTAGATACAACACAACTCTGGTATAGCTTGAGCTTGTTGTTGGTGTTGTAGTGTGTTGATCTCCAGATGTTGTTCATTTCCTTAAATACACTCCTGGCCTTGCCCAGTTTACTTTGAATGTTCTCTTTCGTGCCACCCTCGGGTCTGATGATGCTGCCCAGGTAAGTGAACTTGTCTGTACGACGTAGATCTTCTCCCTTCACTTTAACAGGTGCAGGTCTGTTCACATTCAATGACATCATTTCGGTTTTCTTGGTGCTAACCCTATCTGCTGCCCAATGAGTTCCAGTCTGCTGGTCTTGTCCTGTATATGTTGCTGAGTATGGGACATCAGCGCCAGGTTGTCAGCAAATTCCAGATCTTTTCAGGTTGAGAACAGGCTCCAGCGGATCCCTCTCGGAAGGTCCTCCGTTGTCCTTCTCGTGACCCAGTCAATGGCCAAGTTGAAGAGGACTGCTGACATCACGCATCCTTGTCTAACTCTAGTTTCTTCTACTGAACCAAAATTCAAAAAATGTTTTTTTAAATGTAGCTAAGGAGGTGTCCTATCTAACTCTATAAAATGTTTGAAATTTGGTTGAGAACTGAATTAGTGGTGAAGCTTGAAAACTGTCTACATTCACTCAATGTTGGACTTAAGAATATATAAACGATATTTCTGAGATTAGTTACTGAAATTCTAGTTTTACTGTTCATCTATTCTTTGCCTGGGCTTTTTAACTTCTATTCAACCCGGGGACATTTAAGAGTCATGCAGCGATTGGGGTTTAAATTTATGAGCTCTTTATACATTTTCGTCTTTCGGTATTGATGCTTGCCAAGTCAAAAAATGTATTCACTTCAACTGATTTAAACTATGTGCATATGCACGATAATGAATGTTGCGGTGCAGTAGATATCGGCTCGGAACGAAAACATCGGAAACCTATGTTCGATTTCCAGTTGAGATAGTTGTATTCACTGGCGAGCAAATACCCTTGAGAAAGGGATTTATTACATCTTCAGCTATGGGTTAAATAGCAGAACAGATTTGGTTTTATATCTTTGGCTGTCAACCGGTCTACCGCAGAAAATAATGGCGACCTATTGCGGAAAAATATTTTGCCCAGTCAGTCATCTCAACTTTCGAGATATGATCGCCTAAGCGTGTATCAAGTATGGCACTTAACTGACTGGAAATGCACTATTTTTTCTTCAGATGATCAAGAATTTAGCATATAGCCAGATTTTCTTTATAAAGGTACCTCAAAAGCACTACTTTGGTTTTCATCTAAAGTCGATTTTTTTTTAATAAAACTTAAAAAATTGGGTTCAAAATGAGGGCATTTTTTCTTTTTATTTATATGGAGCTGTTTAATACAACGAAAACATCAAAACGTTTGTAATCGATGCAATATTTTTATTTTAACCATTAATTCGCACTGAAAAATCCGGTATTAATTATAAAGAATAAATAACAATATAACGCCGATAATCTTTGTAGGTTTCTACCACTAACCATTAATGCCCACCGACTCATTTTGAGGCCGGTGAACATTAATGGCTTCTAGAATTTTAAAAGAATTTTTCAACACTCTGCTTTTACTATTATATTTTAATTCTTTCAGAGCAACTCTCACGTTTTAATTTATCAGTCATAACTTTCTAGACTTCTAGAAAGGTTTTCGAATAATTAGATCATTAGATAATATATAGGGTATATAAAACATCATTATTATTATTAATACTATTCCCTTTTTATTCCGTATACCTTGACCCTTCAGGATATAGGCTATCATAGTTCCCCACAACTCCCTGTCCTTTGCAGCTTTTAATAAATCGTCTTTTTTTGTTATGTCTTCTAAACCTTCTACTGCCATTCATATACTCCACCCTGCTAGATAGGTTATACTTTGATTTTTTTTCTGCCTTTCTTGCCTTCAATTTCTCCTGGGAGTATCAATTTTTTCAAGCCTCCTTTCCTCATTAAGTGCCCTATAAATTTCAAATTTTCAAATTTATAATTTTTAAGTATCAAATCTATCAAAAAGCGGGAGGATTATTGATTTCTCAACAGCCGGCTAACAAATGGTGATGAGTTAATAAATTCACTGAAGAATTTATTGACAAGGACCTTGTTGTCAGTCAGTTAAGTGCTATATGTGATACACACTTTGAGCGATCATGTCTTGAAAGAGACATGACTGACTGGGCAGAAGATTATCTCGCAGTAGATTGCCATTGATTTCTGCGGTAGACTGATTGCCAGCCAAGGCTATAGAACCCAATCTGTCATTATTTAACCCATAGCTGGAGGGAAGAGACGGATAAATACCTTTACAAGGGTATTGGTGCGTAAGTGAATGCCATGAATTCAACTTGAACTCGGCTCCACGATTTGTCGTTCCGAGTCGATATCCACTGCAACACAATGCACTGAAGAAGACTTTTCACAATTTCATGTTATTTGTTGATTTGGGTAACTTTTAAATACTAACTTCTTTGTCCTTTTTCTGCCACTCATTCACACAAATTCGTAAAGTAGGTTAAGGATTGTTACCCTTGTTTCTCTTGCCTTTAAGATGCCCTTATTTAAAGGTCTACATTTCTTATGTATCCCAGTAATCTGTTTCTTTCTATTTGTAAGTATATTGTTACAGAATACACAGGTTAAACCTAAACGGTAAATAAAAATATACAAAAAGTGGCTGTTCAATCTTAGTAGGGGTAATTTGAACATCATGATGCAGAATTATGTACGTGGTGAATTGTCTTTTAATATAAGAAACGTCTATTAATTTAAAAACACTTGTCAATTAATCAAAATTAATGTTTTGTTCGCAAAACCTTTCCTGGAAAACACCATGTCAGTTATATTTTGATTAAAGCCACGCGCATTCTCGGGGGATGAAGTCTGTAGCAACAGTCTGTTCCCGTGAGGATTTTGCTTATAAGTGAAAGCATTTCAAAGCTATGCAGACTGAATAGTCCGCTGTTTCTCATTTGTTCTTATAGACAGCTCTTATCATTGTCTCTTTGAACTCTTGAAGGAATTTTGTCTGCTTTTAGTAGCAGAGTAGAAGTTCATGAAGCATTGTATGTAAAACGGAAATTCTATTTTTGCTAGTTGCTTTTGTAGTTTCTTTTAATATTAGTGACTTTATCCAATTCCAGGGGACATATGAGTGTACATAGAGGGTGAAGGAAAGCGTTCTGACTACAAATCCTGAATAGAATCCTTGTCAGTCGCAGTCGCAGTTCTCTTCAGTTTAATATGAATTTAACATAGCAGGCGATCGTTTGTTCCGTGAGCACTGAAGGTTGGCACTGCACTACGTGTAGTTTAGCAGTATTAGTAATATATATATATGTATGTATGTATGTATAAATGAATAACAAAGAAGACAATAATTGCAACGTTCAAGACATTAATTTAAAACAGTGCCCAATATAAAAATAGGGCAAGTAGTTTGCACATGTTGTAAACTAATAATTATATATAATACACACACACACACACACACACACACACGTACAGCAGCAGTGGACAGCCCGGAACAGCCACACACACACATAAGGCCACACACACACGTACAGCAGCAGTGGGCAACCCGGAACAGACATTTTTAGAGCGGCCGTGAAGACACCCGGACAGACAAAAACTTCTCTGCCATTCTGAAGATGAGATTTTAATCTCGAAATATTAATGTTTAATAAATAGGTAATACCCAAACACTTCTTTACCTTCCTTTATTTTACTCAGCGCATTGTGACAGCCTTCAAGACATAACCCACATAAATATTTTACACAATGCTTCAAGCACATTAAAAAACTTTACTAATATATATATATATATATATATATATATATATATATAATTAAATTTAGGATAGATGTAATTTAAGAATATATTATGAATTGATAAAGAAATGTAATCTGAACCCAAAAATATATACAAATATTTTAATCATACCAAAAGTCCCATTACGACTGATCTAAAATATTTTTTGTCTTTTAAAAGAACACGGATACATATAACCCTAAGATTATGTTTTCGTGACTAAAATGTATACATCTTGCCAGAAGTAAGCAGTCTAGCCAAAAAAATTAGAGTTTTCCTCAGACTTGCATGAATACCCTACCAATGATGGTAATTGTCATTATTAATGTTGTAGGACCTTCCCTTTTTCTATGATAATGGACTCGACTTGAGTATACATATACTCCTGCCATAGTGAGATACGTCAGTTGACATAGAGATATAGTAGGGATCCGTTAGAATTATCGCAGAGTACCTGAACTGATACGTAAGTTACCGAGAGATACCGAAGTTACCCAGAGATTACCGCATCAGAAGTCAGAATAGCTCTGAGCTCCACTCAGGTAGACGCGGATATACTATTTCCAACGACTTCACTTCAAGACTTGTATATATTCATTTCTTACTAAATAGTATTGCTGGATTTATTAACCTGCGTTCAAGTTTGTAAATTACGTTCAATATAACCTACTTTTCTATCTCCACATCTGTTTTTGTTGTTCATTATTTTGTGCGGTTCCTCACCCGAAATCTACAACAAATAAATACCTGATGAGACATTGCTCTTTTAATATCGAAACTTTTGTACAGTTTGGTAGTAGTTTGCACATGTTCTAAAGTAATAAATCATAATATATTTACACACACATATATATATATATATATATATATATCAGTCGTTCACATACAAGCCAGTTTCGCTGTATCACAGCTCATCAGTGTGGCTAGACGCATCCACTTGCTTCTGGCCGGGATCGAAACTCGACCAATTTGGTGTCAGTCGGAGTTGCTAGTCCCTAAGCCATCGACGCATGGAATCAGAGAAGGGAAATTTTAACGTGTTGTATATAATCAGTGTATACACACGCCAGTCACCGAGAGAACTCAATTCATTTCTGAAGAGTCACGCATATAGCAGAAGTGGAAACTGTTTTTAAATTTTTTTTCTGCAGAGAGCTCAATCATAATGAGAGCATAATATATTAGTCATCCACATACAAGCCTGTTTCGCTGTATCACAGATCATCAGTGTGGCCAGACGCATCCACTTGCTTCTGGCCAGGATCGAAACTCGACCGATTTGGTGTCACTCGGAGTCTCTACTCCCTAAGCCATCGGCGCATGGTATCAGAGAAGGGAAATCTTAACGTCTTGTATGTAAGCAGTGTATACAGACGCCAGTCACCGAGAGAACTCAATTCATTTCTGAAGAGTCACGCATTATAGCCGAAGTGGAAACTGTTTTTAATTTTTTTTTTCTCCAGAGAGCTTAATCATATTACAAATTCTTCATTTGTAAACGAGTTGTTATTACGTGACCTAGCTTTCTACCATGTGGGGTCTTCAGGCGATTTGCCATATGGATGAAAACGTTATAATTTCTTGTAATTTTAAAATTTGCGCGTTCGAAAATTCCCCGTCACGTGAGCGTTCAAAGAAAACCACCGTTACGTGAGCATTCCAAAAAAATGGTAAAAGGTAAAATCAGTTATTGCAAATCGCCTGAAGATACCACATGGAGGAACCTAGGTCCCGTAATAACTCATTTACAAATGAAGAATATTCAAAAGTTCTACAATATAATTGAATTGAACACTTTTTAATACAAATGTGGGCTGGTATAATTTTATTATGACCCAAACCTAAGAAGTAATTTAGCAATCAATATATATATATATATATTTATTTATATATATATATATATATATATATATATATATATATATATATATATACAGTAGCGAGCATAAAGATCAGAACGATGTTAAGAAAAAGTTTAAATATAAAATAACTTTTTATTTTAAAGCTTCGTAGAACATTTTATCCTTATTTTGATAAAGTTATAAGAATAATTAAAAAAATAAGTTTATTGAATTTTATATTTTGGAATAATATAATTTACTTTTATATCCTTTTTTTCCTTGATAAAACGTTCTTTGAAGCTTTAAAATGAAAAGTTATTTCATATTTAGACTTTTTCTTAATATCGTTCTGATCTTTATGCTCGCAGCTTATATATATATATATATATATATCCTAAAATAATTTTAATAAATTGCGTTCACGCCTGTTTTAAAAAATCATTATGACAACTGAATTAAGATTTTATCACAGTTACATTTACGTAACTTACTCCTGAAGATGATCAGAGAAAAACTCGAAATTACTTGGTTTTAAAAAATATACAATACCTTGATATAACGTAGAATACCTTGATATTTTGCTACATGAAAAATATTTTTAACTTTAACTAACAACGGAACCCGTTTTACTGAGAAAGCCACGACTCCACATTCTGAAACATCTCCTAAATTAAGTCCCACCATCGACAACAGAAATTCAACATGGTAGTGTCTGCCTTAGATCATTATGGATAGCACAAAAATATTTCTTTATCAATAACTTTTTTTTAATCATTTCACCCCAAACAAGGCGGTGCCGCCACTGATGTGCAAGGGTCTACATAAGAGATTCTCCAGGACTTGGTAATCTCATCTAGATATTGACCAGGTTCAACGTTACCTAACTTTGGTGATATTACGGGAACTGGTGTTTTAACGTCATGTAGCCGTAAGCCCACCACACAACCCACACATCAAAGTTTGCAGTACCTAATATTCTTAAGCACGTGATACTCTCATCTAGATACTCATCAAGTTTAGCATTGCTTAACTTCGATGATTGTACGCTAACCGGTGTTTCAGGTTAATGTGACTCTAAGTCGCTTGAAATTTTTAATGCTGGACAAATTGGTTTGGCAGAAATGACATCAGTAAATTTGAAGAATAGTACAGATTTATCCAACATTTAGACGAAACCTATTTTCTAAAATGCCGTGTTGACGTCTATCAGATTAGTAGTTCGCATCGTAGTTTTACAATCTCAATAAACTTTCAAATGAAGCAATTTGCTTTACCATGTGTCAGTTTGAGCTTGAGTTTTTTTTTTTTGTCGTTGTTTTTTGTTTAACGGTATATTAACCTCTATGGCTTATTTCATGCCAAAAGTTTTAGCGTTTAAAGGTATTTATTTTAATGGTTGATTTAGTCAGATTTTAATGAAAAATTTATTTTTATATTTTAGAAAACTGAAGATGTCTTACAGTTTTGTATCAAAAAATATATTGCTGGTAATTTTTTTTTCCGTCAAAAGTGTTATGTCAATATTTTTTTTTCCTTCGACAATGTGTTATGGTAATAAATTTTTCCTTCAAAAATATTTTGCTGGCAATATTTTCCTTCAAAAATGCATATTTTCCTATAAAATTCTATTTTTTATGTATATATTTCTATAAAAGTCTATTTTTATACTTTCATTGTGTTTTGACCCCAATTTGGGGGTTAACTATTTGCCCATAGTTGGGACCCTAACAGGTGCTACCACTCCGGGTCAAGGTTGACCTGGGAACAACAGCAATTAAAAGATGGTTCCATGCTCCTTACAACCTCTCAATCAGAGGCCTTGCTGCCGGATGCAGTTTACCGTCATACCCAGGCCCCTATGTGTCAGTGATTAGAATATTGCTTCAACATTCGGTCTAGTGCTTCTGCTATATATCCAGAGATTCTCCATAAAAAATTTATCAGCAATACAATTGGTCCTGCTCTTGTATCTCGACTTCAGTCATTTTCCCATTGCCTTAATGTTGCCTCCCTGTGTCTTTTCTATAAAATAATTCCATGGTAATTATTCAGATGAGCTTTTCGATGTGTTCCTTAAACCCTTTTTTTAAATTTAAGCACAGTATTAGACTCGCGTTGAATTCTCACCAATTAACAATTGAGCCAGATAAATGTAACCGTAAGTTCATTGCTAACAGTTTCTTTTCTCGCATTTCTATCTTGTGAAACTCTCTTCCGGCTTCAAGCTTTCCAGTCAATTTTGATCTTCAAAATTTTAAGTGCAGTGTCAATCGCTATATACTGTCCTTCTTATTAATACTTTGATCTCACTCCTCAATAAGTTTTCTGTTTTCTAATTCTTCCACAGCTATTAATACCACGTCTTAGTGGCTTTACTATCTTGCCTGAAGTAAATTCGATTAATATATATATATATATATATGTGTGTGTGTGTGTGTGTGTGTGTGTGTGTGTGTGTGGTAGTTTCAGACAGTTTGCGTTATTTTGTCGTGCTAGACCAGTGGTTCACAAAATGTTCCAAGTTGCACTCCATTGGCTCCATTGCTTTATCCATATAGTCTGCTTCTGCTCCCATATGAAACCTCTTTTTCTTGCTACTAGGTATACTTCGAATACAAAGCAACAATTAATTTAACACTGTAGATATAAATATATATTTCGGCTTTTAGGTAAGATGTCGCCAAACGAACATCCCTGTCTACATCACCCTATCAAAAAATCTTAAGTATTATCCCCTTCAGTAAGGTAGAAACGTTTTCACTTCATAATTTATAAAATAATCTCTTTCGAGTCTATTATGTTAGTTTCATCCCTTGTAAAGCCTACGCTTTTCTTAAATTTACATTAGAACTTATCATAGCCATTATAATAAAATACTTGCTTAATAATGCCACCCTATTACCTTCTTTTTTTTAAATGCGTACTTAACGCCCCCAAAATTCGGTACCACCCACTTTGGGAATTCGAAGGGATGGTCAAAAAAACTTACTATATTTGACCTTTACACTGATGGAAAAATACTGTTGGCACTTTCAATTATTGCAAAAGAAAGATATGGAGAAGAGCTTTCAAATTGCGTAAAGCTCAAACCGGTTAATCATCTGAGCGCTGTTTGGTGGTAAAAACTAATCAATGGGTGAAAATAAATTATTTACGCGTGAGATTGATATTCTGTGAAGGCGTTTGGCTAACGTAGCTGCGATGAGAAGCTTTGGTTATTTTTCATAAGAATTTTATTCTCTAGACGAAATTATCAGAAAATAATTTAATGACTCAATGATATGAATTTATTTTAAAAAATATCAAATATGCAATTTCTAGAAAGCGTTGAAAACATTTGCAACAACCTAACAGATATTACAGTTTTGTTAGAGCTGTTAAAAATATTCGAGATTTTAAAATTTAATTCATCTCATTATTTTACAAACTAATTCTTGAAGGAGAGGCAAACATTTTGTATGGAACCTGAAAGATCTCCAAGATACAAAAATCATATAATTAGTACTTAGATTTGAAATCAGGTTTTTAATCATGTCACCCCTAAGCAAAGCGAGATTGCTACTAGTTCCTAGGTGGTTACAGTGTGAGAAAAGACTAGAATCAGTAGGTAATAAAGAAAGGATAGAAGATGAATGGAATTCAAGAAGATAGAAAATAGCAATTGGCGTTGCCTTTATATTTAAGATTGTAGCTATCAGGGAAGCAAGTAAATGGAAGGGAGTTCCACAAACGGAAATCATAAACAAATATCATATGATTTTAATAGAAAACTAATAGAAACCTTTATTAAGCCTAATTTTAGTCATATTGTAATGGACGTTTTTAATTCGAAAATTGTACCCGGCAATTACAATTGGCAAATTCTTTCGGCGATATTAAATCGCTACATATGCTTTCATTTCTATCAAATCCGTGTGTTCCTTTATTTCATCAGGCACAGGACGTGATTAAACAATTTTAGGAATATGTCATACGGGGAGCATAAAAATCCCTGAAGAAGTTACTGTTTTCTTGCCCTTGTCCCACAATCCACCAGGATTATAGCAACGTTGCGTGGTGTCTTACTAAAAAAGAAGTCTTCACTTGATGGGTTCATTTGTCAGCGCCAGTACACTCGACGACAACGTCCCACAATCTCTTTCTTTGACGCCCTCTTTTCGTTTATACTTGTACCAATTTTTGGAAAGACCTCACTATCTGGTTATATGGCAATACAACTTTAGCTACTTGTTTTTTCTGATTGTCCACACGTCTTTTTAGACATTTTTAAGGTGAATCTCTCTTTTGTTCATCTCTTCGCTCGTGACGTTATCGGTGTAGAAAATACCAAGTAGGTTTCTGAAGTATTTATCTAAATCCTTCAATTTAGATCCGCCTTTGAGTCCCTAACTCACAAATAGACAGGAGAACCGACAAGACGAGGACATGCAACTATATCAATAATTTTGACGGTGTTGGTTTTCATTCTATATTTAGATACTGTTTCGCTCAAATGCCTCACCAGGTTGGGCAGTTCTTCTTTACTTCCAGCCATGCCATTGCTGTCATCAGAAAACCTGAGGTTTCCTTTTCAACACTGACTGTATAGACATACCATGTATTTATGGACAATGTATGTATTCATGGTTATAAACTAATAGTGAACATACCATTAGGGGTCATACCATTAGTGAACATACCATTAGGGGTCATACCATTAATGGACATACCATGTATTTATGGACAATATATGTATTTATGGTTATAAACTAATAGTGAACATACCATTAGGGGTCATACCATTAGTGAACATACCATTAGGGGTCATACCATTAATTTTCATACCATGTATTTTTGTTGAACATTCTGCATGGATTTTTTGTACAGCAAGGATTTGTTTTTGTTTGTGTTTTTTTGGTTGTTTGGCTTTTATTTAAATATTATTTCATTTTTAATTTTATTTATTATTTTTTTATTTATTATTTTTATTTCTATTATTTTATTTATTTACTTTCTATGAGTTTCTAAAAAAAAATTAAAACTCTAGCCTTGAAAAAGAGTCAAGATCCGCCCCACGGTGACTAAGGTACTTCACAACAGATAAGTTTGGTAAAAGACAAAAAAAAATTGACGAATACCTTTCGTTTCTTAAATCAAAAAATTAATTTACAGTTCCACTTCCAAAGCGGCGATTCGTTCATATACACGCAAGTAGGTTTCTGAAATATGTAAAGGAGGGAAGTTATCGATAAATCGATGATGACGAGAAAGACGGTTTGGTGTTCGTGATGTAGTGAAAATAGGAATAATTATAGTGTTGCATACAATGCTGTAGATTATGACATGTGCTTATTAACTTTAATTAATGTCTTTTTATCCTTTCACTCCAAGCAAGACAATAAAGCCACTGAGATGCAGGACGTTACTGATTGTGAAAAATTATAAGAAAAATAAATTTATTAAGGAGAGAAAACAAATGAAAAGGAATTAAGAAGACAAAATATAGCGATTTGCATTGCATTTAAATTTTTAAAGCAAACTGAAAAGTAAAAACCCGAAGAAAGTTCCACAAACTAAGTCTGCGAGTAAAAGACTGTTCTCAGAATTTATGGTTATAAAGAATATATCATCATAAAAATGAGTGAATCAGGATGTACGTTGTGGTGCAGTGGATATCGACTCGGAAAGACAAATCGGGGTTTCATGCACAAAAATTACACCGATCAAAATATGATAGCAACGAACATTTAACAACTAAATCTGGGTTTGAACCGATTCCGTTTTCAGTGGTTTTTAACGTTAGGTCATCGGCACCTCTACAATGAATCTCGCTTGCGTTAATCATTTTCATTTTAATTTAACATCTGCCACCTTTACAGACCTCAAATATAATTAATATTCAAATTTAAAATTTATAATTTTGACATTTCATTTTTAAAGAATAATTTCCAGTCAAAAATAATATAAATTACTACCAATCGATACTATAGTAAAATAATTTCCTCTCGAATATATAATAAAATAATTTCCAGTTAAATAATTTAGTAATCTAAAATTATGTAACCTAGACCTCTAAATGCGTTTAATCTTTAAAGAAGGACCTTCTGCCACTTTCATACCGAGAGAATGTGGCTTCCCTCTATCTTTTCTACAAGTATTTTTACGGTTTCTGCTCTGTCAAGTTTCATTCGCTGTTGCTCCGCTCTCATGAATTTACTCGTGCAACTAGATTGACAACTAGATCCCATCCTTTTTCCATCAAAATAGGCAAATGTAACTGCCAGTCCTTTCGTATTTTTTCTCGCACCTTCCTTCCTGCCCGTGGAACTCCCTCCGAATGCTAGCTTCCATGATAGCTACACTCTCCAAAAGTCTAAGTTCAACGTCAATTGGCATCTTATATCACTTTGACGCTTTACTCTCTCTTACTCTTTCCTCAACATCCCTTGTTCCGTATATTTTTTATTTTTTCTCTTCCCTCTCTTCTCACCATAACCTCTTGTACACCAGTGGCAGTACTGCCTTGCTTGGTGTAAATTGATTATATAAAAAATTATTCAGTTTTTCAATGTCAACAAAAAGGTTAATAAGAAGGCGAGTGGAACGAACTAGCAATAATTTCAGTAGGACAGCAATACGAGAAGTCGAATGATTTCCACCGCATAACAAGTTAAAAGACATTCACTAATGAGTTCCTTTTCCTTTTCTTACCACAAAAAAGTCAATAGTTGCTGGTGTATCATTACTATGCGCAAAATATTTGAAGTATCACATTTATATCATCAATATTTGCATAAAGAATCTAGGATTACAGCAAATTCCCCGGGGTTTCAATCTAAAAGTATTTATAAATGGAACTTTGTGTGTGTGTGTCTGTGTGTGTGTGTCTGTGTCCGTTACCTATAGACTCCGAAACAGCTGAACCGATTTTCTTGAAAATTTACACAGTTGTACTATAAGCGTCTGCGAGTGTTCTTAGCTAGGTTTTGTGTCAAGGTATTCCTGATAAATATTGAAAATCGATAATCGAAAAAATCGAGTTATAGAAGGAGTGGTCCGATTTTAATCAAATTTGATGCACTCATAGACAAAGACATAAGAAACGATATTTAGAAGTTTCAAGGTTGCAGTTCTTACAATAGTGCAGAAAATTTGATATCGATACCAGGAAATCAAAATTTGACTTACACCCATTCATTTTTCTTTCAGTCTACGGTTTCGCTTTAACTGGAAACGCATATTGCTTTTTAGTATTTCGTGCCAACGTCCAAAGAGTCTGAGCTCCAGGATTAGTTTTAAAGCTTTCATTACACCCGAGCAACGCCGGGCTATACTGCTAGTAGTAATATGAAGCTCAATGCATTTATTTAGCAAAATACATGCTAGTGAATTCTGTACTGAAATAATTTCCAGTCACATTCTATTGAAAAAAATTTTCCTATACTATAATAAAATAATTTGGAATCAAATGCTATCGGAAAATAATTACCAGTCAAAAATAAAAAGAATTACAACTAGTTAATACAATGGTAAAATAATTTCCTTTCAAATATATAATGAAATAATTTCCTCTCAAATATATAATAAAATAATTTCATCTCAAATATATTATAAAACTAGCAGTTTAGCCCTGTTTCACTCGGGTAGTTTAAGGAATAATAAGAATAAAAACATATGATGAATTTACATAGCAAATACTTACACAACGTCCACTCTCGTCATTTTTATAGGTATAGATAAGAATGTAGAATGTCTCTTTTGGATTAGGGTGGGAGGGGAGGGGTAACATCTATAGGCATAGATAATATCAAGTGGGGTGATCGATGTTATATACAAGTCGGGTGATAATATATATTTTTCTAATCCTAATTTTGGCTTTCTGAAAAATTTCAAGGTGTCGTTAGCGTTCTAAAATATGATCTACATCTGAGCGCAACTCCCGTCGAGCTAGACCGCAAAATGAAGACGCTAAATCGAATCTATCAAACAAACAAATACTAACACACCGTCCACTATCGTCACTTTTATAGATATAGATAATTTCATCTCAAATATATAATAAAATAATGTCCAGTTAGATCGGTTTCGATTCGGCAGCTCGCCTTCAATCACTTTCGCACTGATGGAATGTGGCTTCCCTCTGTCTTTTCTACAATTCATTTTATGGCTTCTCCTCCGTCGGGTTTAACTCCCTGCCCTCATTAATTTACTCGTGTAACTAGATTGCACGAGTAAATTCATGAATCGTATTATGAAATAGTGATTACAATTTCCTATAATAAAATATATTTCAAATAAATTTCTATGCTAAAATAATTTGAAATTAATTACTGCAGTGAAATGAATTCAAAATAATTCCTATAATAAAATAGTTCAAATTACTATAGTAAAATAATTTCAAATTAATTGCCATAGTAAAATAATTTCAAAAATCTATAATAAAATATTTTCAAGTTAGATACTGTAGCAAAATAATTCCCTATACCAACTATAATAAAATAATAGATAGATACTATAGAAAATACTTTTCTATCAAATCTAGTATAAAATGATTTCCACTTAGATATTATAACAAAATAATTTCGTATCAAATACTACAATAAAACAATTCCCAATCAAATACTACATGAAAGTAATATCCAGTGAATACTTTAGTCAAATATTTTTTAATACGACAGTAAAATAATAACCCATGAAATATTTTTGTAATATAATTTCCAGTAAAATCTTACAGTAAAATAATTTTAAATGTAATTAATTTTATACTTTTAGCATTTGCGGTATTATCGCGCACGATGAAAATTTCTCGTCTTGGAATCACTTCCAAAATAGGTTTGGTCATTTGGTCAGACTTGGAGGATTGGAGTGGACGGGAAAGTTTCCATTACTCCCTCTTATAACGGAAAATATTAGAATAAAAGACATTTTAAGGAATTTGTTTCATAAAATCTACCGCAGTGTTATACAAACCAATCGTATTAAAGTAATTTGAATTATATTGCTGTTTCTATATAACACACAAAATGATGTTAACTGTCGTTGTATTGAAGTAATCTTTTTTGCAATGCCGCCACAAGACGTCATCGATCTTGTTATGAAAACTGTGTATTTTTTTATCTTGTTGGAAATTCCTGATCAGAATAAAACAATAATAGTTGGAAAAATATTCCCATGTAAAAACACCATCTGATGATAGTTAGGACTATAAAAATTACACGTTCCTTTTTGACGAAATGAAAAAACTTGTAGTTAAATAATTTCAAATGTATTTCTATTATAAAACAATTTCAAAATTATTTCTATAGTAAAATAAATTCAAATTAAATACTATAGGAAATTAATTTTAAATTAATTACTATAGTAAATAATTTGAAATAATTTCTATAATAAATAATTCAAATGAATACCTACAGTTAAATAATTTCAAATTACTATAGTAAAATAATTTTAAATTACTGTATTAAAATAATTTTAAATTAATTACTATAGTAATACGGTTTCAAATTAATTATATAGCAAAATAATTTCAAATGAATTTTCTTTACGGAAATAATTTGAAATTAATTCCTGCAGTAAAATAAATTTCAAATATTTCCTATAATAAAACTGTTCAAATTAATTATTATAGTAAAATAATTTCAAATTAATTGCCATAGAAAAATCATTTCAAATTAGTTACTATATCAAAATAATTGCTATATTTCAAAAAATTCTATAAAGTCATTTCCGTATATAATGTGTCATTATATATCCATTGATTTAAATGAAAGTTTCTTTACATATTTATTTTTACAAAAGCTTTAATTGAGATTTTAAGTTATTTAAAACAATCTATTGGGCATCAGGAAGAGATAATTGAAGTTCCTGAGACATGCAATGAGGAAAGAGGGCTTGGAGAGCCTGATACTAACAGGTCAGATAGAGGGAAAAAGAGAGAGAGGAGAGCAGCAGATAACATATTTGAAGGGCCTGAGCAGGTGAATGACAGAACAATGGTTGCGATTATGTTACAGGAGAAAGCGTACTAAGAGCAAACAAGGATAGGGAGACGTGGAGGGCTATGATCGCCTGCATTTTGAAAGGACAAGGCACATAGAAGAGGAAGAAGAAGAATGATAATAATATCCATTGTAGCAAGTTGATTGATAGATGATAAAATAAGTTCATTTTGTTCAAATTTCATTGTTATTTTTGGTTGTTTTCATGGTTATTGTGTAGGAGTATTTTGAGAGGTTTCTATTTTTCGCTTTCATTTCTCTTTAAATTTATTTCTATTCGAGTTAACTGCTTCCTTTAAAGTGCTTCCTTCTCTACTGTGTCTACAACTTATTCACAAGATTCATTTTGCGTAATATCAAGTTTCCGTTGGGTTTCACCCTAAAATAAATAAGAGTTCTTACAACGTTTCTTGGAGATGAAACAAAATGCTTATTTCAAAGCCATTTTTTAATTTCATTCTTTGACTAACAACGACACCCGGCATTTTCCGACCCAAGTAACTTTTCTTTTATTTGTTATTCAGTTTTCTTTTTTTTTAAGTGGTTTGTATATGCAGCAGAATATTGTTAGTGAGTGAGTGAGTGAGTGAGTGAGTGAGTGAATTTTGTTTAACGACCTATCAACCACTGTGGGTTGTTTAATACCAGAAATTTGGGGTTTTAAGGTATTTCTTTTTTAATATTTGCTTATAGTGAGTAGGTTGACTTAATCAAATGTTCCTTTAATTTTTTTTGTTTTTATTCTTTTCTTTATTTTAGGAAACTGAAAATGTTTTCTAGTTTTGTATTCAAAAAATATTGCTGAGAATATTTTTTTCTTTAAAAATGTGTTAGGGTAATGACCTTTTCTTCAAAATTGTATTGTTGGTAATATTTTCCTTTCAAAAATGTATATTTTTCTATAAAAGTCTATTTTTATGTATATATTTCTATAAAAGTCTATTTTTATACTTCCATAGTGCTTTGACCCCAGTTAGGGTGAGTTAACTATTTACCCATAGTTTGGACCGTAACAGGTGCTACCACTCCGGATCAGGGTAGACCTGAGAACAACAGCAATTAAGAGGTGGTTCCATGCTCCTCACAACCTCCCAATCAAAGGCCTTGCTTCCGGATGCAGTTTGCCGTCATGCCCAGGATTCAAAAATATTGTTAGTGAAAGTTTTTGTAATATTATAATTTCACAGTTTCTCATTTGAATTTTCTGATGAATGTTAATTCTTAAGTTCATCGATATAAAGTACCCGTTGAAATTACTTTTTAGCACTGTGAAATATTTAAGCTTAAATGCTTCAGGAAAATGTTACAATAACAATCATAAATAGGAAAACAGGTCATTATGTAAGGAAGTAAGAGAGTGCAAGTGGTAAAAAGTCAAACTTCACAAAAACAGACGTTAAAGATATGAGAGTCTTATCACCTCCATTTCTGTCTTTCTTTCTTTCTTTTTTCACTGAAACCAAACTGCATCTCTCAGAGCTTTTTCCTTCGTCTTTTCTAAAAAGAAAACTGTATAGTCTATTATTTATCGTGACCATTGGCAGAGCGTAACAAAAATGCTAACTAAATATGGAACGAAAGACCATCCAGAATTAAATATTTCTAACAATATTAAAATGTTTAATATTACTTACTTCCCTTTATTCATTACTGAATTGAGTTATCTCTGAAACTGTGATCAAAATACATAGGTAGTTGACATTTTCAGGACATAAAATAACTTTATTTGAATAAGCAAAGTAATTACAAAGTTTGGTAAACGCGTTCACTACAAACGGAAAAGAGGCCCCGAGTAGCGAGTTTTTCTGTCACATAAGGGTTTTCCCAGTTATTATCAGAACAGCTTAGCATATACAGATATAGACCTCACCGCAACTTGTCCGGATCCGTTATTCGTCAACTGTATCATGTCAATAAATTTGACATAAAAGCTAGCAGTCGCCGTTGACAGTGAGACTCGCTTTGCTATTTTATGAGGTTCGGTGTCTTGCGAAGACAGTTCGGTGGATGGTAAGCAAATTTTGGAACAAAATGCACCAAGAAAACGTGATTTCTGAGGCAACAGTCTCATTAAAAGCATTACTAGTTTTATTTTATTTTCTACCGTCTCTTTTCTTCCGCTGTTTGTTTTCCCTTAATTGTTAAGAGAACAATCTGTTAAGTGTCCCCCCATCTCAACACACTATTGCTTTATTTTACAACACAAAGCGAGCAAGTAATTGCTTATTTATAAAGATTACAAAAGATTAGATTGTTAAGGAATAACAAATAAGTTTTAATTTATTTTTACAGCTGAAAATGTCAATTAGTACATTTCGTTAATCATGATCTGGTAAGTTAAACAAGTTTGAGTTTAAGTTTTGCTTAATGGTATATCAACCTCTTTGGGTCATTTAATGCCAAAAAGGTAGGGTTTTAAGGTATTTTTTAATGCTCGGTTATAGTGAGAAGGTGGATTTAGTTAGATTTTAATGAAAATTTGTTTTTATTCTTTTATTTTAGAAAACTGAAAATGTCTTCTAGTTTTGTATTCAAAAATGTTTTGCTGAAAATAATTTTTTTCTTCAAAAATGTGTTATGGTAATAATTTTTCCTTCAAAAATGCATTGTTGGTAATAATTTTATCTTCCGAAATGTATATTTTTAATTCTATTTTTATGTATATATTTCTATAAAAGTATTTTATACCATCATAGTGTTTTGACCTCAGTTTTTTTTTTTGGGGGGGGGGGTAACTATTTGCCCATAGCTGAGACACTAACAGGTTCTACCATTCCGGGTTAGGGTGGACCTGGTAACAACAGCAATTACGAGATGGTTCCTTGCTCCTCACAACCTCCCAATCAGAGGCCTTGCTGCGGTATGCAGTTTACCGTCATGCCCAGGACCAAAAGTAAACAACATATGATACACACTAGTAGATAACAATGATAAAGTCGCACTTTTAGTCGCGTTTAATATGTTCATGCTTGGTTCCCAGTGACGACAAGGGGCTTTTTTATATCGATGGTTCAAAAATGTCTTCGTGCTATCAAAGCATGTAGATTTCAAGAAGAATCACCCTTTCTCAAGCCTCATGGACTGACGCCAAAGACTCAAAAAACAAAGGATTGTGCCAGACAACAGAAAGCTTATTATTTGAGGACAGTCAACAGTAACAATTATGTAACTCGGTGAGAAAATAATGACATAAACAAAATGCTGACGTTCCGCACAACCTCAGACAAAAAGCAAGGAAGGAAACTCATATCAATGCTGGTAAAATTAATGATACCTACTAGACATAAGAAACCTTTTTTCCTGATAAATTGATTTCAGGGTGTTTAAAAATTATTTTGATGAATGCCGAATATTTCCTTTTAAGGAAACAGCAAATATTATCAATGCTATTAGAGATTAGAACAGATATTACACTATGATCCGCTCCCAGCAAGATGGCTAGAGTGGGAGAAAAATCATAATTCTAATAACACTGGCTACGAAGTTAATAAGTGTGGAATGTTTCCTTAACAGGAAGCAGCTAATATTAACATCACTTCAAACAGTATCTCTCCAAAACTGACTAAAAGACGAACACTGGCATCTCTGGTGCCCTCGAGTTATAGCACCAAAGGAGTGAGCAAATTTTGTTTCTAATCCTGTATGCTCATTAAATTTGGCTTATGCCATATTTTAATATTGATACAGATACATAACTTATAAAGATAGTTCTTGGTTCAGGTATGCGTAATATATACCCACACACACGCGGTCACTGAAAAACCAACAAAATACATCTAAACTTATTTATAAATGAAACTTTGTCTGCGTGTGTGCGTGTCTGTGTGTATGTGTATCCGTTACCTATACACTCCGAAACGGCTGAACGGATTTTCTTGAAAATTTACACAGTTTTACTATAAGCGTCTGCGAGTGTTTTTAGCTCGGTTTTGTGTCGAGGTACCCCCGATAAGATGTATTGCTAATGTCCGTCCTTTGATCACTGGTCGGTTATTTCTTGTTTCCCGGTGTTTTATTCATCTTTTCTCAATTTCCATGTTTATACTTTTGGTGTCTGGCAATAACAATCATTCCATCTAACACATCCATCCACACAGGTTATACAAAATTATTGGGGCCGATATTGTGAGCCTCTGTCTTTGCTGCGTCTGTCTTCAAGGTTTCTATTTTGTTCTTGTTTGAAAGAAAATATGAACAGTCATTTGACGAGTAGACAATTTTGTGCTAGTTTTCTTTGTTTTTGCAGGATGATGATACCTTTTGTCATAATTTGTTTCAGTTGATCCCAAACGCAATGTAGAGGACAGATGTGTGGTCTTTTAGTCAATGCTAAGTTTACGGTAAAGAGGTTTGCGTGAGACTCTGCTGCTGTTCATATATAGTACATCGTCTGAACGCGATATTTTATGAGACCGTCCTCGATGCGATTTATTTGAGTTAGTAAAACCACTGACGGCCTTCGAACAGTTTTGTCTTCTTAATTTTACGCACTAAACTTGAATCAACTCGTGGTAAGGTTTTCCGATTCTTTCCAGTAGTGGTACAAGCGGGAAGCTCTTTTTTAGGTCGATAAGACACAAGATGTCACGTTGCTAAGAAACTGACAATGGTAAGATTCGAACCGGGTCTCATGATTGGAAAGCAAATCTTCTATCTACTAGGGGACGCGACCATTTTATTGTTAATAAACATTTCTACTGCGAATGTGCATTGTGGTGCAGTGGATATCGACTCGGAACGAGAAATCGAGGTAACGAGTTCAAATTCGAGTTGAATTCGTTGCATTCACTTACGCGCAAATACCATTGGGAAAGGCATTAATCTCTCTCTTCCCTCCAGTTATGGGTTAAATAACAGGATAGAATGGGTTCTATAGCCTTAACCGGCAACCAGTATACCGCAGAAAGCAATGACAACTTACTGCGGGAAAATCATCTGCCCAGTCATTCATATCTCTTTCTAGACATGATCGCCTAAGTGTGTATCACTTATGGCACTTAACTGACTGACACATATCATGATGCAAACAGCCAATTCTTTTTAAGACTTCCCGGAGGAAGAAAAAGTAGAAAGAGAAAACAAAATCAAACCCTGCCCACTTATCGAATTGATATTCAATTGCAAATATGTTTTGTGATGTTTTCCCCGTGGCTCGTTAGAGTCGTATGGGCACCAAATGAACTTCAGTCGCAGTACATATGGTGTTTCTTTGGGCCTGACACCCAGACGGAGTCCAACCCTCTCCAGGATGGTTTTAAATTCAGTGTTTTTCTTCTCTTAGACCGGTCGCCACCCAAGGCTATAGAACCCAGTCTGTTCTGCTATTTTACTCTAGAGATGGATTTTTTCCAAGGAATAACCTGTAAGTGAATGCAATGTATTCGACTGTAATTCGAACTCGACTATCCGATTCCTCAATTCGAGCCACTATCGATTCCTCCACCGTATTGTTCACTTATTAAATAAATTATTCAATTATTTAAACAAATAAATAAATTTGGGTAAATAGATAAATAAACCGGTGAAACAAGAGAAAATTTTAGAGTTATATTGAAACAACAGTGGAAAATTTCAGTTGTTTCTCTAAAAATAAGCAAAACATATCTCACAATCATAAAATGATCTGAGTCAAATTTAAGATGGAAAACTTCTTCATTCTGAAAAAATTAATTTAAGTGATATTGGCCGATGGTTTTTATTTCTACGGCTTATCAACCCTTTGTGGTTTATTTAAAACCGAAGAAGTTTTCAGTTTTAAGAATTTCTTTTTCTTCAAGTGAATACTGCAATAACCGTGTTATTTTGCAGATATGAATCTATTTAATCCATACCTGGGGGGTGAGAAGAGATTGATTAATTAAACGTTATTTGCGTGTAAATGAATGTAACAATCCCAGTTAGAATTCGATCTCTATTCTTCGATTTCAAATTTCTAGCTCTTATCCGCACATCCAAATGAGAAGGAAATAACTGAATTCTAAAAATAGATGAGTTTCAAAAGTTACACACTCAAGAATATTTCATAGCGTTAATGGTTAATGGTTTTCGAGATGTAAAGTGAACGAGCCGAGTTCAAAATCTGGCTAAATCTGTTTCTTTCACTGACGCAAATATAGTATTAGAAAGGCATGAATCCACAACTGTTCCAACCCACGAACCTTGGAGGAAAATATCAGTGTAAATTGGCTGTTTGCATCTTGATATGTGTATTAGCAATAAAATAGTTGCGTCCCCTAGTAGATAGAACGTTTGCTTTCCGAACATGAGACCCGGTTCGAATCTTAGCATTGTCAATTTCTCAGCAAGATGGCGTCTTGTGTCTTATGTGGAAACTATTGGAATACATTCATTCTGACGTTGAAAGAAATATCGATAAAAAATACACATAATAGAAAACATTTTATGTATAAAACCCTCTCCAACCCTCTCCAGGGTGGTTTTCAATTCAGTGTTTTTCTTCTCTTAGACCGGTCGCTACCCAAGGCTATAGAACCCAGTCTGTTCTGCTATTTTACTCTAGAGATGGATTTTTCCCATGGAATAACATCTAAATTTCTCAGCAAGATGGCGTCTTGTGTCTTATCGACCTAAGGGTTTTGCTGCATTCAACCGAGAAGAAGGAAAAAATATGAGAATTCAAAACCATAGACAAATGAACGATCTTTCGCAAGATTTCATGCCAGTTCCAAGATAATAAATAAAAGAAATCCGTATAAAAGTCTGTATCATAAAGAGACTCGGCTTTAAAAATAAAAATAAATATAAACAGGATCTAAAACATAAATCTTCTTATTAACTGGACGGTGGAAACTATTGGAATACATTCATTCTTACGGTGAAAGAAATAGCGATAAAAAATACACATAATAGAAAACATTTTATGTATAAAATACAAGGTAGCCATGTAAGGCTATGCATTGTTTTCCTCTCGGCCTCCAGGGGAATATATTCTAACAGTTTCCAAATTTATAAGCACACTTTCTTCATTATCTGCCTCAGAAATTTCAACTATATTTTTCTGAAGTTAAGTGTAAGTGTACATTTTTTCCAATTTTTCTGAAAATCTGTAGTTGCTCAGATGTTCAGTCCATGGTATTCCCATCATACTTCTGTAGACCCACATTTCTTTTGTTTTAAGTCTATACTTAATCTGGGAAGAAATTTTCTATCATTCTCTGTCATACATTCTTGTACAAATTAATTAAAACAACTGATTCAATTTCCTTTCTTTCACCATACGGTCGGTTTTAGGCCCACTGGAGTGACAGGGTGTAATCGATTTCTATTTTTTCCTAGGGTTAGGATATGTGCAGTGCTGAGCAGTAATATGATTTATTTTGGAGTGTGATGAAATTTGTTTGGCCTTGAAAGATATTGCGTCATCCGTGATTGGATCAGATTTTTATCACTCCCAGACACTGTTGTCTTGATGGTCGATTAGTTGCCCTACGACCATTATCTGCGATTGACGTTACTCCAAGGACGAGGAAAAAATTGTAATGCTGCACAAACACACTGGCAAGCCTTACAGAGAAATCGCAGATATTGTTGGTGTCAGCCTTTCAACCGTCAGTCCTGTCAGCAAGGCGAAAAAACAAATTGGATCCATCAGTCCAAAACGTAAAGAAAAATGCGAAAGAAAAAAAAATGTGGCAAGAAAAAAAAACAACGCCAAGAGACGGCGTATACGTAATCAATGAAAGCGTGAAAGATCCTAGGAAGACATTATTTGTTTTGTTTTAATTAATTAGCACAAGATAGCATTTGATTTCTGGGTTAAAACACTGACCTCGATTGCGGGTAGGAAATATGCTGCCAATTCCTTCAATTCTCTATTTTATTTAACAGGAAAGTTTTAAATAACATTAGCTCAAGCTCCCTGGTGCCATCGAAGACAGTACATAGTCTTTGGTGGGTGTAATGTATAGTGCCTGGAGCGTCCTAAAAATGAGAAGTGCTTAAAAGGCTTGTTTAATTTTTCAGCTCCATTGCCGGTAAACCCACTTTAATCTGACCTACTGTTATTTTCGGTAGCAACGTGGGCAAATTGAAAAACTCATCATATTTGTTTAAGCTAATCAGTTTTAAAATAAATGAAGACACCTCCAGTAACACAAATGAAATACAGATCGCGGATACTGCTGGTGTCAGTTTTTCAAATGTCAGTTGTGTCATTAATATAAAGAAACAAACTGGATCCATCAGTTCAAAACGTAAAGAAAATGTGGTTGGAAGAAAAACAACAGACGTATACATAATCAGGGAAAGTGTTAAAGATCCTAAGAAGACATTATTCGTTGTGCTTTAATTAATTTGTTCAAGGGTTTATAAGAGGACTAATATTAGATAATTGTGATATGGAAAATCTAAAAATGACCCGCAATCTGCTATCATATGGGCAAAGTGTGTGTTATTTTTTTTGTTTTTGTTTAATTTGAACATCTCAAAAACAAAAGTGCTCTCTTTTTCTGAGAGAAAACTTCTTAACTTTCATCATCATGGCTGATGCTATCTTCCAGGATAAAGACTCATTGCGATTTCTTGGGAATAATGTTTTCAGCTGACATGAAGTAAAAAGAGTATTTTGAATCAATTGTTGTCTGCAGCTAAGACATCTAGTTCACTATGTCATTCTAGACAATTTTCTCGCCAGAATCTATCTTACATAATTATAAGTCAACCATTCGTCCTTGATTTCAATACTGCTGTCACATATCGTCTGGTGTTCTTGATATATTTTTAGAAATTCTTGATAGAATCCAAAGAAGAATCCTCAATGTTATTAGTTCTGACAGGTTATCTCAGCTACAGTCCCTTTCCCAGCGGCGTAATGTAGCTTCACCGTGTCTTTTTGGTAAATCATTTCAGGGCAATTCTTCTGATGAATTTTCCTTTATGGTCAGTCAGTTAAATGCCATACGTGATGCACGCTTGGGCGATCATGTCTCGAAAGAGACATCACTGACTGGGCAGATTATTATCCCGCAGTAGGTTGCCATTGCTTTCTGTGGTAGACTGGTGGCCAGCCAAGGCTATAGAACCCAATCTGTCCTGTTATTTAACCCATAACTGGAGGGAAGAGACGGATTAATACCTTTCCCAAGGGTATTTGTGCGTAAGTGAATGCAGAGAATTCAACTGGAATTCGAACTCGGCACACCGATTTGTCGTTCCGAGTCGATATCCGCTGCACCACAACGCACATGTGGTACATTGACTTTATCATTTAAATCGCAGTATTTTGTCAACTTAAGCACAGTAAGCGCGTATATTCTATGATAACAGTTTCTTCTCTCGCACTTTTGTTTGTGGTACTCTCTTCTGGCTTTTTCATTTCTAGTCAAAATTTATTTTCAAAAATTTAAGTGCAATGTCAATCGTTATCATCTGCTTTCTTAAACCTAATTCTTTTTTGTCTTCTCTTAATAGTATATTTTCTCACTCTTTAACACGCGGTAGCCCCTAGTAGCTTTAATCCCTTCTTTGGGGTGAAATGATTTTCAGAAAAATCTAGTATATTTTTCTTGATTTCTAACAACTTCTTAATACTTTACTTAGCTTTTGGAAGGTACTTTCATTATCGCCTCAAATTCAACTTCTGATTGCCAAAAAGCATAATAAACTATAGGAAAATCGACGTGGAGTAATGGTTAATGAAATTAGTCTGGTTATTACACTTGAGTTGTAAGTTCTATCTCCACTGGAACTTCTAAACAAAATTAAACAATAAATAGAATAAAATCGACCTTCACTATATACGAGGGTCATTCAATAAGCAAGGTGAATTCTTCAGTATAAGGACTTCTAATACAGATAGAAGCTTGCTTTTATTTTATTTTTCAACGTAGTCTCCCAGCAGTGTCACACATTTTTCCCATCTTGCACAAGCTTCCGTATTCCCTCAGCGTAAAAATCTTTGGACTGTTGTCTCAGCCAATCGCTCACAGCACTTTTGACTTCATCGTCACTTTCAAACTTCATGCCTCGCGTGAACGCTTTCAAGGGACCAAAAAGCTGAAAGTCTGAAGGGGCAAGGTCTGGGCTGTAAAGGGAATGAGGGAGCAGTTCCCAGCCCAGCTCGTTGATGGTCTGCACCGTTTGGGCTGCTGTGTGAAACCTTGCGTTGTCTTGATGCAAGACGACTCCATGTGACTGATGACCACTGAGTTTGTTCTTTATGTCTTTCTTGATCTGTTTCAACAGTTCAGCAATGTCATCCATTGTCTACTTTCTGTCAGACTGAATGAGGTCATTGACTGATTCGATCACTTCAAGAAACCTCACTTCTGTAGCCTTTCCAGTCATGTCTTCATCCTCAACACTGCTCCGTCCTTCTTCAAACAATTTAGCCCACTTGTAGACAATTTTTTTTGTTTTTGCTGAAGTATGTGGCACCATACACAGTTGACATTCTCCTATGAATTTCAACTGGTTTGCACCCCTCAGCAATTAAAAACTTGATAACTGCCCTCTGTTCAATCCTGGAGCATGCTTCTTGGTCGGCCATCTTTGTTAATCTCCAAAACTCTCAAAGTTTTTTTCAATTTGCCAAAAAAAATCAAATCCTTTTGAAAAAGGAGTAAAGGAAAAAAATAAAAATAAGTAAGCTTCTATCTGTATTAGAAGTTCTTATACCGAAAAATTCAACTTATTTATTGAATGACCCTCGTATGTCTTCGACATGAATGCACTCCCAATATTATGTTTCTTGTAGTGATTTTACTCATATTTTAATTCCTAGTCTTAGACCAGATGTGATATTTCTCACATTTTCATTCGATTGGTGAAGAGATTCATCGATTTGTGCCTTAGAATTACTGATCATATATTATTTCGATCAAATGACGTCGTTATAAAGCGTCCAGTGAAAACACCGTTTCCGACATTAAAAACTCATTATTCACTTAACGTGTTTTGTTTTCCATATTTCAGCTTGGAAAGTAAAAAGAAAAATGAATCAGAATTTCAACGAATAAAACGTCAACAATTAAATTAACAAAAACACAAAAATAGTAAGAAAAAACATAATAATGATGTCATTTAATCCGACTGAAAGTCAGAAAACTAAGTATCCAAAGATGAGTCAGTTAAGTGCCATACATGATACACGCTTTGGGCGATCATGTCTCGAAAGAGACATGACTGGGCAGAAGATTATCCCTCAGTAGGTTGCCATTGCTTTCTGCGGTAGACTGGTTGTCAACCAAGGCTATGGAACCCAATCTATCCTATTATTTAACCCATAACTGGAAGGAAGAGACGGATTAATACCTTTCCCAATGGTATTTGCGCGTCAGTGAATGCAAATGAATTCAACTGGAATTCGAACTCGGCTCCCAGACTTCTCATTCCATGCCGATATCTACTGTACCACAACGCACATCGTTATTAAAGAAATTATAGTCGTTAAACTTCTTTTTGTCTGTCTCTCTACATCTCTCTCTTTATCTCTTTCTTATCTCTTTCTCTCTCTCTCTCTCTCTATATATATATATATATATATATAGCATATATATAAGCATGATAAAAACCTCGTCTGATCAAGAGGCTATTCATGGTCGAGTGGTTAAGACAGTACCAGATCAAATTGTAGCTTCCCCTATGTAAATAGGGGTCGCAGGTTCGAATCCTGCTGGATAGTACACATTTTTCGAAATAAAATTTATCGTAAAAAATCAGGCCGGTAGATATAAATATAAAATACTGGTTAATTAAAAACAGAATATCTACTTAAATACGAGTATCGGTAAAAATAATGTTCAAAATAATTCATTATATATATATATATATATGTGTGTGTGTTTTGACCTTGAATAAATTCTAGCAGATTTTTCGTGTAAATAACATTTTATTTTCAAAAAATTACTAGGAAACATGTCGCTAAAAGTATTGCCTACTACTAGCCACTATTTTTTCCAATCTTCCTGGCAGCATTTGAACTCCACATCGGAAAAAGATACTTAATTTGAGGCTAACCACGAGTCGACCCCTTTTTTATCTTCATAAATCTAAACACGTGATAATCTGACGGGAAAATGTCTGATGAATACCTTAATGCATTAAAATTCACCGCAAATACACTTTCTTTTGGTACGAAATCCGACATATTTAACGCTATGAAAAACAATTTTTTTTACACTTCGGTGAAATGACATACACTGAATTTTAACATTGCTTATAGTACACTTCCTTATAGATGTGTTACCATCTGAATATACAG
Source organism: Ascarosepion bandense (assembly GCA_037127315.1). NCBI lineage: Eukaryota > Metazoa > Mollusca > Cephalopoda > Sepiida > Sepiidae > Ascarosepion > Ascarosepion bandense. The sequence goes on from JBBBDQ010001045.1 coordinate 2,556,365, forward strand.
GTAATGGTTAGTTGCTTCATTTTTATGGCATATCAACATCGGCGGGTCATTTATTGTCAACTAAATTTTATTTATTTGTTGCTAGTAATACCTTTTTCTTTCAACAATTTATTGTTGTTCTTTATGTAAGTTTTGTGTCTAGAAATACTTTTTTCTTTTCGAGTATCAAGATTCATTGAGATTATGTTTTTAAGGGCAGGGTCCCCAAGTCCTACCCTGTTATTTAACCCATAACTAGAGGGAAGGGACGGATTAATACCTTTCCCAAGGGTACTAGTGCTTAAGTGAATGCAGGGTACTCAACTGGAATTCGAACTCGGCTCACTGATTTCTATTTCCGCGCCGAATCCACTGCACCACAACGCACATCCGTAACTAAACGCTTACAGCACCTGGTATTCCCAAGCGGTCATCCATATAAGAACTGACCAGGCTCAACGTTGCTTAACTTCGGTGATCGAGCGAGAACCGGTATATTCAACGTGATATGGCCGTAAGCCCGAAACTTCAGGCAAGCAATTCTGGAAACGCCATCTGGTGGAAAAGTGTGTCACTATTTGGTTGCTGGTAATTAATAATAAATTTTAATAAACATATAAACTTAATAAAATCATTTTAATTTTATTAATTTGAATATAAGGAGAGATATACTGATACACTTCTCCTAAAAAGAGTTAAAAATGTTCCTAAGGACTGTAAGTTGTGAAAACAAGTCAAATGTCTGCCGGGAACAATATCTAATTTAGGTGTTGACAGTTGGCCGATGAAAGAGGTCACAAAGACCCTGACTGTCGGTTGGCAGGTGAAAAGTTTCTTCTTCTTTTTCTTCTTCTTCTTCTTCTTCTTCTTCTTCTTCTTAGTGTGCTGAAATTGAAGATGGTAGGTCCATATATTCTGCTAGCACGTTTTACAATAAAATTTTGCAGGGATTTATTTCGAGTACACTTCTAGACCTGCTGGAGGATGTACCACTACTAATATGAAGAGATAGAATAATAAATAGATTTTGTTTACCGCTCTTTCTCAGCAAAAATTTTTCTCGTGATGAGTGATGAGAGGGCGGAAGACTGTACACACATGGCAAATAATACGGATACAGGAGCTACTCTTGGAGTACCTTCCATACGCTACTATAAGATGAACGCCATGCTAGGGCCACTTGACATCTGCTGATAACTGTATCGTCACCAACAGACTGTAGATGTTCATTGTGGTCAGCTGTACGAACGGATTTCTGGATTCTTTTATGTTTTTTTTTCTTTCAGGGCGTAAGCGATCATGGCTTTCTTCGTCTCTCTATCCCTAGTGGCTCTAAGCAGGCTTTCTCATGTTACAACACGCAACCCCAGTTCTGCCATCCACCTGCTCAGGCCCTTCAAATACGTTATCCGCTGCTTCCCGCTGTCTCTTTTCCCCTCTATCTGGCTCTTAGTATGAGGTTCTCCAAGCCCTCCTTCCTCATTGCAAGTCCCAGGAACTTTAGTTGTCTCTTCCTGATGCTCAGTATTAATTTTTTTTTCGTTTCCATCCTTTCCAAAACCTCATCATTGCTCACATGCTCGATCCATGAAATACGCATCTTTCTTCTGTAGAACAACATTTCAGTTGCTTTAAGTTTTTCCTTCATCTTTGACGATATTGTCCAACATTCACTGCCATATTGAAGAACTGACATTACATAGCAATCCAGTACTCACTTCTTTGCTCAGCTTCTAGAACCCCTTCTTTTGCCATGACAATTTGCCTGTGTCACACTTTCCGTCTTCTGTTAGAACAATTCCTAGATATTTAAATTTTTGTACCTACTTGATTTTCGTATTCTCCACCGGTATTTGGCATTTTGGCATGCTCCTTTGGCTGATAACAGTGCATTCGGCTCTCTTGCAGTTTATTTGCAGTCCTTTCTTATCACTCTCTTCAGCTACCTTCTGTAGGAGGTCTTGTAGTTTCCTTTCAATGTCTGCTATAAGCACTGTATCATTTGCGTATCTTGTTGTTCAAATTATGGCTTCCGATGACAAATACTGGCATAACTTCTACTGAACTCAGAATAGTCTCGTTGTAAAAGTTACTCGACTAAAAATCAGGTGTTCGGTGTCCGAAACTATGCGAAGGGTATTTGTCTTTCTGAAAAGAAATTGCGAGTGTTGAATGATTCGCCCTGAGAAAAGTCAAATTATTGTAGATCGCGTGTGAAAAGATAGTTGTTTTTCTTGAAAGCAATACAAAGGTGGGAGGACTACCTGGTGGCTGCAGGGAGTCGCGGGCGCAGGCTGCCCACTCAGAAAGAACGAATGATTTGTGAGAGAAGCATTGCCTGCAACTATTACCTGGGAGAGAAGAGGAGACTACCTCATACCACCACACCAGTTCTTCGCCGACATCGATATATTCGAAAGTGAAGAGAAAAATAAGACAGAGGGAAATTTGAGATTTTGAACGGAGAAAATGGACGAGGAATTTCTTTTTTTCTTTTTTGCCCCACGTGAATGACTCAGTCAGTTGAGTGCCATACGTGAAACACGCTTGGGCGATCATGTCTCGACAGAGACATGACTGACTGGGCAGAAGATTATCCCGCAGTAGGTTGCCTTCTGCGGTAGACTGGTTGCCGACCAAGGCTATAGAACCCAAGCTGTCCTGTTATTTAACCCATAAATGGAAGGAATAGGCGGATTAATACCTTTCCCAAGGGTATTTGCGCGTAAATGAATGCAATGGATTCAACTAGAATTCGAACTCGGCTCCCCGATTTCTCGTTCCGTGCCGATATTCCGACATCAGCTAAGGCAAGACTTCTTCCTCATGTGCCGTGTTTTTTCAGGATGTAGGCGATCATGGACTATCACTTGGCTCTGTCTCTTCCGCATTTACCGCTGTTACTATGACACTGTCAACTCTCTGACTTCGGTTAGAGGGCGCTCTCTTCTTCCGAGCAGAGAGCAGTAACCAAGTAGTGGTTCCGCCGAAGGGTAGAATCACAACTCGGTAATAATAGACAGATATTTTTTGGCTCGGCTATAAAATGACCTTGTGTCACAACTAACCTTGCGTGGGAGGGTTGGTAAATACCGTCTCTTGTCACTCTCAAGTTTTTTCTCTTGGTATCTCTAAGCCCCGCTCCGCCATCTATTTGCTCAGACTTAACAAAATAAAATTCTTAAAGTTAACTAAAAGAACTCCTTATATACACACAAGTCAACCCTTACCAGTTTAAGTAAGTGTCGCATCTGATTTGGAGACAATTTAGATTGACAATTCTGCATGCAAAAATTACTAACAAAATTTCTGTACATTCTACTCGCGATAAAACGTAATATTGTTTATTCGTCAATCTTTTCCGAAAATTTTTTTTTTATTACCGTAAGTCTTCACTCTGTTCGGACCGGCCTGAAGCGAGATACTGACAACGAATCTTGGCCTGTCTGCGATTAAATTAATCACAACGTGGCACAGAGCAGACTGAGATTTGAACCATAGGCTGATAGAGAAAGCGTTACAAAACAGCAAGAACTTATTCAAAGTTCTAATATATATATATATATATATATATATATATATATATATATATATATATAGCGGATGACATATATATATATATATATATATATATATATATATAGCGGATGACACATATATATATATATATATATATATATATATATATATAGCGGATGACATATATATATATATATATATATATATATATATTAAGCAAAAGTTTCACAATCAAAACATTTTTTTATAAAACTCTTTAATTTATTGCCAGTTGGGGATGAAATGTTATATCTTTTGTTGGCATCTAATTTATCCACATGGCAGAAATTGTAGTTATTAAGCAAAATTTTCACAATCAAAACATTTTTCTGCCATGTGGATAAATTAGATACCAGCAAAAAGTATAACATCTCATCCACAACTGTCAATAAATTAAAGAGTTTTATATATATATATATACACGGTATTGTAACAAATTTGAAACATTTCTAGTCTATAAATATAGCCAGTTGTAAACGTCAAACAAGACAAACAGAGAAAGAATTTAAGAAAAAATGTAGCTATATACGTCAATATCTATTAAAATCTACCCGTCTATAAATATATATAACGTATCCCCCAAACTTTGGTATAATTTTATATTTAATTCATCATAGCCAATTCTCGCTCAAATGATTTCTAATTTTAACGAAATATGTAAACCCTAAGTTGATTCACGGACATCACTCTCATAGCCCACGCTATGTTGTTGATCACAGATTAGCCAATGCAGAACCGCTTATTACTACTTGATGAGGTGATGAGGATGGTCCAGACTTGCGAGGGATAGGTATATAATGAAGACCAGATTCAAGACAGCAACGATACTGTGTAGATTTATATATGTATATTTATATATATCGAATAGGTGTATGGTTAGGGCTTGAAGGCTGTGACAGTGCGTTTAGTAAAATAAAGGAAGGTAAAGAAGGTATTGGGTATTACTTATTTATTTTTCATTAATATTTCAAGATCAAAATCTCATCTTCAGAATAATGAGAGAGCTTGTTTACACGTTTGTCTTGGACCGTGCCTTTCATTCGCACCACCAAACGCATTGTGATAGTCATCAAGACCTAACCATACACCTAATATACACAATTCTTTAAGCAACTTACAAAACTTTCTTATATATCGAATAATTACAAAATTACAAGCAAGTCAGAATAAGTGACGGAAAAGACATATCAGTTGGCTGGTATTTTCATAACACGATAATATTCGTGTTAGTTTATTTCTACAGGACTATCAAGTGGTTGAATTTGAAATAATTATCACTCCCGTCTTCTTCTGTTTCTAGCAGCCGACCGTATTTCAAATCTCTTCTAAGCTTCGGCAGCCAACTCACTAAATATCGTCTTGCTTTCTGATTTTATTAAACAGCACCTCAACTGGTGTGAGAACGAAGTGTATAACATTTACCAGATCTAAATGAAAACAATTACATTTCAACTTCCAATAATAAACACTCTGCATCTATTTGTCTGCCTGCTCTCATCAACTGTCCCGGTAACCCAATACACAAGAAACTGTCAAGGCCTCAGTTCGACCTAAGGTCACCCATCGTCAAACCCATTGACAGATATTTTGTCTGGAATTACTTGATGAATTCGTTTAAAAATAATTCTGTACTGAGTAAACTTCGCACCTAAGTTTTCACTTTTTAAACTTTCGGCTACTTTTCCAGACAAAAAATAATTACATTCTCCAATTTTACAGAAATCTTTTCTCTTTTTGAAAATCACTTAAAATTAATACTAGCCATCTGAAAATAGGGTAACACTCGCAGGAAGATGGATCTTTGTGATAATGAGAATGTGCTATTGAAACGATCACAACGTTCACTTGACTTGACACTTAATTGTTTTCTATGAAGCTATGTTAAAAGACAGATCTAAACCCACCACTTCCTACAAACCTAGAGAAACTTTAAAATGTTACGCAAGACATGCTACAGCGTATTTGGCACGAGGTGGCCTACCAACTAGACTTGTGTCGTGTAACAGGTTGTGCGTTTATTAAATATTTGTGATGCTTTGTGAAATGGGTTATGATCTATATTTTTTGAATATCTTGCTTGATTTTGATAAAATTATTGTTCAACATGAAGCATATTTAATTTGGTTTCCTTGGGAAATGAAATTACTCTGATATTGACAATTTAAATTATGTTAATATTTTGGAAACACTGGCAACCAGTCTACCGCAGAAAGCAATGGTAACCAACTGTTGGATAATCTTCTGTCCAGTCAGTCATGTCTTTTTCGAGACATGATCGCCCAAAGCGTATATCACGTATGGCGCTTAACTGACTTATTCATCTTGCGAAAATCTTCTCATTCTCTTTTTACGCCCAGTATCCTCTTGTGTGTTAGCGGCATTAACACCTTTTTCAAGGAAATCATATATATATATATATATATATATATATATATATATATAATTTACTGTCCAGTTTACTTATGAAAAAATTGAATTGACGACCACATGGTGCCAGAGAAAAATATGCTTTATACGAAGATTAATGCAAATTCACCTATGCATTCATTTCTTTCACACTCCCTTTCTTTCTTTCTTTCATTCCCCAACAAATATTATCTATCATTAATAATAATTATGAATTAACCCCCATAATTCATTTCCCAGAATTTTAATTTTTTTTTTAAATTTAAAATTTATATTATGTTTTCATGGAATTTTGTCTATTTATATTAAACGCTTGATAAACTTTAAAAAATAGCACCCTAACATTGTAAGATTTAAGTTCCACGAACATCGAGTGAACTTCAATTCAAATCTTTTAAACAGTCAATTTGTAATGTGAACCTGATGATTGCGTAGTGCAAGAAACTCCGTGTCGTGCCACTAACATAGATTAATATCTATATATATACAAATGGGTTCTAAAATGTTCACGACCCGACTTACCTCCACTTTATTTTAAAATCTTATTAGGTGAACGAACAGAGAAATAGTTCTCTCAATATATATATATATATATATATGAGTGTGTGTGTGTTTGTGTGTGCGTACGTTAGCTTGCCTTTCTCTGAAGGCCGGATTTAGCGTGAAACAGGCAATCACTATTCAATCTCGGCTCTTGTGTATATTTTTAAGACTCCTGCGCCAATACTGAGTATCCTTCCTCCACAAATATAGCAAGTTTTCTCTCTCTCTCTCTCTCTCTCTCTCTCTATATATATATATATATATATATATATATATATATATATATATGAGCATTTACCTGTACGCCCAACCCAACATAATGTTATACAAGTTAGTCTTTAAAATATGATTTCTGCTAACCAGCGAAATATTTCTTACGACCCTTCGGCAATTCTCCATTTAAGGAAGCCGCAAGCATTTGATAATAACTTTAGGCCTCTCTCAAAGGTGAGGTAATGCCTGGGAATGTATCCTCCTGGAGCTAATATTAATTTAACAACCGCCATCAACCCGACCCCAAAGTAGTAACAATCAGGCACTATCCTTTAGTTTTCAACGCATCACAGATCAACATGTGCTGCCTTTGATGCCCTAATTGTGTTTGTGTCTTTGATTACTTTTAAGTCAGTCTCAAAACCACGCTTCATTCCACATAGAGGTCAAGAAACGCTTCACATCGTGGAGGCAGAAAGAAGGTTAAAATCTAGTTCAGAGTTCTTGTAATACATGGAATGTTCAATGACTGACTGAACCAAGATTGTAATGAATAAATTTTAATTTTATTTTACTTTTAACTAAATATTCAGGGCGTTCCATTACCAGGAACCGAAGTTAGCAGTAAATAAAACCGTTATTTGTAAAAAAATTTTCATTTCACTATTGAATCATGTTATATAAGCCATGGCAATTATGGCCTTAATTGAACGCTATGAATATCGAAGATTTGTCTTCTGACAGGAAAACAGCCAATGCAACAATGATTTTATTGAATGAGAAGTTCCCAAGTCGCAGCACCTCCCGAAACAGTAATGTCAATTGGCCACCAGAATCATGCGACTTAACGCCTTTAGATTTTTTTCTTTTGGGGTCATCCTAAAAGTAAGGTCTATGCGAACAAGCCAACCACAATTCAACAGTTGAATGAAGAGAAAATAAGGCATATTGGTGAGATTGAGGAGCAACTATGCAGAGACGTCATCATAAATTTTGCTCATCGAGTGGAGATGTGACGCCGAAGCATTAACAGACATTTGGGTGATATTATTTTTACACATAATTGCTATGATTTAAATAACATGATCCAATAGCGAAATAAGTAAAAATTCACCAATAACACTGTTTTATTTACTGCTAACTTTGAACCGTCTTAATGGAACACATTATAGAAGCCATAACATATTTGTTGATAATTTAAATATAATAGCATTATCCACTTGTAAAAAAAAGGCTAAAAATAATCTCAGTCAGTTAAATTCCATCCGTGATACACGCTTGGGCGATCATGTCTTGAAAAAGACATGACTGACTGAGTAGAAGATTATCCCGCAGTAGGTTGCTATTAATTTCTGCGGTAGACTGGTTGCCATCCAAAGCGATAGAACCCAATCTGTCCTATTATTTAACCCATAACTGGAGGAAAGAGACGGATTAATACGTTTCACAGGGGTATTTGTGCGTAAGTGAATGCAAGGAATTCAAGTGTAATTCGAACTCGTTCCAAGCCGATATCCACTGAACCACAACGCACATGCGCAAAAATAACGTAAGCATTATTGATACAAAAATAAAAAAGAGAAAATACCAACACTCAACAATACCAACTATCAACACGGCCACAATGTGCTGACCATGTTTGGAAAGTAAAACATTCCTATAACTCTACATACATACAAATATATATATATATATATATATATATATATATATATATATATATATATATATATTCGTCTTCAGAAATTTATTTAAAGCAACTTTTCTATGCTACCTGCTCGTGGTAAGTGAACCGAAATCAGTCAGTTTTTCTTTAATTTTTAATTTTTGATAATTTTTAATTTTTTTTTTTTAGTTCCCCTCTGTTTATTTTATTTCTATTTGTTCTTTTGTCACTAACTTAAGTAGTTTGTGTAAATTATTTTGCCTTCAAGTTTCTTTTCGACTTATGCTAAGTTAAAACTCAGTAAACGTCAGTTACTCTTTTCTTTCTCTTTTTTTTTTCTTCTTTTTTTTTTAATTGGAGTAGATAGTTCCTACTATCGCCCGGTTTCACACTCCACCCACTTCTTTTGAACAATAGTAGAGGTGATCGCCTTGTTTCTTGTTCAGGAAGGGGTTCCCGGTTCATCCACCTTCTTCGGTCTTAGTGTTAGTTCAGCTGGAAGCTCTTTGCAGTTACGGAGTATGGTGTCAACGCCTTTACATTCTGAGGGTAGCGAGTTGGTAGTTACCTGGTTGGTGCTTCCGACTGGTAGTTAGGAGCCCGAAATCTTGCGTAGCGTCTTGAGAGGCTGCTCTGATCAACAGTTGGATAATACCGGGGTTCTTGTAGTGCCATATCGCGCATGGACGGGCGTCCCTGCATGAATGTTCGGTGGGCAACCACGAGGCCACATTATGTTGTACGCCACACCAGTCTCCATCCTTCACATGCTGCAAACATGTGACCGACTGATTCTATTCTAAGACCTCTCCTTAACTGAATAACTATGGAAAAAGGCAAAAATAGCAGCAAAACTAAATCAGCTAGTCAGAAAACACCCAAACCAGTCTGCATCTCTTTCACTAACATACGTGGTATCCGCACTAACTTTCTCAGCGTAGAATCATTCCTTTACACTATGTAAAACTAACATTGACCCTTCTATCCCCTCGTCTGAGTTTTACGTTCATGGCTACCTTCCCCTCTTCAGGAAGGACTCCAGTGTTCATATGCATGGGCTTGGTGTGTATGTCAGCGAACACCTTCCCCTAGCTAGGGTGAGATCTCTTGAATCCCTAGATCATTCTTTCATGTGCTTCCGTCTCTCACTTCTAAGCTCGATTAGCTATCTCTTCTTTCTCTACCGCTCCTCTTCCTCCTCTGACTGTTCGTTAATTGACAGCATCTCTGACAATATCGACAAAGCCATTTCGTCCCATCTCTCTGCCCATATATTTGTGTTTGGTGACTTTAACGCCCTCCACACCAAGTGGCTGGAGAACTCTGTCACAGACACTGCTGAACACCATGAATTTTTTAATCACCAATCCCTTACGCAAGTGGTAAACTTCCCCACGCGTGTCTCCGACAACCCTAACGGGAGGGACTCACTATTAGACCTCTGCTTCACTTCCATCCCAGACTCTTGCACTACCAGACAACACTGCCCACTCGGAAACTCTGACCACACCGTAGTTTCCGTCAACATTTCATTCCACTCCCACCCGACACAAAAAAATCCAGACCAGTAGAATATCCTACTGCTACCAAAGAGCAGACTGGGATTCATTCCGAGACTTCCTCTGTAACATCCCATGGAACAACGTTTTCAGTCTTCCCATCGAAGAATGTGCATCCGAGGTCTACTCCTGTGTTAAGGCTGGCATCGATGCCTACATCCCTTCCAGGAAATTTCTGATTAAGTCTCATTCGTCTCCATAGTGCCCGCTTGCTCGGTCGCCATTGCCCACCGGAATCATTTCTTCCGACTCTATCATAGCTACGCGTCGGACCAAAACAGACGCCTTTTCGCTTCAGCTCGTAATAAGTGTAAAAAGATACTTAACGAAGCTAAGATGTTGTTTGCTGCCAGAATGAAACAATACATAGCATCCTCTAAGTTCGGCGCCAAAGACTACTGGCGACTCTGTAAAAGAGTACTTAACAAGAGCAAGTCCACAATACCCCCACTAATCAATAATTTTGAGGTCCTCACTTCCTCTGCGGACTAGGCTGAATGCTTTGCCCGCAGATTCTCGAACAATTCGAGTCTGAACTCGTCTGGGGTTTTTACACCCGACTTCTCACCTAGAACTGAGGCTCAACTGAATGACGTCCACATTACACCCTCGCTTGTCTCTAAGATAATCTCAAAACTTGACACTCACAAAGCGAGCGGAGGGGACGGAATCCCAATCATAGTCTTAAAGGAATGTGCCCCTGAACTCTCTTCTGTCCTTTCTACGCTCTACAACTTCTGTCTGTCTGCTTCCTGCTTTCCTGCCTGTTGGAAATCTTCCTCTGTAGTTCATATATTCAAAAACACTGAGAACCCTCGGACCCCGCAAATTACCGCCATATCAGCCTTCTTCCGATCTTTGGCAAAGTGTTCGAGGCCATTATCAAAGCCGAGGTGGTTCAGCATCTCACAGCACACAGGCTCCTTTCGGACAAGCAGTATGGTTTCCGCTTCACCAGGTCTACTGCTGATATGCTAACGACCATCACCGAGTACATATACCAGGCACTCGACAGGAATGGTGAGGCCCGAACCATCGCCTTGGATATCTCTAAAGCGTTCGACAGAGTTTGGCATGCTGGCCTTCTATGCTAAACGCGGAACTATGGTATAGCTGGACATTTGTTTGAACTAATCCAGTCATTCCTCTCTAACCGCACATTGAAGGTGGTATTAAACGGACATGCCTCCCAGAACTACCATACGAGAGCGGGTGTCCCTAAGGGCTCTATCCTAGGTCCTACGCTCTTTCTGATCTATATTAATGATCTCCCTGATACCATAAGATCCCAAGTAGGTATGTACGCCGATGACACCACAGTTTACTCTCGCCTCGATCAAAAATCTGGTGTGAGCGACAAAGCTAACCTTGCAGCCGAGCTTGAAAAGGACCTTCAATCAGTAGTGCACTGGGGTAAGAAATGGCTCGTAAATTTTAATGCTTCTAAAATGAAGCTACTATCAATTAACCATTATAGACAATCGCACCTACCTCCCATTAGCATGGACCAGGCTTGCTTCCCAGAGAGTAAAACACTACGCCTCCTTGGTCTCACACTTTCAGCGGAACTCAAGTGGAATGACTATATCGAATCCATTGCTAAATCCGTTGCTAAGAAAGTCGGTTCTCTGTGTAGGGCCCGGAAGTTTTTTCCGTCTAAATCTATCCTGCACATATATAAATCTACCATCCGCCCGTGCATTGAATACTGCTGCCATATCTAGTCGGATGCCCCTGCTATTCTCCTCGGGCTTCTCGACACGGTACAGCGGAGGGTCTGTAATGTGATCGATACCGACTTGGCAGACCGCCTGCAGTCTCTCTCTCAGCGGCGCGACGTGGCTTCCCTGTGTCTCTTCTATGAATACTTTCACGGCTTCTGCTCCGATGAACTTAGATTACTGGTGCCCCCTAGTTACGAATTTGCACGAGATACTAGATTAGCAACTAGATCCCACCCTTTTACAGTGAAACCGATAAAATGCAACCGCAACTTCTACTCCAACAGCTTCTTTTCTCGCACTTCCCGACTGTGGAATTCCCTTCCACATGACTGCTTCCCCGACGGCTACAATCTTCAGGAGTTTAAATGTAAGGTCAATAGACACCTCCTAATACACTAACTCGCTTCCATTCTTTCAAACACTCTTACCATCCACCCAATCCCCAGCCTCCGTATCCATACCCATCTATCACCTCCCTTCTGACATGTCCTGCATCTAACCACTCTTTCTCTTTACCTTCCTCTATGTAGCCCCAATAGTGGCAATAGAATGCTTTGCTTGGGGTGAAATGATTAAAAAAAAAGTTAAAAGTAAAATAAAATGCTATCATTGATAATGGCTAAATGTATAGCCGAAATGCTTCGATAAATAAAACATTTGAACAATTTTTTATATAATTTATGTACCGAAAAGAAAAAAAAAGAAAAGATCGCATGAGAAATTATGAAGATGGCTCATGTGAGCCGAAAGCTTAGAAGAAAACTAATATAAATAATTATCCAAATATTGGAGAATTTTTGTCTTTATTTTCAACTGAAATTAAAGCAAAAATACGACGTTTAGAACGGCTCATGATTAAACATAATAGACATTCATTGTCTCTTATATTTAACAACATATGTTTAGAATATATATATATATATATATATATATATATATATATATATATATATATAAGAGAGAGAGTGACTGGTTTGTACATTTGTATATAAATTTCAATTTACCTTCAATTATCATTCGGAGAAGAAAGAACATTTATTAAAAACGTAAAAACATTTCGATGAAGAGTGACTCTGAAGCAAAATACATTCAAGATACTTTGAAAATATAAAACAAAAAAACAACGAATAAATTTAAGAAATTGAAAAATATATACATACATGTGTAAATATCTATAAAAATCTACCTATCTATAAATATACAGGGTGCGACGTGTAAATAGTCGCTATTTCATATTTTTAATTTCGCACCTGCACGTTGTTTATTCTTTTATTTTGTCGACAGTAATAAATAGTAGGGTCAGTTGGGCACCGTCTGTAAGCAAAAGAGCACCAGGACGCAATTTACACCTCCAGAAATTTAGAAACAGCATGCTACACTGCTTGGTATTCCTGACGGTATACGAACATTTCAGAGAGCTTCAATGTGAGAATATTGCAAAATATAGGAAAGAATTGGGTTATATATTCAGTCAACATCATGGTGTTTGGAGTAATCATTAGTGATGGCAAAGTTATGCATCTATTCATCTTCCCACAGGGCTTCAGACTCAATACAATTTTTGCTTGCATTATAAACAAGAAGTGCGAAAAATTCAAATTAACTTCGGACATGTTCAAATGTTTAATCTTTGTTCAGGGTCTAACTGCAACGAAAGAAGCAGACATAAAAGCAAGATTATTAACTAATTTCTAAAAATATAAAAAAGTAACTCTCCAAAATCTGACATCGAATTGTAAATTTAAAATAAGTCAGTCAATCAGTTAGTTAAGTGCCATACGTGATACACGCTTGGGCGATCATGTCTCGAAAGAAACATGACTGACTGGGCAGAAGATTATCCCGCAGTAGTTTGACATTGCTTTCTGCGGTAGACTGGTTGCCGACCAAGGCTATAGAACCCAATCTGTCCTGTTATTTAACCCATAACTGAAAGTAAGAGACGGATAAATAACTTTCTCAAGGGTATTTGAGTGTAAGTGAATGCAATGAACTCGGCTGGAATTCGAACTCGGCTCACCCGATTTCTCGTTCCGAGCCGATATCCGATACACCACAACGCACATACACAGCTAAAATCAAAAAACGGAATGTATCGCATATTCGCAAAATCAAAAATAAACTACAAAGCAGGATTTTTTTTTAATGAATCCTTGTTACGGTTGTAGTGAATTGCACTTCTCTAAAGAATGCCAGTTCAAAAAAAAAAAATGTGTAACAACTGCCGATCCAAAGGACATAGATTTTTTCTTTGTAAAAAGAAATTCAAAGGAAATACGAAAATACGGTCTATTGTACCATTGGTGAAAAAGTTGTCGAAAAGAAAATATATATATAAATGTCCGAATAAATAACAAGAAAATTAACTCTAAATAGATACACGATCAGATTTAAATAAAATAAACGCTGATATCTGGAAGAAGATAAAAAGATCGGCGTTAACCAGTTTTAAAAAATCGCCAAAAGTGTGACAGGGGAAAATCTTTGGGTGAAATTTACATAAATGTTATTGGTAAATTTTCGTTTTAGGTGCTGACGGCTCCCCCCCCCCTTCAAATTTATCGAAAATAGCATTATTTCTGTGCAAATGTATATGCTGAACTCAAATCAACAATTAGTTACTGAAGAAACCTGCCTTTTTTTATTTGAAGGTCCATAAAAAAACGAACTGTATCTCGCACTTTTTCTCTCCCGTAACTCTCACGAAGTAATGTAATTAACTTAAGAATGACGTACTGCGTAGGAGAACAAATCTCGGTCGTTTTTAGGTCGATTTTCTTCCTTTACTAAAACTCCAGGCAATTTACTTTCTGTAATGAAAGTAATAAGAATAGAAATACAATAGCACATTACTTTCATTACAGGAAGTACATCGTCGGAAGTTTCAGTAAAGGAAGAAAATCGACCAAAAATCAACCGAAATTTGTTGTCCTACGCCAAAAGACATTCAGCAGTTAATTACATGACTGCGTTAGAGTTACGGGAGATGAAAAGTGTACGATATACTTCGTTTATGTTCTTTTTTTTTATATAGACTTTCAAATACAAAAAGGTAGGTTTCTTCAATAACTAATTGCTGATTTGAGTTCAGCATATACATTTGCACAGAAATAATGCTGTTTTGGATAAATTTGAAGGGGGGAAAGCCGTCGGCACCTAAAACGAAAATTTACCATGTTATTTTCTCAGAAAAAGAGAAAAAAATAAAAGGGTTCATAATAGAAAAAAAACAAAATCTTTTTGGTACGTAATTGATGGAAACATCTGATTTATTTAACGTCCCGATTAACACTTTTTAAAATAAAATAGCCGGGTCATTAAACATCACTGAAAAATTGGGAAACGATCTAGAAGCAAAATATCCTGAATTTTTCCAAGATGACTTAGATTTTTTTTTCTATTACATTAAAAGTAAAACTTGAATTGACAGAAATTCTACTCGGGTTTTTGTTCAAAAAGACCAGTACCCTTCGTTGCATTTGGAAGACTAGAGAAATTGGGCGTAATTAAAAAAAATAATTATACTCCCTCAGCAAGTTCGACAGTTTACATAAAAAAAGAAAAATAAATAAATCAGGTTTTGTGCTGAATATTGTACAGGTTTGAGCGATTGTTTAAAACAAGCCAAGTACCTTTCACCGTCAGCAGACGAAATTTTTGCAAAATTAAACGGAGGGCGAATATTTTCTAAACTGGATTTATCTGAATGTGCGTAAATTCTATCATTTAATGGGCACAAAGGTCTTCACAAATTCAATAGATTATCTCTTAGAGTGAAGGTAGTGCCGACAGTATTTCAACCGGTAATGGACACTATGCGCAGTAGTCTAGATTTTTCTACGGAGTATCTGGACGATGTATTGATAAAATGTGAAAACCGTGAAAGACATGGAAATCTTTTAAAAGACGTGTTCAAAAGAATTAAAGAATTTAGATTCAAGGCCAGCATAGAAAAATGCAACATGTGTGTGTGTGTGTGTGTGTGTGTGTGTGTGTGTGTGTGTGTGTGTGTGTGTGTGCGTGTGTGTGTGGCCGAAAATTAAATATTTGGGACATATCAATGTGTGTTGTGGTGCAGTGGATATCGGCTCGGAACGACAAATCAGGGAGCCGAGTTCAAATTCCGGTTGAATTCATTGCATTCACTTACGCGCAAATACCCTTGGGAAAGGTCTTAATCCGTCTCTTCCCTCCAGTTATGGGTTAAATAACAGCACAGATTGGGTTCTGTAGCTTGGCAGGCAACCAGTCTACCACAGAAAGCAATGGCAACTTACTGTGGGATAATCTTCTGCCCAGTCAGTCATGTTTCTTTCGAGACATGATCGCCCAAGCGTGTATCACGTATGGCACTTAACTGACTGACATGAACGAGAAAGTTAGATGGCCTGATCTGAGTCGTGAAAGCGAATAAGTAACCTGTCATTACAAGCAATTTTAGGATTAACAAAATATTATAGCAGCCATATTTCAAACGGGCATACACTGAGAGCACCACTAAATAAACTGCTTGAAAAAGTTAAAATGAAATTTGCCGGCGGATTGTGAAGAATCTTTTCAAAAATTCAAAACGGCATTAACATCTGAGATCGCTTACGCATTACGACCCTAACAAGGCAAGTGACAAAATTTATCTAAGTTTAGGGGCCGTACTTTTACATAAGGAAAAAGATGATCAGCTGAAGGCCGTATATCATCTTTCGAGGACTCTGCTCACTGCAGAAACGAAGTAATTTCAGGCTGAAAAAGAAGAATTAACCATGATATTTGCGGTTAAAAAATTCCATAAATATATCATGGAAGGCAGTTTACTTTTTAAACTGATCACCGTCCATTACTGTCGATATTTGGTTCTAAATAAGGAATTCAGACGCATTCAGTGAAACGTCTTCAGACATGTCTTGTTGAATTACAAGTTTACAGGTTTACGGCCATATCACGTTGAATACACCGGTTCTCGCTCGATCACCAAAGTTAAGCAACGTTGAGTCTGGTCAGTACTTAGATGGGTGACCGCTTGGGAATACCAGGCGCTGTAAGCGTTTAAGTGACGGTTGTGCGTTGTGGTGCAGTGGATATCGGCTCGGAAAGAGAAATCAGTGAGCCGAGTTCGAATTCCAGTTGAATATCCTGCATTCACTTCCCACTGGTACGCTTGGGAAAGGGATTAACCCGTCCCTTCCCTCCAGTCATGGGTTAAATAACAAGAGTAGGACTTCGGGACCCTGCCCTTTAAAAAAGACAAATCCCAATGAATCTTGATACTCGAATAAAACAAATGTATTACTAGACACAGAACTTATATAAAAACAACAATAAATTATTGAAAGAAAAAAGGTAATACCAGCAATAAATAAATAAAATTTAGTTGGCAATAAATGACCCGCCGATGTTGATATCCCATAAAAACAAAACAACCAACCAACAACAAGTTTAGAATGAAGTTCTTACAGTCGCAAAAGATCCCAAGAATAAGTGAAGCAGTCGAAGAGACAGTAATCGCTTCACTAGGTTGCGACTTAGAAATTATACACGTTCTGTATAACACGGTAAATGAATTACCTGTTACATTAGATGAAATTAGGTACAAAGTTACATTCAACAAATATAAGAAAAAGAAACAGTTGATCGAACATAAAGAAAAGACTTATTTTTTAATATGCAATGGCATACTATTATACAGAGACCGGGTAGTCATTCTTTGATAAACTCACTGGGATATGTTGAGAAATTTTCATTCTAGGCACTCAGGTATATCGTGCTTGAAAGCTCTTGTGAGAAGCTATATATATTGGCACGGTGTGGACAAGGATATAGAAAATCAAGTTAAAACATACAAACATTGCGCGTTGGCTACAAAGGCACTACCCGTGTAATTTTATCCCTGTCTTAAAACTGACAAACCATGGTCGATACTTCATACTGGCTATGCTGAACCAGTAAAAGGGAATTTACTACTTTATCGTTGGTGGACAGTTTCTCAAAATGGCCTAAAGCGTAAGACGCGAACTATAAAAATCACGTTAGGTTTTTTTTGTATGAGTTATTTGCATGATTTAGAGTACCTGACACTATTGTATCTGATAACGAGACTCAGTTTTCGTCAAAAATATTTTCAGATTTCTGTATGTTTAATTCAGTTACTCATCTAACATCTCCGCCTTACCACCCAAGTTCAAATGAGCAGGTAGAAAGATGTATTCAAAGAGCAATAAAAAAAGGCGAGCAGGATATCAAATATGACTAAAAAACTGCGAAAGAGTGACAGGTTATAGGGGGTGGCAGGAAGTGGGTAAGAGAAGGATGTGGATATTGATGAGAGTGGAGTGGATGTAGAAAGGAACATGAGAGAAAGGATGCAGGTTAATGAGATAAAAGATGACTATTTAAATTATTGGAGATTGTAGCTGTCAGGGAAGCAAATAAATGGAAGGGAATTCCACAGGCTGGAATTGCAAGAAAAGAAGCTGAGAGGTAGAATTTACAAACCAATGTTCATCGTCGGCTTCAAATATAACGAAGATTTTGTGCAGAGAAGTAGTGAGAAGAACAAGCACATACGAACAAATGTAGAAAGCCCTTCACTCATTCGCCCATCAGGTGACGTGTCGTAGATTAGAAGATATGTTCGAAGGTGACAGCCCACACGCATCGTGGGGCCAGAGGACGGTTTTCTCTGTGTCTTTCTCTGTCTCTGTTCCGATCTTAACTCTCGACTGACTGTTTTTCTTCTTCTATGTGCCTTGTTCTTTCAGAACGTCTCCCTATCCCTGGTGACTCTTCGCATACTAACCAGTCATAACCCCGGATATGCATACTTTCTCCTGTTACACCACGTAACCCCCGTTCTGTCATCCACTTGCTCAGGCCCTTTGAATATTTTAACCCAGACAAAATTTATTTTAAAAATTATAAACTAGGAAAATATTCATTAGAGGAAGGTACTATCGACAAAAGGATTTGTCGTATGTTGTAGTTAATCAAACATCAAGATGGGTATTTAAAAGGCATGTTAACCAAATTAAAAAAAGATATAAGCCCGACGTACATCATCAAAGAGAAGAACCGATGCTGGTTATCTATGACGTTGATAAACCAATGTCTCAAACGGTACAGGAGAGCGTAAAAGAAAACCAACAGGTACAATAAAAATAAACCCGAAAAGAAGATATATATCGTCCGGCGGGCGTAGCATTTCATAGGAAAGGTGTTGTAGAGTAGCTAACACCCCTGCAGCACTCTCAGTAATGGAATAGTGCATGTCCTGAAATGGTCTATTTCAGTAAAAAGGTGTAATATTCGAGTGTTATTCCAGTAATATTCTGACTTATTACTGCGGCGACTATTGCGATCTAAACCATTCATCTCTGTTATTGTAACTATTGTACTGTCCTATGTCTATACGTTTAGCACCGGATATTGTGCTATATAATACCGCAGCACACTTTCTCTGTGTATCGTATCTACCTCGGCGATACAACAGTAACAGATCTTAATCGAAACAAACTAGTGAATAAAGAAAAAAATAATGCAAACACGCTGAGAAATTCCTACTGACCAGTCATAACCCCGGATATGAGTGCTTGTATAAACATTTATATTTTCCACCTGACTCCAATATCTCTATCACTGTCTTTCTCTTGTTACTCACAGATCCCTTTCCGCTACAGATACAAGGGTATCCATGGGAAGGTATTGATAAGAATCAGTAACATGTTCCCAACGAAGCTTTTTCGACAGAAATCGTAGTTGAAAGTTAGTTATATATACTCTGGCATGTACGCATCGCTCATTCAGTAATGAATTAGAGCGCTCTGACTATTGGGCGTGTATAATGATAATATATACGCTAAAATGTCTACCTTCTACCGAGTGCTCAGAGGTAGAGTTGCCGACTGACGCTAATTCGGTCGGGTTTCAATCCTGGGTTAAAAGCAATCAGTCTAACCGTACTGATGAGCTGTGATACAGTGAAACAGATCTGTCTGCAGATGACTATTTACGCTCACACACCCTGATTGAGCACTCTGAAAGAATGGTAGACTTGGAAATACAGTAGCTACTCTGGCATGTACGCATCGCTCATTCAATAATGAATTAGAGCACTCTGGCTATTGGGCGTGTATAATGATAATATACACGCAAAAAAATCTGCCTTCTTCTACCGAGCGCCCATAGCCCAGAGGCAGAGTCGCCGATTGACGCCAATTCGGTCGGGTTTCAATCGGAGTTTAATCGTGCTGATGAGATGTGATACAGCGAAACAGATCTGTCTGCGGATGACTATATATATATATATATATGTGTGTGTGTGTGTGTGTGTGTTGAGTTGTGATGATATTTAGTGCCAACGCTCGTAAAGTGTGCTCGATATCGAGTTGGAGATATAGTATTAATAGATTCGCCACATCTAAGCTACGCTTAGAAAATCACTATTAAGTATCCAGGCCGGAATAACAAAGATTATTACATCAATTAACGAATTTGAAAAGAATCGATCTCCCTGCTTCTCTCTCGCCTCCGTCTGTCTCTTTCAAACACATACACTCTGCAAAGTCGTTCATATAGATCACCATCGTCTGTCTTACGGAGTTCTTTTTTTTTTTTATCACGAAAAGAAATCTGTTCCCTTTCAAAGGCGAGTTTTGAGAAAGGCCAAAAGTCGCAGACAGCAATATCTGGACTGAAGTGAAGACTGACATTGATGATGCGATGTTTTAACAAAAAACATTTCACGAATCATAAAGTGAACAACATTGTCAAGTTAATGCTTCTACATTTCTAAATGCGTAATAGCCAGGGGGGATGGTCTCTCTTTCTACATGAACAGCATAGGGCTCCTCGCAAATTCGTTTTCTACTGAAATCAACTTCCCTCAACCAATAACGTATATAGTAAGAATGGCTACATACAGTTATTGTACACCCACGTATACCTCTCTCTCTCTCTCTCTCTCTCTCTCTCTCTCCTATATATATATATATATAAGATATATATATATATATATAAGATATATATATATATATATATATATATATATATATTATAAATTATATTTTAGAACATGTACATAATATATATAAGCTTATATTCATGTTCAGAAAATATAATTTATAATAAATATTGACAGCTCTATATATTATATATCGAGCACTGTTTTAAATTAATGTCTTGGACGTTGTAAAAATTCTTTCTTCGTTTGTATTCACTCAGATATATATATACATATATATATATATATATATATATATATATATATATAGGTATAGGTGTCAGTCCATAAACGGTGAGGATAATCCAACAGGATTACCTTAATATAAAATATTAATTGATAAATCCATATAGAGAGCTCGATGTGTGTTAACCAGAGCGATATGAAGTTTATAAAGGAAAACTCAAAACGTCATTTCAGTTGGTTATAAACTATAGCTCATTTCAATGATTTTAATTAGCTCATATCATCAGACCTTACAATATATCCTCTATCTGGTGTCTGATGAAATGAGCTAATTAAACTCATTGAAATGAGTTATAGTTTATAACCAACTGAAATGACGTGTTGAGTTTTTATTTATAAACACTATATATATATATATATATATATATATATATATATCCACACACACACACACATATATATATATATATCAGCATTTGATGTAGATATAGAATAATCCAAAGGAGTATCCTGTACATACAGCGGTACATATGTTTATGCTCCAGTGTGAGCGGCTTGGTGATAGTAGTCGTGGCTCTGGGAGGCACAGTCCTATGGGTAAAAGGAGCTCAGCAGAGTTCCACCACGGAATATGTGAAGGAGCGGCGCTATATGGAGTTTAATTCGTTAGCTGTCCGCCACCGGAGACTGTGGTACAGGTGGTATGATATTGCTTACTAACGCGACTGTCTGGGTTTCAAGTCCTGGTAGTGGATGGGCACTGCTGATGAGTCCCAAATATAGGACGAAACGGCCGTTCAGTGTTTCCTGTTGAGGTCGCATAAAATCGATGAATTACTTACTTTATATATATATATATATATATATATATAGAGAGAGAGAGAGTCTAATCTTAACAAACATAGATTGATATAGTAATGAGAATTGTTTTAACAAATAGATATAATGGGTGCGCTGAATAAATTGTCGCCATTATTTATTTTTTTTAAATTTGGGCTCATGCGTGTTTTGTTTTTGCTTTGTTTTTCTATTTTGTCTTATACATAGTGTAGTAGAGTCAGTTGGGCACCGTCTGTGAGAAAAAGAGTACCATGATGCAATTCACTCTGCTAGAATGGTCAGATGCAGTTATCGTATCACGTGATGTAAACAAACTCTTCATTGACGCTCTCGCGAAATCTCACGAAATACGTTACTAATTCAAATTTTTAATCATTTGTTTCTGATGAAGGAACGAGGACGGTCTGAAATATAAAATATAATAGTAGAAATAAACAAATACTGTCAAAAAAAACACATTTTCAAACTCAAAACGTTTTAATATTCTTTCCTACACATAAAACTATATATATTTGCAAAGAAATGGGATGGATTACGCTTTCTTAATCCAGCAATGTTTTATTTTTTTTAAAACGTTATTTATAGTGGATACTCGGATTTGGGGGGACGTTCCAGAGCGTCTATTCAAGTACAATGTATTCTGTTTTTTTCTATTGTTTTCTATTTTGAAATTTCTGTTTTAGATTATTGAGCACAGTATCTTGCTAAGTTAATCTAGGTTTGTTCTTTATATCTGTTTGACAAATTAGGCCTTTGATCTGGTTTGTTTTATTACGCTATTTTGTTTCACACACACACACACACACACACACACACACACACACACACACACACATATATATATATATATATATATATATATACTACCGGCCATAATTATTAGGCCACCACAATGTTTTAATAAAACGATGTATTTAATACTATTTTTAGTATTTATTGCCAAGTGAATAATTGTAAATGAAAATAGAACGGTTCTTTTCTTAATACTGCACAATAACATGTGCATCAAATGAATTTATAAATATTTAATAATTACCTATATTGCAGTTTCATCAATGAAAGAATGAAAAAAGTTTAGGGTCATTCGGACGTGTTCATCTTTGCTTCCTTGCCTTGTAAAATTTTAAAGATAATAATAACAAAAGAACCATTTTATTTTCATTTAAAATTATCCACTAAATATAGTATGAAATACAACATTTCTTTTAAAAATCAACCGGGATTGCCTAATAATTATGGCCGGTAGTGGATATATAGTCATCCGCACACAGATATGTTTTGCTGTATCACAGCTCATCAGTACGGTTAGACATCCGATTGCTTATATATATATATATATATATATATATATATATATATATATATATATAATGGTTGTATCAAAAATACTTTTATAATATTTTGGTGCGGGTTTCTAACACCAAATCAAGGTAAAATGTCCATGTAAAATTATGTCCAAAAGACCATCGTTGTGCCTCAACACTCGTATTTAAGTAGATATTCTGTTTATAATCAAGCAGTATTATGTCTTATTTCTACCGGCCTATAATAATAATGTTCAAACAAATCATTTCAAATTGTCGGTTGTTTATAACCAGTTTCGTTAATCTTCGTTAATTTCCGTAACATGTTTACATTTGTTGACATTACGATGCATTTTAGAGCAGATATGGTTATTACGATGAATCGAAAATTGTGTTATAGGCTTAATTTTACTTCGTTTGCACTGATCGCCATTCGTGGTCGAGAGGTCTAAGACGTGCCAGCTCACTTGGTGGTTTCCCCTATGTTGATATGGGTCGCAGGTTTGATTCCTGCCAAATGACACACATTTTCGTAACAAAAATGTATCGTAAATAATCAGGCCGGTAGAAATAATTCTGATATACAAACAGAATATCTACTTAAATACGAATATTGATAAAAAATAATGTTCAAACAAATCATTTCACATTGTCGTTTGTTTATAA
>JBBBDQ010001045.1:2585000-2615000 GCA_037127315.1 Ascarosepion bandense
AAAGATATTAATCCGTTCCTTCCCTCCAGTTAAATATCTGAGGTCTGCTGTTCATGCGATCCGTGGAAAACTTCTGCACTGATTGTTTGTTATCAGCAGTTCAAAAAGTGTGGATGGTGTTACACAAGCCTTCAACACTCTAAACAATTCTTTGTGTGGAAGTCTAACTGTGGTTGGACACTCATACGTCGAAATCGACGGGAGAGTCCATAATATATATATATATATCATAAAATTGAGTAATGTCTTAAGGGAAGTCATGAAAAATGCTATGAATCTTTGTTTCAATTCAGAACATCTGAAGATGACCTTTAAAATCTAGTAACCTTTTTCCGAATAAAAAGCAACTTCTAAAAGATCTTGTATCAGATATAATCTTTTTCCCTAATTTATGAAACAGATAAAAAGGCTTTTGCTCTTGACAGTCTTACTGGGTATGAGATCAAAATGATATGAATAGAACTATTGAATGTTCTACTCACAAAACTTCTGACTTTCAAATCTACAATTGAATTCCGATATGACCTTTATTTTATCTCAACACAGAATGCCACAAACGGGTTCTCATTCCTATTGCAGGACTACTTTGAAAAGAGATGACTTTGACAGATTTAATCATACCTGACAATAACAGGCGCTTTTTGACCCAGAATATCAAGAAATATCCGCTGAAATTCCACCATCTATGCCGACATTACCATCCATTAGAAATCGAAAGACCGGTAAAGATATTGGACAATTGCTATTGCAAATACATACATTCCGTAGCTTATCAGCATTGGTAAAATTCGTTTCGGAAAACTAAAAAGAGGCGTTGATTCAACATTGTTAATGGTGCATTCATCTCCAGAATTGGAGATAACAGGAAGAATCACGGACGTTATTACCTTCAAGTAACGGAATTTCAAATCGCTTGTAAAATGAAGATTGTTTAGCCTGTCGGGGATTTAATGCAAGGTTAATTTAGATTTGGATTTTTACATGGCACAAGGCCACTTCCCAAAGGAACTTCCCAACTAAATCCTTACATACCACCATTATTTTTATAAGTTTTGAAAATCATTCATTAAACAAGCAAATAGAAAATGGAATGAAATTGACAAAGCATCAATTTGCAACTATGAAATGTATTTAACAAGAAATACATAAAATACATAGATATTGAAATTGTTTGTTTGAAAGTCTCTTCCATGAACTGTATGAAAATTTGTGTTACAGCTTTTGACGTAAGTTGAAATGTTCATCGTTGTTGTAAGATGTATCAGTGTGATAAGAAATTCATGTGAGGAATATTATTGCTAAAAAGAATTGTTCAAATCTGAGAGTTTATGAATAACGTTCATTTTTGTAGTTGTACAGAAGAATGAATTTCTATGAGAGAGTGAGTTGGACTTAAAGTTTGAAATGATGTGTGCTTAAGAAATTCTGGTGCCAACTGACGAAAAGTGCGCGGCAAATCGTATATACTGGTATTCAAACATCCTTACGATTTGGCGGTAAAAATGTAGTTCACTTACGTTGATTCTGATAGGCTAGCTCAAACCAATCAGTAAACAGCTTACATTTATTCAAATATGAAATGGTTCCATACAAAATTTAATACATACAATTGCGTGAATGCGTAAGTGTGTGTGTTTCTACAAGTGTGTGTGTGTGTGTGTGTGTGTGTGTGTGTGTGTGTGATTCCACAGGTGTGTACATGTGTCATAAGCCTTCTTTCATTTTGATATTTAGACGAATCCTGAATTTTTTGCACGAGTCTTCTAAGCAACAACGGTCAGTTCCTATTATTGATTTTACCGATTTTGAGTCTACCGTTTGTAGTGGGATATTTAAATTATGATTCGTTCTGAAGAGAGGATTCTTCTCTGAAATAGTGCATCTCTGAACTATTTAGAAAAAATGATATTGAGAAAATCTTAAGCCACTACACTACTGGCGTCAATGTGGCTTAAGTAAATAAAAATAGACAAAAATAAAATTGTCAAAATAAACAAAAAACTTAATCACTTCTACTCAATCAACGAGATTTGTTACATCAAAATGTCTTTCTTTTCCATTTTCGTGCCTCTTCAAACCGTGAAAAATCATGGTCCTCTACAATTTCCTATCTTTTGAAGCCCTGAGTATATTTTTTTTCGTTATCTCTCCTAATCCCTGTTCTGCCAACAGTTTATTCAAGCTCGTATTGTAGGTTATGCACTGTTTTCCTTTCTACCTCTTACTCTTGTAATATGTTTTGTCAGTATAAAAATTTCAAATTCCTACTTTCACAATATCTTCCGTAAAGTCTATAACTGTATATTTCTGATATTAAGCGTAAGTGCTATTTTTGCCTCTTGCGTTGTGGTACAGTGGATATCGGCTCGGAACGAGAAACCGGGGAGCCGAGTTCGAATTCCAGTTGAATCCATTGTATTCACTAACGCGCAAATACCCTTGGGAAAGGTATTAATCCGTCTCTTCCTTCTAGTTATGGGTTAAATAGCAGGACAAATTGGGTTCTATAGCCTTGGTCGGCAACCAGTCTAACGCAGAAAGCAATGGCAACCTACTGCAGGATAATCTTCTGCCCAGTCAGTCATGTCTCTTTCGAGACATGATCGCCCAAGCGTGTATCACGTATGGCACTTAACTGACTGACTGAATATAATAACTGAAAACATGATTAAGGCATTTTCTGGTCATAAAGTGGGGGATCAGTTTTATATTGTTATGAAGTAATAAACTGATTCCCCACTATTTAATACTTAATGATATAATCCATATCTTCCGCATCTAGCTATGAGTCAAATAATAGAACAGATTGGGTTCTGTAGCCTTGGTCGGCAACCAGTCTACCGCAGAAAGTAATGGCAACCTACTGCGGGATAATCTTCTGCCCAGTCAGTCATGTCTCTAAAGAGACATGATCGCCCAAGCGTGTATCACGTATGGAACTTAAATGACTGACTGATTTGATCCAAAACTCTGTCGTCATTCACATGTTCACTCGGTGGTCTCCTCAGTATCCTTGTCGTCTTTAGCAGAATTCGTTGCTGAGTATTATGATGCTCATCGACATTTCATTCTGGGTGAAATGCGTCCTATGTTGGCTCTGAAGAGACATCCACAGCCGCTGCATGGTAGAGTTGGAGGGTTCAAGGGATGAAGAGCACTGGCTTTTCTCTTGGGATCACTTCGTCTCTTTTAGTGCGGTGCTCATCAAGATTTACTTCTGTAGGAAAAAAGTCCTTTGTTTTTTGGGGGTTTTTTGTTTTGTTTTTTTAATCATATCACTCCAAGCAAGGCAGTCCAGCGCAGGGGGTTATGTAGAGCGATTGGGTATAGTAAATGTCAGAGAGGGGGGTGATAGACGAGTTAGGAGGTACGTAGAGAGAGCATTGGAGGAAATTGGTACGAGTTAGTGTGTTAGGAGGTGTCTATTGACCTTACATTTAAACTACTGGAGGTTGTAGCCGTCGGAGAAGCAATCATGCGGAAGGGAATTCCACAGGCGGAAAGTGCGAGAAAAGAAGCTGTTGGAGTAGAAATTGCGGTTACATTTCATCGGTTTCACTGTAAAGGGGTGGGACCTAGTTGCCAATCTAGTATCTCGTGCAAATTCACATCTAGGAGGCACCAGTGATTTAAGTTCATCCGAGCAGAAGCCGTGAAAGTACTTATAGAAGAGGCACAGGGAAGCCACGTCACGCCGGTGAGAGAGAGACTGCAAGCGGTCTGCTAAGTCGGTATCGATCACATTACAGATTCTCCGCTGTATTTTGTCAAGAAACCAGAGGAGAATAGCAAGGGCACCCGACCAGATATGGCAGCAGTATTCAATACACGGGCGGACGGTAGATTTATATATATGCAGGATAGATTCAGGTGGAAAGAATTTCCGGGCCCTGCACAGAGAGCCGACTTTCATAGCAGTGGATTTAGCAATGGATTCGACGTAGTCATTGGATCTAAAGAAACGTATGCAACCACCACATGGTAGAGTAAGAGAGTTTAAGTGAGAGCGAGCTGTCTATTCTTTAAGCTCTTTTCGTTTCTTCTATTTGCCTTCTGGTGCTTTCGAACTATGTTGTTTTTTTTTTGGGGGGGGGGGCTGCTATTTCCTAATTGGATCTTTTAGCTGTCTTTCAATTGACCAGATCAATTTTTGTCCCCAGTAATGTTTTTTAAGCTTATCACTTGTAACACGAAGATAAAATAATGATATAATCAAGATGTTGACATTCCACACTACTTCAAATAAATAGTTAGGAAAGAAAGCCCAGTTAATACTGCAAAGAGCGATAACAGCTACTGGATATTAGAAACTTATTTTCTTTAAAAAATTTGTTTTAAGAGAAAGATTTTATAGTTTTAAACCGACTCTACTGTTTAATTATCCAACGAACGGCAAATATTTCTTTATTACCATTAGCTTTTGTTTTCTAACGATCATTTTCAAGACAACCAGGCCCTCCCCATTTTGAAAACACGCACAACACAATCTTCTTTCTTCAATCTTCAATCTTTATCCGTTTGGGTTGTATTAAACTAAGTATCAGTAACCAAAAATGTGCGTTGTGGTGCAATGGATATCGGCTCGGAAAAAGAACTCGCAGACCCGAGTTCGAATTCCAGTTGAATTCTTTGCATTCACTTGCTCGCAAATACCCTTGGGAAAAGCATTAATCTGTCTTTTCTCTCTTCAGTTATGGGCTAAATGTCTGGTTAGATTATGTTCTATTGCCTTGGCTGGCAACCAGTCTGTAACGGCATTCTACTTCAGGACAATCATCAGCCTAGTTAGTCATATTTCTTTCGAGACATGATCGCCCAATCGTGTATCACATATGGTACTTAACTGGCTATTAAATAGCCAGAATTTTATTGTTAAGAGAAAATGAACGTCAGCGGCCATGAACACGTCATAAATTATATGCGAAGAACCTGAAACTTATCCCTGGTGACGAGAAGATTCGAGAAACGAAATCTGAACTCTCATTTGTTAGTCTGTTTAATTGGTGGACTGCAAAGAAAAATAAGATTAAAGACAAGAAACAATGGCTCTCAAAAAGTAAATTATACGCGTTGTAACGTCATTTATCGCCAGTGATTCTAATCCTGTCGCAGGTGGTTGTTGATTAAGCGTGAGATCGAGGTCAGTTGTAATATGATAATCAAGGCTTTCTTTTTATTTTGTTTCTTTTTTAAATTTTTTCTATTTACTTCAAAGGGATCTAAAATAAATCTGCCTGTTTATTTAAATGTTTCACATTTCTATTCATCTCTTTCCACGTCTCATTCTGTTTTTGTTTTCGCTTCATACAAATAAAAGTAAATCGACAATGTCTTAACTATAGCTTCGATTCATAAACTGTCTATCTTCTAGTGACACTGGGTTCGAAACCAGATGAAAATAAAAACGTTCGACTGGCAATAGTTGTCCACACATTTACAAAATCACGTTTGGTAATTTTCTAAGTGCAGCTAAGATGTGACACAAGGCCGAAAGTATGGAGCACTCTGTGAAGATCGAGTCAATGATTCTAGGGAGAAAATTACATCGAGTCGAGGTGCCTAAAACATTTTCAAAGCGTAGATTAGGTGTGGAACAAGGCTGAAAGTGAGAGCACCTAGTGGGGATCGAACTCACTATTCAGTCATAATACTAGCAAGACAAACTTGTTAACCATTACACAACATCCAGGTGTCCACAAGATTTCGTTAAGTACATTAATCACTGTTTTTCTTGCCTTCAATATGTTCTGTGAGTTCAGATTCTCTAAGCTATCTTTCCTCAATTTCAACTGTCTTCTATTTCTATTGTGCAATGGGCTAACAAAAAATGCCTTTTAAAAACTAAACAAAGTATTAAGAAAGAGGGTATTTGGCTAGAAACAAATAAAATAGTACTGAACTGTTAAGTAATATCAGTCCTTCTCTATGGTAGAATATGCTGGATATTCTCATAACGGATGAAGTGAAAACTTGAGTCAACAAAGATGTGGTTCTGCAAAAAAGAATGTTGAGAACAGCATGGACGGGAAATGTGAGAAAGAGGAAAGTTTTAGTGAAAATTGAAAGAAAATCCCGCCTTAGAGGGGGGGGGGTCGGAGGATGGGAATTAATTCGTCTGTTGCAAGGACTCGAAAACGCTTTTAAACTCTATCGAGGGTAAAGAATGTAGTTTCGGCAACTTCCGGGCAAATAGTATTACCTTTCTGGTCTTATGTGGTTCTTGTTAGAAGGTAGCATGCGGAGTCATGTACAGGGTAACCCCCAAAAAAACGGAATTTTTAAAATGTGTATTGGCAGACATGAGCAAGTGGAAGCACTGCGAAACAGTGGCCTCACGAAGTAATCACTCTGTAACCAAGGATCAAGATGAATTTCTAAGTAAGTTTTCAATGTCAGATGAGGCCCATTTTCATCTCACAGGTTACGTGAATAAGCAGAACTACCATTACAAGGCAGACACAAATCCAAATGAAGTTCATGAGCGCCCTTTACACGCTAGTAAGGTGACAGTATGGTGTGCTGTTTTATTACATGGGATCATCAGACCATTTTTTTTTTAATGAACAGGGGATATCAGTCACTGTCATTGTCTCAACAGCAGATTTCAAGAATGCATTCATGCAGGAGGACGCCATCTACAGGATATAATTTTTAAAAAAATGAAAATTCCATCAATGTTTCTTAAATGGCAAGTTTTAAGGTTTTAATTACTTTGAATAAGATATTTTTCTTCCATCACACTTGGTTTTATTGGATTGTTAAAAAGTTTCGCTTTTTTTTCGGTCACCCTGTACTTACGAATGTAGCCGACCATTTTTACTTGCATCTTACGTAATGGCGCGTGTATATGAGTTTCATTTTAGAGCAGTTGTAGCAATTCGGCAGTTTTGTTTTGTTTTTAACAAAAGATTTTCGTGTTTTTTTAAACTTTATTTTGTAGAAAGCGTTTGAAACTTTATATCTTGTCCATTCTTAAGTGTATGTGGTCAGTCAGTTAGTTAGTTAAGTACCATACGTGATACACTCTTGGGCGATCATGTCTCGAAAGGGACATGACTGACTGGGCAGAACATTATCCCGCCATAGTTTGCCATTGCTTTCTGCGGTAGACTGGTTGCCGACCAAGGCTATAGAACCCAATCTGTCCTGCTATTTCACCCATAACTGGAAGGAAGAGACGGATTAATACCTTTCCCAAGGGTATTTGCGCGTAAGTGAATACAATAGATTCAACTGGAATTCAAACTCGGCTCCCCGGTTTCTCGTTCAGAGCCGATATCCACTGTACCACAACGCACATCCAAGTGTATGTGGTAATTGTCTTAAAAACTTTTTCTCCGGTTGATGTATACCTATTTCACGCTCAAGAGAAAAAGCTAAATTTTTACCGGTTGAATATTCTCTATAGCGAGATAGGAGTGTCAAGGCGGATTCTTTTGACTAAATAGAATGGTTTCATTAATTTTTAATTTTTTTTGTGTGTGTGTGTCTGACTCCACACGTGCTTCTAACTAGTCAAAGGTAAAACTGTTAACTTTGAAAGCTAAGTTATACTTTTAATTTACTTAATTTAATTTGTAGAATGTGTTTAGTAATTTCTATCTTGTTCCAGCCGTGGTCGGGTTCAAAATTAAGCAGTCGTGTTGGTGGGGGGAACTTAATCGTCACTGCAGCTTCTTTACCGTAAACGAGTTGTTGTAAACCTATTTCTGCTCTATTCCCATGGGAAATATTCAGATAAACTCCTTTCGACTAATTTAGACTTTTACGTCTAGGAGACGCATTGCTATTTCCAAGGAGTCAAATCGCCCTCATTTTCTCCATGTTCCAAATGTAAGACATTCCGACTCAAATGTTTTGTTTTTCCGACGATTTGCTACTTTGTGAAACAAACTCCTGTGAAGATGCTTTCATAAACTCTGCAATCTTAACCTCACCAAGTCGAGGGTCAGTCGTTATCTATCCTACTTATCCTCATATATTTCACTTCCTACGACATCCTGTTTGGTTTATACCAAACACATTACTCATTCTACAGAAACCCTCTACCATGAGTGAATCTCGAACCTCTGAATTGCTGAACTTTAATATAAGAAACATTATATTCAAGTATTCTGTTTAACGTCTACGCCACATTCAGGATCAAACAACAAAATTCATTGATTTAATTTTTGGCATCCCTATAGAGTGGTGCAGTGGATATCGGCTCTGAACGAGAAATCGAAGATCCGAGTTTGAATTCCAATTGAATTCGTTGCATTCACTTACACACAAATACCCTTTAGAAACTTATTAATCCTTCTCTTCTCCCTCCAACTATGGGTTAAATAGCAGGACATATTGGGTTCTGTAGCTTAAGCTGACAACCGTCTACCGCAGAAAGTAATGGCAAACTACTTCGAGAAAAACTTCTGCCCGGCAAGTAATCTCTTAAGATATGATCGCCTAAGAGTGCATGACGAATGGCGCTTAATTCGTTGAGTGACATGAAGTTGCAATGCAAATGCCACTTGAATTCAACGGAGGTTATCAATGAGTACATTTATTTGTCCCAAAATGAAGCAATTTCTACAAAATGGGTCGGGATGTAGAGTTTGTTATGAAGTACAAAGTGTTTTTTTCTTTTTTTTTTTTTACATATCAAAAATAACAGGGCGGATAAAATGAAATTTATTTTCTAAGTTCACTTGAGCTCAGTCTGTAGAATTTACTTATACCCTTTATGATCTACTAGCAGTATAGCCCGGCGTTTCTCGAGTGTAATGAAAGCTTTAAAATTAATCCATGGTCCTGGAGCTCAGACTCAGCCTAAAGAATATTTGTGTGAAGTTTGGTAAGAATCGAATAAAAATTGTGGATTTGTATAAAGGACATACAGACAGCTAAACAGACACACACACAAACATCTTGCCTTTTATATATACATATATAATATATCGATTTTCTGCACTATTGTAAGAACTGCAACATTGAAACTTCTGAATATCGTTTCTTATGTTTTTGTCTATGAGTGTATCAAATTTGATTAAAGTCGGACCAATCCTTCTATAACCCAATTTTTTCGATTATCGATTTTCGATAATTATCGGGGGTACCTCGACACAAAACCTAGCTAAGAACACTTGCAGACGCTTATAGCACAACTGTGTAAATTTTTAAGAAAATCGGCTCAACCGTTTCGGAGTCTATAGGTAACGGATGCACACACACACACACACACACACAGTTCCATTTATAAACAAGTTTAGATATTGCAGGCAATTACATCCTTAGAAGTAAATTGGTTTTAGTAGCGAATTGGGCGAATAGAGATAACAAGATATTTAGCGTTAAATTACAATGTCTTTTAGGTCAGGAAATGTCAAAATAGGATTAAAATAGCTTTTAGTAGACAAACAAAAACACTTAAAAGGCTAAAAAGAATGTTATATTTGTAAAGCATGATAAATCCCTGAAAACACTTTCAGATAAATATTTTATTTATTTAATCATATCCTGGTTTCCTTTTGTGCTTACAGGCTCGACTGACCTCCAGTAAATTTCGAAATGAGCCCTTTATTTAATCTATGGCGTTAAATTATTTTCGTTTCACTATAAATGTTTAAGGATATTTTTAAATTCTTATTTAGCACTGCCAAATTTTTGGTTTAGTCGCCTCTTGTAACCAGGAATTGAACTCACAGCTTCTATGTGACTAGATTAATGTACCGATTCTTCTTCTTCTATGTGCCCTGTCATTACAAGGTGTAGGCGCTCATGGCTTTCCACGTCTCCCTATCCCTGGTGGCTCTTAGCACGCCTTCTTCTGTTACACCACGCTACCCTCGTTTCGTCATCCACCTGATTAGGCCCTTCAAATATTTTATCCGCTGCCTTCCTCTGTCTCTTTTTCCTTCTATCTGGCCTGTCAGTATCATGTTCTCCAAGCCCTCCTTCCTCATTGCATGTCCCAGGAACTTCAGTTGTCTCTTCCTGATGCACACTATTAATTTTCTTTTCGTTGCCATTCTTTCCAACACCTCATCGTTGCTCGCATGCTCGGTCGATGATATCTGCAGCATCCTTCTACAGAAACACATTTCAGTTGCTTCAAGTTTTTCCTTCATCTTTGATGATATTGTCCAACATTCACTACCGTATTGAAGAACTGATATCACATAGCAATCCAGCACTCTCTTTTTTGTTTCTAGTGAAATTTTCCTGTGACTTAGTACTTTACTCAGCTTCTTGAACGCGTCCTTTGCCATGACAGTTCGCCTACGGATCTCTGTGTCGCACGTTCCATCTCCTATTAGAACACTTCCTATTTTCCTGTATTTCAATACTTTTGGGGGGTTTGAAAAGTGATTTTTACAAATCCAATGCTGCTTCGGATTTCGAGCTCACATTTTTCGTTAACTGTTAAAATACTTCACAGCTATTTACACCGTTTTATATATTGAATTCGTAAATTGTATTTTGAGTTGATCCGCTACATTTATATTTTGCTTCTTTTTTTTTTTTTAATTTTCTGCATCGGATTATTTCAGTGGCAGACCCTTGTTCATGTGTAAGTAGGAAAAATAAAGATTTTTCTTTTCCATTTGCTCTGTTAAGGCGAAATATGTTAAAAACATTTCTCTTGTTATATTTGGATTTTTTCCAAGCAACACCGAATATTTTAGCTTGTACATAACAATGGGTTTTCCTACTTCATTCACTGTTTCTGATAAACTGGCTTATCTGTTCTTGGGTAGTTATTAGTAATATGATCTTGGTTATGAAAAAAACTCGTTATTATGTCAACATGAGTCATGCTGGTTTCTCTTGCCATCGTAACAATTTAAATGGAAAAATTCATTTTAATTATAAAATATATACATGAGAAAATGGCAAACCTGTGAAGACGGCGAGGATAATCCAAGCTCGGTGGGTTTTATCGAGAGCATTTTAAAATATTGAGGAAAACTCAACAGATAGTTAAACGGTTATAAATCCAGAATGATTTCAACAATGTAATTTTACATTGAAAAATATTTTTTTAACGGTCTGAAGGAAACAATGTCTTGTTGAAATAAATTCTGGATTTATACCCGTTTATGGCTTGAGTTTTCCTCTCAATATATATATACATACAGAGAGAGAGAGAGAGACAGAGACAGAGAGAGAGAGAAGAAAATTTTAAAAACAGTTTCCACTTCAGCTATATGCGTGACTCTTCAGAAATGAATTGAGTTCTCTCGAGAACACTGATGATATACAACACGTTAAAATTTCCCTTCTCTGATACCATGCGTCGATGGCTTAGGAAGTAGAGACTCCGACTGACACCAAAGTGGATGCGTGGATGCGTCTAGCCACACTGATGAGCTGTGATATAGCGAAACAGGCTTGTATGTGGATGACTAATATATATATATATATAGAGAGAGAGAGAGAGAGAGAGACTTGAATATATGGATCGAAATCCAACAAGATGGATAGAATAAATAAAGTCAGTCAGTTAAGTGCCATACGTGATACACGCTTGGGCGATCATGTCTCGAAAGAGACATGACTGACTGGGCAGAAGATTATCCCGCAGTAGGTTGCCATTGCTTTCTTCGGTAGACTGGTTGCCGACTAAGGCTATAGAACCCAAACTGTCCTGTTATTTGAGCCTATAACTGGAAGGAATAGACGGATTAATACCTTTTCCAAGGGTATTTGCGCGTAAGTGAATGCAATGAATTCAGCTGGAATTCGAACTCGGCTCCCCGATTTCTCGTTCCGAACCGATATCCAATGCGCCACAACGCAAGTACAAGTCGAAAAAAGGGGTCTTTAATGTAACATATTATACTTATAACAAGCTTCTTCAGAGATTTAATGAGGACGAATCTTATAATAATTTAATAATCTTTTATTAATTTAATGAAGACGAATAATTTCGTCATTATTAATTCTCTGAAGAAGCTTGTTATAAGTGAAATATATTAGATTAAAAACACTTTTTCT
Source organism: Ascarosepion bandense (assembly GCA_037127315.1). Taxonomy (NCBI): domain Eukaryota; kingdom Metazoa; phylum Mollusca; class Cephalopoda; order Sepiida; family Sepiidae; genus Ascarosepion; species Ascarosepion bandense. The sequence continues at coordinate 2,596,977 of JBBBDQ010001045.1, forward strand.
ACTTGTTCTTTATTCTATATATATATATATATATATATATATATATACATAGAGAGAGAGAGAGAGGGAGAGAGAGAGAGAGAGGTGGGTACCCATAAATATATATGCAAGTACACGCACGTATGTTAACATTTTTATGGTGTTAATAAAACAGTGCTCAATGTAATTTAACAGAACTATTAAGTATATATTAATCAATATACATATTATTCCAATTCTGCAGCACGACTTGGAGTTTCATGCACTACGCAATGATCATGTACATAATATGTACCGGATAATTGCTTAAGGCATAAAATAATATCCACCTGATTATTGCATACTATATGAAACAGTGAGCCGTATTACATACTTCGGATAATATATGCACTACGGGCATAATTATTAAGTCACCCCAGGTTTTTTAAAAAATTTATGTATTTCATATTACTTTTAGGATATTATGCTTTATAGATATTTCTAAATGAAAATAGAATGGTTCTTTTGTTATAATTACGTTGCAAAATTTTACAAGACAGCCTGGAAATCTTTGCTTCGGCCAGCCAATAAGAAGAAGAGACTAGCATAGGGAAGAGAGCACAAAAGCTGGACAGCAGAACAGCTCATTTAGTGCACATGTTATTGTGCAGTATTAACAAAATAAAAACATTCTATTTTCATTCAGAATTATCCATTTGGCAATAAATACTAAAAATAGTATGAAATACATCATTTTCTTAAAAATAAAAACCGGGGTGGCCTAATAATCATGGCCGGTAGTATATATATATATATATATATATATATATATATATATATTGTTTAATAATTAGCTTTTTGGTTATAATAGGGTTAGACCAGTGCACATTTGTATTAAAAAGTCTTTGATAAAATTATATTGTAGTACTTTTCCATTTTTAAACGAGTTATTCTGCTACCCAGGTTTCTACCATGAGTAGTGTCTTAGGCGATTATTAATAACCGCCTGAAGACACCACTCATGGTAGAAATCTGGGTAGCAGAATAACTCGTTTAAAAGTGAAATATATATATAATAAATTTAGCTTTAAATCAGTTCTATAGTTAGTTAATGTTATGTTCATATTTATTTCACAATGAACCATACTGTTTTGATTGTGAAAGAAAATAAGAAAGAAAAGATAGATGAAGCAAGCACATATGTTTAACATCTCACTTAATTGTCATACGTGATACACGCTCTCTTTCCATCCATCCATGGCAGAAGATTTTCCCGCAGCAGGTTGCCATTTTTTTCTGTGGTAGACTGATGCCAACCAAGCTTATAGAACCCAATATGTCCTGTTATTCAATTTTTATCCAGATCAGTCAATTAATTGCCAGACGCTTTAGGGGTCATGTCTCTTTCGATCCATGATAGACTAGGCTGATTTTCCTGCAGCAGGTTGCCATTTCTTTTTATGGAAGACTGGTTGCTAACCAAGGCTATAGAACTGTTATGGCACCCGCCTACCAAGAATGAACTCTTCATCTTACTATATAATTACCTGCAGGAGGCAGTCAATTACGGCAGTTGGTACGCAGTTAAAGCCAGCGACTAGTCAGGCAATACGCAGCGTAACAGTACCGTTCAGACTTACTTTATTCTATTTACTCATTATTAACACTTACCTTGTACATTGTTAATGTTATAGTAATACATTGTTTTGAATCTACTTCCTTTGTTCTGCGTCTTACTTCCGGTCAAACCGGTCACTACAACTTTGCGGCGAAGTTTCGCCACAACAACTCCACAACAAATTGACGACGAAGATATATATATATATATATATATAATGTTCTATTCGAGCAACTACTTCCCACGAGACTCTACTTTGTGAAATCGACTCCCAAGAGGATGCTTCCAACGGTTAAATTCTTAACATACTCAAGTCTAGGATTAAGCGTTACCCTCCCCCACATATCCTCATAAACTGTTCCTCTTACTCTGTACAGTCCTGGGTATGACGGTAAACTGCATCCGGTAGCAAGGCCTCTGATTGGGAGGTTATTAGAAGCATGGAGCAACCTCTAAAATTGCTGTTGTTCCCAAGTCTACCCTGATCCGGAGTGATAGCACCTGTCAGAGTTCCATAGCTGGGACCCTGACAGGTGCTACCAAACAATATGAAAGTACAAAAGTACACTTTTATAGAAATATATACATAAAAATCGACTTTTATAGAAAAATATACACTTTTAAAGGAAAAATTTTACCAGCTATACATTCTGGATTCATACCCGTTTATGGCTTGAGTTTTCCTCTCAATATATATATATATATATATATATATATATAGAGAGAGAGAGAGAGAGAGAGAGAGAGAAAGAAAATTTTAAAAACAGTTTCCACTTCAGCTATATGCGTGACTCTTCAGAAATGAATTGAGTTCTCTCGGGAACTGGCGTGTGTAAACACTGATGATATACAACACGTTAAAATTTCCCTTCTCTGATACCATGCGTCGACGGCTTAGGAAGTAGAGACTCCGACTGACACCAGCTATACATTTTTGAAGGAAAAAAATATTACCATAACTCATTTGTGAAGAACAAAATTGTCATAACACATTTTTGAAGAAAAAAGTTATTACCAGCAATACATTTTTAATGCAAAACTACAAGACATTTTCAGTTTTCTAAAATAAAATAAAAATTCATCAAAATCTGACTAAATCAGTCTTCTCACTATAATCTTAAAACCCTACTTTTGGGGCATTAAATAACCCACCGAGGTTGATAAGCCGTTAAACAAAACTCAAACTCTATAACCATTTACCTCGACTGGTTAACGGGTACTGCACAGGGTGAACATCACTATAAAAATTTTAAAAAAGCCTCTCAAATCGCAGTAATTGAATAAAAGGAGCATATTTGCGTCTTCTTAGCATGACATCCGTTCTCTCATTGCGCTGAAAATTATCACAACAGGCATCGTCATCCAACTAAAAGCTAAGACACTGATTGTCCTTTCGTTAGAGTATTACTCCATTAGAAGATGGCAGAAAAATTCAAACTTTCTATTAAACTTTACACTGCTCAGTTGTTTCTAGTTCTATTTCAAACTAGCAGTATAGCCCGGCGTTGCTCGGGTGTAATGAAAGCTTTAAAACTAATCCATGGTCCTGCAGCTCAGACTCTTTGGACGTTGGCACGAAAGACTAAAAAGTAATAGTTGTTTCCAGTTAAAGCGAAACCGTAGACTGAAAGAAAAATGAATGGATGTAAGTCAAATTTTGATTTCCTGGTATCGATATCAAATAAGATTTTTCGCCGTAAACTGAACTTTGAAGGCTAAATAAGTCCTCTGAATAAATGGTATCATGTCTGAGACTAAGAACTACAATTATACCGACAAACCCGAAGTAAAAACTAAAATAAAAGGGCTGAAGAAATACAGACATACAGCCAAATAAACAGACACACACACAAACATCGTGCCTTTTATATATATATATATATATATATATATATATATTATCGATTTTCTGCACTATTGTAAGAACTACAACATTGAAACTTCTGAATATCGTTTCCTATGTCTTTGTCTATGAGTGTATCAAATTTGATTAAAATCGGACCACTCCTTCTATAACCCGAATTTTATAATAATATAATATATATATTATAATATAATATATATATATATATATATATATATATATATATTACCGATTTTCTACACTATTATAAAAACTGTAACCTTCAAACTTCTGAATATCGTCTCTTATGTCTTTGTCTATGAGTGTATCAAATTTGATTAAATAATAACAACAAAGATAGGAGTCCGAATTTAAATACAGATAATCCTTAATTTTAATAATCCTGACAAAAATAGAAAATTATTTCAGAATATTTACACACTTTCCTTCTTCTGTCTACCACTTCCCTTCAAGACGTAGAGTCATGTCTCTCCACAATTTCCTATCTCGTTTTCTCTTTTTGCTTAGGTCTCCGCCAACAAGCTGATCAGGTAAGCGGCTCGCTAACTTTCCCTAACTCACCTGTCCTCAATATGCTCAGTATGCTTCTGTAGAACCACATTTTTGTGATTGCTAGGTTTTCCTCGTCTTTAGGGACATTGTCTAACAATAAAACCGTATAAGAGGATGGATACTACATAGCTGTCCGATTTCTTCGCATCTAACGATTTTTTCCATTTTTCAACACCTTAGGAGAGCTTCTGGAATACTTCTTTCGCCTGTCTAATGTGTATTAGGATTTCGGTGTAACTTTTTTATCTTCTGTTAACACACTTCACAGATATTCAAAATTCTACATCTGCTCGATTATTTATATCTTCAATTTATAACTTGCATCTTCGACATTTTCTCTTGCTGATGACCATACTTTTTACAATACTTTCTTGCAGTTGAGGGCTAGACATTTTTTTTTGGCTTTTTTCTACTATCCTCTCGAGGAAGTGCTGTAATTTTCTTTCCAAACCAGCAACTAAACCATTGTCATCTGCGTATCTTATATTGTTACGATTAGGCACACAAATAGTAAAACCTGGCAGGGTTTCCAGTTCCCTTACGATAGATTCGCTGCCGAGGTTGAATGAATCATTATATATTATAAAAAGTTTAAAACAATTGACCTCATAGTTTATAATAACCCAACAGGCACTAAACTAAATTCTTTACAAAAAACCAATGTAGTGTACCAATTTACATGCCCATTCAGAGATTGCATCTCTGACACTACTCAAAAACCTAGTACATATATTGGTTTTACCACAACCACGCTCTCCCGTAGACTTACATGTCATCTTTCTGATCAGAGTACTATTAAACAACATTTCTCTGAAAAACATAAACATGTAGGTAATATCAGACAGATTTTGGTCAACAATACGGTGATCCTTACTCATACACACAGTAAGAGGAACCTGCAGATATTGGAGGCCATGTACATCAAATCAAAACAACCAACACTCAATAAAATCAACTTTAAAACAGGAAATAACATATTACATTGCATTTGACTAGATGGTTTTGTTGTCATTTCGCGCTATCTCGCGGTGTGACGTCATAAAACCGCATCGCAAACTTAAGAACTGCGTTTATTATTTTTGGTAACTATTGCCGTTGCCAAGCGGAGTTTTATGTCAACACAAAATAAAATCGTCGGTGATGGTGGATTTTATAATATTTCAGTTTAAACTACCTCTCTGAAGATGGCTCATGTGAGCCGAAAGCTTAGAAGAAAACCAATAAATAATTATCCAAATGTTGGAGAATTTTTGTCTTTATTTTCAACTGAAATTAAAGCAAAAATACGACGTTTAGAACGGCTCATGATTAAACATAATAGACATTCACTGTCTCTTATATTTAATAGCATATGTCTAGAAAATTACTTGCTGCCTCGCTATACTATATATATATATATATATATATATATATATATATATATATAAAGTGTTGTAGAGGAACATCGCATCCTATAAAAGACTGTGACTAGGAGCATACGTCAGCATACGTCACTAGACAGAAGTATACGGCACTAGACGGACGCATACGTCATAGGCGGATACATTTTCTACTTGATCGTTATTCCTGTTACTATTCGTTGATCGTTCTTGTACATCTATTGGTTTATCGTACTGTTGTATAATAAATCTCTTCTAATCTATCTTCAGTGTTAAGTATTATTCTTACACTATTCTTTTCCCTGATATTCCTTCCCGGGATATATCAATAAGCTAACAGTAAAGTATATGCCAGTATGTAACAATTTTTATAAAGTGCACAGATGCTACACTCTGATCCTAAGCAGATGTTTTCGTCTGTCTCTCCTGCCTTCAAGATATTAATTGAGGGGCAAATTCTTCTACGAATCTTTCCTGATAATCCGTTCCATTCTGATACTAGGTAAAAATATAGTTTCTCTTTCTACTTTCCTTAAGACTTCCTTATTGGTTACATGCTTTGTCCATGGTATTCCCAAAGTTCTGCTGTATTATAACACTTCTGTTTCCACAAGTGTCCTGTCCATCTGTAAAGAAATTATTCAGCAGTTACTGTCAAATAGGTGGATTGATATTATATAGCAGTTCAATGATCGTTTCTTTGATTCTAACAAAATTTTCCTGTTTCTTAATACTTTGTTCAAATCCTGGAAGGCAACAGTTGGTATTCAAATGTTACTTCGAATTTCTGTGTCACATTTTCCGTCATCTGTTAGAACACTTTCCAGATTTTTGAACAGGCATGATTTTAATATAAATAATGTAATTATTCATTCACAGATTACTTTCGGAGTCACTTTCAATTCTTTAGCCCCCCCAAGTAATTAATATGATTTTAAAAAAGTCACAATTGATTCAATTTTAGCAAAAGAATGTTGACGAAGATTCACTCACTTAATAGTATAAGATGACATAATTAGCTGTAAATAATAAGTAATGTCATCGTCGTGTCTGGATATTTTTTATAACGATAATAAATGAGGAAACATCCGGCCTGTGCAGCTATATATATATATATATATATATATATATATATATATATATATATATATAAAGTCACTTAGTTGGTTGATGTTAACTTCAGCAGGCCGATTCCAGAGTTTCATAGACGGATCCTTCAGGAATCACTCTGTCCACTCATCAGAGGTTATCAGCAATTATTGCTTATACTTCTCGATTTTCTTTTTATAAGCACTTTTCATAGGTGCAATTTCTTTATAGTATATGTGCGCATGCGTGCGTTTGTATGTCCGTTCGCGCGCGAGCGCAGATGTGCCCGTCTGTGCATATATTAATTTATATCTGGGAAGCAACGTTTCTTTTAAACATGCCTTGTTGAATATGACAAAGAAAATTGAATTCATTTTTATTTAGTTTTTCTTGCATTCTTATATTTTTCAATTGTATAGACGTCTCACATGTTATTTATCAGATCATGGGCAATATAAAAAACTTGACTTCCATGATTTACAAGATCATTTACGGAAAAAAAATAAATATATATATATATATATATATATATATATATATATATATGAATAAAGAAAACCGGCGGACCTGAACGAGACTACCAGCACCTTTAAATTTGTTGTTTTTCTTTTTCTTTTTTTGGAGGGGGGGACTTTTTTCAGCGCAGTCTTATCGATTGTTACATAAAGTTTCCGATTATCAAAATAAATTTGGAAAAATTTCAATATTTAAACAATTTTAGGTGGGGGTCTCAGTTTCTCATACAACTTTATAGTAAATCGATCCTCCATTTTGGAAACCACTCACGTTAGGGTCGCTTTGTTTTGTTTTTTGGGGGACGAGTTGTTGGTGTTGTTTTTGTCTTTTTCAAGTTTTCTTCAGTTCTTACGATGGCATCTTCCTTCCTCGGAAACTCCAAGAATGGCTTTATTAAAAATTTCGCAAAGGATTCAGTTGTTGAATATGCGCAGCAGAAAAGTTAATTGCACAGGATCGATTTACTATAAGGTTGTATGAAAATCTAAGCCCCCACCCCACAAAAAATTGTTTAAATTTTTACAAAATTTTTGGTCAATCGGAAAGTTTAGGGTTTAATCGATATGATTGCACTTAAAAAGTAAAAAAATTGATAATCAACAAATTTACAGGTGGTGATAATGACGTACTGGCGAGTGTTTCCAAAATGGAGGATCGATTTACTATAACGTTGTATGAAAAACTGAGTCCCCCACCTTAAAATTTGTTTAAGTATTGAAATTTTCCAATTTTATTTTTTTTTTTTTTGCCAATCGGAAATAAGATTGCATTGAAAACAAAAATGAAATCAAAGACAGAAGTCTATATAAAGAGATGTCTGCTAATTCTTTGTTTTTATTAAGTTTAAAGGTTCCAGTAGACGCTGTTAAATGTACAAAAAAACGATACACTACGCCTCCTCGGACTTACCCTGTCCTCAGACCTCAAATGGAACCACTATATTGAATCCATAGCAAAATCTACTGCTAAGAAGGTTGGGTCACTATGTCGATCCAGGATGTTTTTTCCACCTGAATCCATCCTGCATATATACAAGTCAACCATCCGTCCGTGCATGGTCAGGTGCCCCTGCCGTTCTCCTCAGTGTTCTTGACAGGCTCCAAAGGAGAGTCTGTAATGTGATAGGTACTGATCTGGCGGCTCAACTGCAGCCACTTCCCCATCGTCGAAATGTGACCTCCCTTTGTCTGTTCTATAAATACTTTCATGGCTTCTGCTCAGACGAACTTAAGTCACTGATGCCTCCTCAACAGGTGTTTACTCGTGCAACCAGACTGGCAACTGGGTCCCACCCATTCACAATCAGGTTAGCCAAATGCAAACGACAATTCTACTCCTGCAGCTTCTTCTCTCGCACTTCCGGCCTGTGGAACTCACTCCCGTATTCTTGCTTTCCTGACGGCTACAACCTCCAGAAATTTAAATGCAAAGTCAATACTCATCTACTAACCACTGGACTCTAGCTCTCTCCCCACCTCCGTATAACCTTCCCTTTCTTTCCACCTATGTATCTGTCATCGCACCTGCTTTCTCAGCTTTCTATTGCTCCTTTCTAACTAGTTTATACTCCTCATTCTTTTCTCATTAATCTTTTTACAGTTATGTAGCCCCCTGCACATCAGTGGCATTTCCGCCTTGCTCGGGGTGAAATGATTTTAAAAAAAACAACCGAAAAATACCTATTACCATAGTCTGTGACGTTACGGATACTCTCTGAGTAACGCAACGCTAAATAACAGCAAAGGTTAGATAAATCTGCTCCCATTTGGCCTGAAACCGCAAAATCTGATACAGACCTTGCAGCATCGCGTCCATTACAATTAGCGCGGCCATATAAATACTTACATCATCTACCTACTGAGATATGATGTGACACACGGTCGGGTTCATGGCAGGAAACGCGAGCGCATACACTCAGGCTAAAGACAAAACCTGCTCAGCCCCCGCAACCGTTGGTTGTGCTGGTCTTGGTGGCGACCACCGATCTACCCTTCTTGTGTAATGGAGAGGTGCAACCTTAGGCATCTGTTTCGCGGTACCGAGAACCTCGAATACGACACGCGTTCAACATTTGGAGAGAGACTAGCCACAAATGTACACGAATGACAAATGCAACTTAGTCTATATGGTAACACTGAGCCATATTCCGTAACATTTCTTTAGACTTAATTTAAAAACGAAGGATTTGAAAAGATGCTTATATTAACTTTCGTCCTTTTTTTTTTTGGTGTGAGTAACCCGCCACCAAAGTTTTAAAAGTATTTTTGATAAGCCACATATATATATATATATATATATATATATATATATATATATATATATATGCAACATGGCTGCACTTTTAAGTTAGCTAGTTTTTGAGTGTTGACATTTTTTTTTAAATTACTGACGAGGTCAACAAATAAAATTCATTCTTTCTTGTCTCGTACAGACGTGTTTTAAGCAGTGCCTTCCGCTATTTTACTGACGGATGTATGGAGGTCAAGGCTGATACGTCACTGAAAGTCCAGCAATCTCCCCCGACCCCATATGTTTTATTTATGTTTCTGTGTGCGTGCGCGTTTGTATATGTGTATATATGTGTGCCTAATGAGATACGAGGTTATTTATTAGTTTATATCTTGCTTTCAGTGTAGGTTATATACGTGCGTTGCTACGCATATATGAATATATGTCAGGCAAGAAACCACAAAATAAAACGTTAGGTAGTCTAAGTGAGATATTTAGTTTGAAAGTTACCTGATGCTATTTTTTCTTTGACACTCTAATAAAATAAATATTCTTAACCCGAGAACACTAACCATGGGTATATAGTACCCAGCGCAAATGACACCATTTTAATTAAATTTAATTAAATTTTCACTACCTGATTTTCTTACCTAAATAATATATTTTTTTAGTTCCTATTAATGTTAACTCAAAGTACAGATTTTGAAGTGCCTGCATGTAAAATACTTCAAATGCAGATTTATATTTAATATTTTTTGGTATTTTCAAAGTCGGGTATGATATACCTATAGTTAGTAGTGGTGTAACGTTAGTAATGATGTAATGTTAGTAGTGGTGTAACGTTAGTAATGATGTAATGTTAGTAGTGGTGTAACGTTAGTAATGATGTAATGTTAGTAGTGGTGTAACGTTAGTAATGATGTAATGTTAGTAGTGGTGTAACGTTAATTGATGGTTATTGTCCTATTCTAAATATTTTTTGGTTTGGATTTAAATACACAAAATTTTATTTATTTTTTTTTTCTTTTTGCTTAAAGATGTTAGATACGAATGTTTTAGATGCTAATATTGTGGTTTTTCGGTGGAAAAAACAATTATTTATTTGAAAAATCAATTAGAGTAATGATTTTAGACAAGAGATACAGCATTGCCGTAGATTGAGGTCAAGAGAAAACATTTAATCTTCGTGTTTTTATTTTGTTTGTTTTTTTTTTTCTTTCTTGGACGTGCGTTGTGATGCAGTGGATGTCGACTCAGAACGACAAATCAAGAGAGCCGAGTTCGAATTCAAGTTAAATTCCTGCAATCACTTCCGCACAATTACCCTTGGAAAAGGTATTAATCCATCTTTTCCCTCCAGTTATGAGTTAAATAATTGGACACATTGAGTTCTATAGCCTTGGCTGGCAAACTGCAGAAAGCAATGGCAACATAATGCGGGATAATCTCCTGCCCAGTCAGTCATGTCTCTTTCAAGACATGATCGCCCAAGCGTGTATCACGTATGGCACTTAACTGACTGTTTTTTCTCAGCTCCAGTAAAATTACCTCCTTGTAGGGGTGTAAATAAAACAACAAACATGATAGTTTTCTAAACGCAGCTTAGATGTCGTACAAGTTCAAACGAGGATGGAACTTATTACTGAATTGCAATGATTCTAGCGAGACACGCTTGCTAACCATTACACCACGGCGATGGATGAATGTGTCACAAGTAAATAATTTCGTATAGTAATTTAGTCGATTGAGATGAAAGTTTGCATGCAGTCACTAGATTGGTGAATATGGTTGAATGTGTATGTAGGTATATATGCATATACAAAACTAAAAAAATAATATAAAAAATGATAAAAAGTGCCTGAATTATAATCCTACAATACCAAATGGCTGTGATGCAAATCACGATAAAACAAACAAGCATAGAAATACACTGGTTCTCTTTAAGTTTCAGGCTAAGAAGTCATAAGTTAGAGTAATTAATGTCATTTAACACAACCAATTTATCGTCAGGGACATCAAAACTCTCTCCAAATTGTGTCTTTCTTTTTTTATTCTTTTATAAGCAGTAGCAATATTTTCTCTATGAAAGAATTGTGAAGTAACGGATAGTGGCACGGATTCAGGAAAAGGAGAGACAAATATGAATGACAGCAAAATTTATTACATTAACTCACGTATTAATACCCTTGGAAAAGGCATTAATCTATCTCTTCTCTACCGAACCCCTAGCTATGGTACCCAGTAGTGGATACTATAGCAATTGGACGTCTAGATGATCAACTCTTAATTGAAAACCTTCAGCTATGTTCAATAGCCTCAACCACCCAATCGGACTCGCGTGATGAGTAAAGTCACAATTCTGAACGATATGGTCAATTAAATCCCTTCAAGATGCAGCTCTAAATACAGATTTGTTCTAACTAGAGGGAACCCGTGGAATTTCCAATGAGGGATAATTATGATTTTCTGGATAAATTTTAATTTATCATAATACAAATGATAGTAACGTCTTCAAACATAAAGGTATTGGATAATAAAATAACGATAACACAGAGTGTAATTTTATTAAAATATCTATAAAAAATAATGGCCATAGAAGCTATTTTACTGTAATTTTAAGCGGCGTATGCACAGGCCATAACCAAAATACTGTATGCTATTTTCTGAGAGATTTTGAACATTTTTTATTATTATTATTATTATTAAAAAATCTCGGCTCCTGTGTTAATTGTAAACAAAAGAGAGCAACTGGGTAATGGCCAAGGCTGTAAAGGCCAGAAAATGTGCTATTAGGTCGCGGGATACGACAACAAACCTACCTATTTTTACTATATTGTACAGTACACACATATACACACACACACAATTACTGCTACAACCACCAGCTTAACCTGCTACTGATACGGTAATGCTATAGGCTCTCTACTCCTACTCTCTCACTCTTTACAACCCTTCCGTTTGGCAAAGGTGAGAGAAAGGCTGAGGAGAGTAGCGTTTATAGATTATAAAAAGATAGAGGGGAAGGAAAAGCTCGTGTAGAGAGTAAGTGTGTTATCTTTCTTCAGTGGCGTAACGGACGGAGGAACTAAGTAACTAACTAATTAAGGAAGGAACAAGCGGAATTATTATATGGTGTGCTCTTATTATGGTACCTTTACCGCTCGATCTCTATGAATGAAGACCGTTCTAAACTTTGGTACCTCTCAGACAATACTTATCTCACCGTCAGTTACGGTTATAGTGAATTCTGTTCTCACTTGGTATCTTATAGTTTTGCTAATGTTCCCTTATTAAAAGTCCCCATGGCCATTCAAGGACAAAGAATTACTGTGCGGATTTGTATTAGTTGAAAGAAATATAGACAGCTATTTCTAGACTTGATGAGGAAAAGATTTAATTAGCCAATAAAATTTCAGAGTTCAGGCGGAGATCTCGAGACTATAGATTTTAAGTAGACTTTTGAAAGAAACCGAAAACCCAATCCTAAAAAGAAAACGAGGAATGAACTCGTACTCCTATTTAAAAGACCGGTAAGGTATGTAAACCAGGGGATAGGGGAGTATATCTAATCTACTCATATTGGGAGAGGAGAAAACATAAAAAGAATTGATAAATAACATTTCAGATTTCAGGCAGAGAAGTTAGAAGTACAGATCTAAAGGAACTGGAAAGCTTATCCTAAACAGAAAATAATGGGTAAACCTCTACTATAGGCAAGCCTATCTACTTCCATTTGCATCGAATTGTTACAAAAGCATTGGAATCAGTTTATCACTCTAGAAGGAGACTATGTTGATGAATAAAGTCGAATTTTGCTTAAAAGTTGTTTTATTAGATAAGCCCGGGATTTATTGAGTGATGTACTACATCCGGCAGCAAGGCCTTCTGGTCGGTTATGAGAAGCATGGAACCACCTCTTAATTGCTGTTGTCCCAAGGTCCACTCTGACCTGGAGTGTTAGCAACTGTTAGGGTCCCAGCTATGAACAAATAGTCAACCCTGGAAATAAAGCAAAATGCTGTGAAAATATAAAAATACATATTTATAGGGAAAATGCCAGCAATAAACTTTTAACGAATTAACGTTTCCAATAATACTTATTCAGAATAGGTATTGTTGGAAATACCTATTATTATGACAGCGTGACCAACAATATATTTCATCTATGTTTGAAGGCATACAATTGCGCTATAAATATTTAGATTTCGGCATTAAATAACCCATAAAAGTTGATATGCCACTAAACAAAATCAACCAACCAAAGAACCAACATGAAAGAACTTTCATACCATTAAGCCATATAATATTCTAAAATTTTAATAAAACTACAACATGAAACACACATATATTCACCTGCATTAATAATGTTCACACAAATATATATATATATATATATATATATATATATATACTAGCAGTATTACCCGGCGTTGCTCGAGTGTAATAAAAGCTTTAAAACTAATCCATGGTTCTGGAGCTCAGACTCTTTGGACGTTGGCACGAAAGACTAAAAAGTAATAGTTGTTTCCAGTTAAAGTGAGACCGTAGACTGAAAGAAAAATGAATGGATGTAAGTCAAATTTTGATTTCCTGGTATCGATATCAAATAAGTTTTTTTTTCGTCGTAAACTGAATTTTGAAGGCTAAATAATTTCTTTGAGTAAATGGTATCATAGCTGAGACTAAGAACTACAATTATACCTACTTGGAGCCAAACCCGAAGCATAAACTAAAATAAAAGGGCTAAAAAACATACAGACGTACAGGCAGATAAACAGACACACTCACAAACATCGTGCCTTTTATATATATATATATATTATCGATTTTCTGCACTATTGTAAGAACTGCAACCTTGAAAGTTCTGATACCGTTTCTTATATCTTTGTCTATGAGTGTATCAAATTTGATTAAAATCGGACCACTCCTTCTATAACCCGATTTTTTTTCGATTATCGATTTTCGATATTTATCGGGGGTACCTCGACACAAAATCTAGCTAAGAACACTCGCAGACGCTTATAGTACAACTGTGTAAATTTTCAAGTAAATCGGTTTAGCTGTTTTGAAGTCTATAGGTAACGGGCACACACACACACACACACACACACACACACACACACAGAGTTCCATTTATAAATAAGTTTAAATATATATTATCGTTTCACCCCAAGTAAAGCAGTAACGTCACTGATGCACAGGGGGCTACATAAGAGAAAATATTAGATAGGAGGAGAGTAAAGAGAAAGACGAACCAGTTACGGGGGTGATAGAGAAGGGAGCAAGAGAAGGATGGGAATACAGGTGTGATGACAGTTGCAAAGGTAAAGAGAAAGGAAGATATACAGGGTGATGTAGAAAGAACTGGAGTCAAGTGGTTAACAGATGGGTATTGACTTTGCATTTAAATTCCTGGAGGTTGTAGCCATCAGGAAACCAAGAATATGGAAGCTAGTTCCACAGGCGGGAAGTGCGAGAAAAGAACCTGGTGGAGTAGAACTGTCGGCTGGATTTTGGTTAATCTAACTGTGAATGGGTTGGACCCAGTTGACAGTATCATCTACCATGTATTCAGTTGTAAAAGCAGAATAACGTATATCATATTTTTATTATTTCCAAACTTCTACGAAAATTAAATTTAAACATTTAACGACACATTAGGAATTGATGTGCCGTTAAAAAAAATCAAATCAATTAATCAATCCTCATGATGTGTGCTAGAAATTTCAGCTTTCGGACTGCCCACGAAATTAAATTTCCTCACCACGAAAACAGTAACGCCTTCATCGTCGTCCTCTTTTCATTATAATTGTTATAATCATTATTGTTGCCGTTATTACGGTTTGTATCTTTTTTTGTATTTTTCAGATTCGGCGATGGTCATTTGAAATTCGTTGTTTTAAAGAAAAGAAAAGAATTTGTTTTTGAAATGTAACAAGTTGAGCAGTAACACCAATTAAAGTTTATTCAGAAGTTTAACAATTTCATATGTGGTACTGAAAGCATTGGTTTACGGAGCATAGCGTAGATGTGGCACGAGGTCAATATTAAGGAGCACCCAGAAAAAATCGAACACACTGCTCAGCTGTAATTGATTAAGCAGGATAAACTTTGTAGCCATTACACCACGTGAAAACGTACAAATATTAAATATAAGCAACTATAAAAAAAATAGATCGATGTCAGTCAGTTAAGTGCCATAAGGGATACACTGTTGGTCGAACATGTCTCAAAACAGACAAACTGACTGAGTAAAACATCTGCGGTAGACTGATTGCCAACCAAAGCTATTGAACCTAACCTGTCCCGCTATTTAACCCATAGCCGGAGTAAGAAGAAGCGGATTAATATATTTGGCAAAAAATAAGTAAGTGAAAGCAACGAATTTGACTGGAATTGAACCCGGCTCTCCGAGTTCTCGTTCCGAGCTGATATCTACAGCACCACAATGATTGATGTCAGTCAGGTGCCATACGTGATACATGCAAGCGCGATCATGTCTCATTCGAGACATGACTGACGAGGCAGAAGATTTTCCAACTATAGGTTGTCATTACTTTCTGCGGTAGACTGGTTGCCAGCCATGGCTATAGAACCCCAATCTATCCTGTTATTTAACCCATAACTGGAGGGAAGAGACTGATTAATACCTTTCCCAAGGGTGTTTGTGCGTAAGTGAATGCAAAGAATTCAACTGGAATTCAAACTCGACTACTCGGTTTCTGGTTCCGAACCGATATCCACTGCACCACAACGCACATCAGTCATTTAAGTGCCATACGTGATACACGCTTTGAGTGATCATGTCTCGAAAGAGACATGACTGACTGGCCAGAAGATTATCCCGCGGTAATTTGCCATTACTTTCTGCGGTAGACTGGTTACCAGTCAAGGCTATAGAACCCAATCTGTTGTGTTATTTATCCCCAAACTGGAGGTCAGAGACGGATTAATACCTTTCCCAAGTGTATTTGTGCGTAAGTGAATGTCAGGAATTCAACTGGAATTCGAACTCGGCTTTCCGATGTGTTGTTCCGAGTCGATATCCACTGCACCACAACACAACCCATATCCCTCATCTCTAAATGTATTCGTTATATCATAATGTAAGGAAAGTTGAGTGTAAACATTTAAGTGAATAAGCATGAAACAAGTCAAAGAGAGAAAAAAAGATGTTTTTCTGTATTCAGAAATTAACTGAACTCCTTAATTTTAATTACTCTATTAAATTATATAATTATTTATAAATTCTTTTTTTATTATTTGTACCCGGATTAAATGTGGGGAGATAAACTGACAAAAAAAACGGACTTAAAACAAGACCGAATGAGAAAGAGAGCACCTCCCTTATCGCTTGATCAGAAATTCTAACTTCGTTTCTCTCTGTTAGTTCTTGTGACACATAAACGTACACACGCACATTGACTTTCAGTCTCGTTCGGTATCAAACCAGCGAAAAGCAAGGCGAGCAAGTTGAAGCAGAAAAGCAGAACGGTAGAGTGAGACTGGAAAAGTGACAGCAGTCTATGTTGTTGCACAAGTGCATGCATGTACTCCAGTGTATACGTGCTTCGAGACGTGTAACGATATCAATGAATGAAAGTGTATGTCCCTTCCTAGCAAAAGTTTCTCCGTTTTCTATTGTGAAAATATTTCAGCAGATGACTTCTTCGATCTTAGCCATCGCTCAGACCGCACGACCCCCGTTCGGCTGTCTTATTATTAATTACTTTTGGCTGCTACTCGCCTTAAAATTGTACATTTAATCGTACACGCTTTACAAAGAATATATATTGTCTAAGACTCAACCAAGTAATAATAATTTGCTTGATCACTACTATCTTAACCTGTTCAAACCCAGAGAGAGTTAACTGTTATCTTTTTTTACTATACATATAAACTGCCCCTTAACTCTATCTTCATTGACCCCTTCCCGCAACCTCCCGAGGTCTGTACTGTGTGACCCTTACTGTAAAAAAAAAAAAATTCATAAATTGCTATTTTCTTGTATCGGGGGTCACTCGCACGGACTCAATCGTTCAGAGTTGTTATTAAGTTTAGGTTAGATTTTTGGAATAAGGTTAAAAAGTATGAGCACCCATTAAGGGTCGAATTCATTATTTAATTACCAGTTATCAATTCGATAGAATTTACCACATCTGCGCCCACATAATTCGTACTTAACTTGTTTATTAAAAAGTATATTTGTAAAAACGAGAAATATCAAAATAAAAGAAAAAAGAAAAAAATTTAAAGATTTAAAGAAAAGATAACAAAGAAATATATTTTGGGTTTTTCTTTTCCTTTTTTTTTTAGGTGGGGATTAACTTTAAAAATAAAATTTTAAAAAAGCACGTCGCTAAGTCCCGGATATAAACTCCACGTTTTCTTTTGCTTACCGAGAATTATCCCTTACACAACAACAACTACTATTACAACTGCTTTTTCAACAGCAACAACAACAATTGAAGCACCTTCTCTCCTACTAAGTATTACTACCACCACTACTATTACGACCACGACGACTACCATCGACGCTGTTAGCTGTGTTATTTGCCGAACTCGTCGTGTGGTCGAGTGTCATAACAGGTCTCTCTCTCTATCTCTCTCTTCCTCTCTAACCCTATCTACATCTGAGGCTGTGAAGAAACTACCGACCAAAGACTAATAACCCGCGGCTTACAACAACCTTATTCCTCTCAGTACAACGGGAAATTCTTAAAAAAACGAAAAAATAAAAACATACTCAGGAGGTTAAAAAAAAAAAAAAAAAAAAAAAGCTGAGGATTTCTTTACCTGGGATTATATTTGTTCTGCTG
>JBBBDQ010001045.1:2622500-2890000 GCA_037127315.1 Ascarosepion bandense
ATGGCCCTCCACAATTTCGTCTTTTGTTACTGTGCCTCTCTGCCCTTATTTTCCATCCATTCACCGACACCTTATAATCGGGCTATTGGCTGAATTTTTCCCTGCTTCTTTTGCCTTGTGTATGCTCTGTGAGTGTTAAGTTTTCCAGATTTTCTTTTCTCATTTTATGTCTCAGAGACGTCAGTTGTCAATTTTTAGATTGTTGGTTCCAGCTTCTTAGTATTCCTAGATTTCTTTAAAACTTCCTCGTGGCTCACATGTTCCGTTCATATTATTTTTCAATATATTTCTAAATAGGACCGCGTCTTGATCACTTCATATCCCCTCTTTCGTTCGTCATATCATCAAATGTCTGCATGCACAAAATATTGTTATCCTAAATACACACAGATGCATACAACGCATAGCGTATTTTGACTTGGTCATAATATAAATCTAAACATTACAGATTTTACAAGTGCACCGATGTACTGTTACATCGTGCCAAGATTTCAAGTGGGTCCAGGCTGACCTGTTTTGAACTCTTGTCTTTACCTACGACTCCAAAAGTAAATATTTATATATATATATATATATATATATATATATATTTTAATGAACTTCTTTTTATAATTGTAGTCGCGTAAATATAACAAAGCGTTTTGAATGCTAATTTTCAAGTTAGGTTGGTCTTTATATTTTCCGTCACACAATATTCCTAATAATGCTCTCAAAAGGGGGCACAATGCATTTGCGTATATGAAAAACACAAACAAACAAGAGGAAGGTTGATTAATTTATTTTCCACGGTTTATCAACACTTTTCAGGTTTTCAAAAATATTTTTACATAATAGGATTTATTTTTTAAATAATGGTTTCAGTGATACAAGTCTTACTAATCAACCCATACTTAGGGGAGAAGAGCTTTGTTCATACTATACCCAAGATCACTTTCGTGTAAATGGATATAACGAAGCCGGCTCTCCAATTAACAAATTCGAGCAAATTTGTATTACACAACCCGCACATCGAAGTTTATAGCACTTTGGTATTCTCATGCCGTCACCCATCTAGATACTGAACATTGCTTTACTACGGTGATCTTACGGGGACCGGTATATCAACGTGATTTGGTCGTAAACCAGGAAGAAGCGATGTAAGGTTAATAAAATAAATCACCGTAAACATGGGAATTGAAACAATATCAACAACAAAGCAAGAAAATAACTTTTTTGTTTGTTTTTTTTTTATTTTGTTTTTATATATTGTTTTAATTCTATTATTGCATGCAATTTAATACGACCATTTTAATAGTATTAATAACGTCTTGTGTCCCCCCGCCTGGACTATTTAATCTTCCTATATTTTTCCTAATTTGGCTTAGAGCCTGAGCAAGGCAAATTCGGTATATATCTACACACTTATTTAACAATTGCCCGCCTGTAATTATGCTAGAGCATAAGTACGGTGAGTTTTTTTAAATATATACATTTAAGTACTTTCTAGTATATTAGAGAAAGACTGCATTATATATCATCCATACTCACGAATCGTGCGACTTTTGCAGACCTAATTTTGAAGCTAATTTTAAGGGGGTCGCATCATACACGAGATTTAAAATAATAGCTTATGTACTGCCAAGTCTTCAAAAGTCGCATGATACGTGAGAATTTTTTTTTAATCCTATCACCCCGAGCAAGGCGGTAACGCCACTGATGTGCAGAAGGCTATGTAAGAGTGAAAAGATTGGAAAAGAGAAAGCCGGCAACCACATCCTAAACAGGGAACAAGGGATGAGCCTGTTCAACAGACGTGGGTGGAGTGTGAACCGGGCGATAGTTTAGTCTACCTACTCCAATTGAAATAAAAGAAAAGAGTGAAAAGTTTGGAAAAGAGAAAGCCGAAAACCACATTCTAAACAGGGAACAAGAGATGAGCATCTTCACCTGTTCAATAGACGTGGGTGGAGTGTGAACCGGGCGATAGTTTAGTCTACCTACTCCAATAATATACATGTAAATATGTATGGAAGATTAAGACTGCATTAAATACCGTACATGCTTTTGTAGACCTTTTTTTAAACTAATCTTAAGGGGGTTGCATCGTATACGAGACATAAAATTAGCGTATGTAATACTGGCCATTGAACAAACTATATATCCATTTACTGTAATAAAAAAAGAACAGCTGCAATTAAAAATAAATATGATTTTCATAAAACTGATTCTTTACTTGGTGCAATGGTTAACAAGTTTGACTCGATAGAATCCTTACACTTGAGAAAAGGAGTTCGGTTCTCACTGGGTGTCGCATATTTTCGCTTGTGCCATATTTAAGCTGTGCTTAGAAAATCACCTATTAAGCCGTTTCCTTTCGTTAAATATTAAATTTTTAATGTGCGTGATTTATAAATATATATTCAGTAATGGATTAGAGCACTCTGGCTATTGGGCGGATATAATGACAAAGACGCTAAAAAGTCTGCCTTCTACCAAACGCCCATAGCCCAGAGATAGAATCGCTGACTGACACCAATTCGGTCGAGTTTCAATCCTGGGTTAAAAGCAATCGGAGTCTAACCGTACTGATGAGCGGTTATACAGCGAAACAGATCTGTCTGCGGATGACATATATATATATATATATATATATAATTTGTGGTGATTCAAATTTTTGACCGGTCCTGGGTATGACGGTAAAATGCATCCGGCAGCAAGGCCTCTGAGTGGGACGTTGTGAGGAGCATGGAACCACCTCTTAATTGCTGTTGTTCCCAGGTCCACCCTGACCCGGAGTAGTAGCACCTGTTAGGGTCCCAGCTATGGGCAAATAGTTAACCCTCAATCTGGGGTCGAAACACTATGAAAGTATAAAAATACACTTTTATAGAAATATATACATAAAAATAGACTTTTATAGAAAAATATACATTTTTGAAGGAAAAATATTACCAATAATACATTGTAAAGAAAACAAAATTGTTCCCATATCACATTTTTGAAGGAAAATTATTCGCGGCAAAACATTTTTGAATACAAAACTAGAAGACATTTTCAGTTGTCTAAAATAAAAAAAAGAATAAACAAAACAAAACAAAACATTTCCATTAAAATCTGACTAAATCAACCTTCACACTATAACCGAACATTAAAAAAACCCTCAAAACTCCACCTTTTTGGCATCAAGTAACCCACAGTTTGATATGTCATTAAACAAAATTCAATCACAAAATTCTTGACCTGATCCGGAGGTAACCATGTATGTGATCACTAATTTTAAATTGATCAGTAAAATGGTAAAATGAACTTATAAATTACCAAGTTAGTGCACAGATACTACAATGACACTAGGTAAAGAAACCTGGTTACATATCTAATAATAAGGCATGTAATATTCACGTATTAGTGAATGTAATTCGATTCCTCAATACGAGCCGCTATCCATTCAGTCAGTCAGTTAAGTGCCAACCGCAATACATGATTGGGCGATCATGTCTCTTTCGGTCCATGACAGACTAGGCAGAAGATTTTCCTGCAGGATGTTGCCATTTCTTCCTGCGGTAGACTGGTTGACAAACAAGCCTATAGAACTCAAGCTGTCCTATTATTCACACCGGACCTGGAGAGAGAAGAGATACGTTCATATTTTTCCAAACGGTATTTGATCGTATTTCAACTGGAATTCGAATTCGGCTTTTTTATTTCTCATTCTGAAGCGTTATCCATTATTCTTTCATAAATAAATATTTTATATCTCTCGTTATATACTCAGGTTCCATGCCATTTTTGACGACCTTTCTTTGAAGATAATTTTAAGGGTGTCGCATCATACATGAGATTTTTTTAAAAAATAACGTATGTACTGCCAAGCTTTTCAAACTTGCATGATACGTTAATAGCTCTGAACAAATATAAGTGGCACAAAAACTAGGCGTATTCTTTTCAAACTAATTAGTTTCGTATTTATTTAAACTTTTATGAACAAGACATCCGTAGCGGGCAGGCAGATGACGCTACAAAATGACACTTTGCTTGTGTTGCTTTATGTAGAGAAATCGAGAGCCATGATAGAGCTCATGTGTACAAACCTCGAAGTATAAATATAAAATAGGATGTGCGTTGTGGTGAGGTGGATATCGGCTCGGAACGAGAAATCGAGGAGCCGAGTTCAAATTTCAGTTGAATTCATTGCATTCACTTACGCGCAAATACCCTTGGGAAAGGTATTAATCCATCTCTTCCTTCCAGTTATGGGTTAAATAACAGGACAGATTGGGTTCTATAGCCTTGGCTGGCATCCAATCTGCCGCAGAAAGCAATAGCAACCTACTGCGGGATAATGTTCTGCTAAGTCAGTCATGTCTCTTTCGAGACATGATCGCCCAAGCGTGTTTCACGTATGGCACTTAAGTGACTGATAAATATTTACTCAAATTAATAATGAATGTGCCCTGAAAATCAGCATTGTAAACCCTGGTTGGTTGTTGTCAAAACCAAACAACAATTTTCTCTTAATCATTGCAAGTCCTTTAGATGGCTCAGTCATCGGTGTGAATGTTGAGAAAGGAAGTTCACACACACGCATATATATATATATATATATATATATATATATATATATATATTTGTGAAATGAGAATAAAAAATTTACAAAGGCCCAATTCATTATCAGCTGTTTGGTACGACTACGCACTCTTGTACAGGTGAAATATTTTGATATCTTTCTTTTTCTTCACATTTAATAAATGTAAAAAGGTTCTCCTGTCGCCCGATTCCCACTTCTCCCCCATTGATCAGAAGTAGTGATTTCAACCTTGTTTCCTGTTTAGGATTGATTTCTTATTGCTTCAAAAGTTTTATCATTCACTTTCTCTCTCAATATCCTCTTGCGTCTTAGTGGCATTATCGCCTTGCTTGCAGGGAAAACGATGAAAACCATTGGTTTCTATGAGCTTAAGAAGTGACATTCTTGGGGTTATGCAGGAAAGTCACAGTAAAACTTAAAGGGGTCAAGATTATGGTGATTGGAAAACCATGTTACTTATAGTTTGTTCCACAAAGCAACAGTTCGAAGTTGTTTGAATGAAACTTACTTTATATTATTGGAATACGAAGGGTACGGAGATAATTCACACTTACGTATGTGGCATGGCATGGCCCAGTTGTAAAGGTCATGGGTGGTTGAACTAAGGAATGTAACACATGCCATGGATATAGCGATAGAGCAAGGGGAGACACTGGACATTTTGTTTGAGGCAAAATGGATGTAGGGTGGAAAATAACTCCCCAAAATGTCCGTGGAGGCGTCTTTTTACTTTACTTTCTTTCAAAATTAATGATTACGCGTACTAATATTCAGTTTAACATGTGCCCGCGCATCCAGTTTTGTACATTAATAGCTGCTAATTTTTTGCATACGATTATTATGTTTTAAACTGGGCTCTGCCTTCAGAATATTTTGTCAGTCTTCTAGAGGTCAGGTTGCTTAGTTCAAAAATGGAAGAACATTTTTCGCCACCTTAATATCAATACAAGACCCAAGAGTCACTCAAGGTAGTGTTACTCAGTAAAGTTAATAGATATCAAGTCACTTTAGACGTGTAGATTGTAGTTATGAGTAAAGCATTCTCTCGGGAGTTTGTAACACAAAGTAACTGTTCCGAGAAAGAAACTATCTAAATGGAACGTGCTTTTTATCAAAGTAACTTGAAGGGAACAGGGATGGTTTGCCACATTGAACATAGTAAGGTGGGGTTGAGATGGTGGAACTAGGGAATGTAACACATCCAAACATAGTAATTACATAGAAAGCTAAGACTGTGCCAATATCGCATAAACTTCGAGTCGAGTAGAAACAATGGCTTGACAACCAGTGACTATTACTAAAAGTAATTTGAAATTTATTACGCTATTTCTGTGCGCTTATTTGAAAAATTTTGATAAATATTTTCATTTTTAAAAATAAAAATAAGATTAGCTCTTAGCTGCGACTGCTTGGGCAAATAAGGTAGTTATGGGAAGTGGATTTGCTCTAATACTAATATAAACATCATCTATGTTCCGTGTCTTTTCAGAACGTAGGCGATCATGGCCTTCCAATTCTCCCTATCCCGAATGGCTCTTAGCCTTCTCCTGTTACCCCTACCCAAACCCTGCTCTGCTATCCACTGAAGCCCGTCAAGTGTGTTACACGGTGCTTCCCCCTGTCTCTTTTTATCTCTATCTGACCTGTGAGTATCAGATTCTTCAAGCCATCCGTTCTCATATGTCCCTGAAACAGCTGTCTTTTCCTATTAGTTTCTTTTTCGTTTCGAACCTCTCCAAAACATGATCACTGCTGACATGTTCGGTCCATGTTAACCCCAACATTTTTCTGTAGAAACCACACCTTGGTTGCTTCAAGTTTCTCCTTTATGCACATTGAAAAACAGACATCAAATAGCAATCCAGTACTCTCTTTGTTTTTCTTCCATTACTCTCTTTTCTTTGTTTCTAGCGAAATTCTCTTTTCTTTTAACTTAGCTATTGAAATGCATCCTTGGCTATGCCAATTCGCCCTCGGATCTCGGTGTCACATTTTCCGTCTATGGCCTTTAAAAAAAACAGACATATCTATCTTTATAATCATGCCAGGGTCAAATCAATTCGTTAAGATAGAGAAATAGGACATAAGTCGATGTGGATTCAGGATTTGACGATAGTCATTAGTGAGAAAAAAAGAACAACCTTAATCAAGAGCAAATCGAAATTACTTCTAATAGATTTATGCCTCTAGATAAGGTATAAATCGACTTCTCACTGTGCACTTTATTTAATGCACACTAGTTTAACCAGGGCGTCAAAGTTGGTGTGTTTTTGTTATTATTGTGAGCTCCCCATAAGTAACCTTTTAAATATTTATAGTACGCGAACGGGCCACCTAATTTGACATCCGCGACAGGCGGGATTTTGCCGTTGCCGTCAAATTTCGAACCCCCCGTGGAGCGTAAGACGAGGGATCGCTCGTAGACCACTTGACTTCAGGCTCGGGGTGTCGTACTTAGTAGAGCAGCCATCACACTGCGATCTATTGAGACTAAGCCCTCGACCGACTCGATTCGTCCTCCAGAGTGAGACGGCCCACGCCCGACTTGGTCCGCCAGGACCACCGTCGGCGAAAAAGTGCGTGCCGGGATATTTACGTATAGACCAGCACTTGGGTTAAGATCAGTGCTGTGCCTCACCCAAGCTTTTTTTACCTAGGGTCACTGTAGTATCTGTGCACTAACTTGATATTTATAAGTTAATTTTACCATTTTACTGATCAAGTTAAATTTAGTGGTCACATACATGGTTAGATTCAGATAGGTCAAGAAACTGAATCTCTCTCTCTCTCACTCACACACACACACACACACACACACACACACACACACACACACTATAAATTCAATATTTGGCAAAAAGAAACTGCAAAATAGAGGTGATTTTTCTAAGCACAGCTTAAATGTGGCACAAGGCGAAAATATAAAGTGTAAGGATTCTACCGAGAATTAGTCCTGGATATGACTGTAAACTGCATTCTGACTGGGAGGTTGTGAGGAGCATGGAACCACCTCTTAATTGCTGTTGTTCCCAGGTCCACCCTGACCCGGAGTGGTAGCACCTGTTAGGGTCCCAGCTATAGGCAAATAGCTAACCCCTCAAACTGGGGTCAAAACACTATAAAAGTATAAAAATAGACTTTTATAGAAATATATACATACAAATAATCTTTTATAGAAAAATATACATTACCATAACACACTTTTGAAGGGAAAAAATTTGTTATAATGCATATTTGAACAAAAAAAATACCAGCAATACATTTTTTTATTCAAAACTAAAAGACATTTCAGTTTTCTAAAATAAAAGAATCAAAAACTTTTCATAAAAATCTGACTAAATCAACCTTCTCACTATAAACAAACATTAAAAATACCTTAACCCCCCCTTTTTTTTTGGCGTTGAATAACCCATAGATGTTGATATGCCATTAAACAAAACTCAAATTCTATCGAGAATTAACCATTACACCACTTCGAGGCAAAATAGTGTGCTCAATACAAAAACGAAAATTGTAGGGCAATTTCATATAAAATATGACATTTACCCTGCATTGGTTTATTTTACACACGCATACACACACACACACACACACACACACACACACATCCATATATATATAGTCATCCGCAGACAGTCCTATTTGACCGTATCACTCATCAGTTCTGTTAGACATCCGATTGCTTCTAGCCAGCATTGAAACCTGACTGAATTGACGTGTCGGTGATTCTAAATTCTAATCTATTGACGCTCGGTGGAGAAAGGCGTATTTTAGCGTGTTATATACACAATGAAAATTTCTTACTGAATATTCTAATATATCATTTTTTTATGGATTACGATACTCACGTTGGTCTCGTCTAAAATGGCTCATTTTTTGTTTCACTTAAACCCACAGATAGTACATGTCAATCCACTGGATACTACTTTTAAATCCTTGTTTTGATTTAAAATACCGAGTTAAACACCACTCGCCTTCTTACACAGCTTCCACAGACATTAAAAGAGAGAGAGCCATGCTTGCCCACGAGTGAATTTCCACCATATATATATATATATTAATTTTAGTGCAAATAATTTGTCACTTTAACTAAGTAGTTTCATGCTGACTTCAAAGTTTTGTGTAAACACCGTTATGATGCCCTCACTCATTGGGCATATATATATATAGAGAGAGAGAGACTCCATCGTACATTGATGTAATATAATGTGCATATTAATATATAATTTATATATTTGTAATACATTGAACTTTGTTTTATTAATGCCTGAATAATATTTTTAAATATGTGTATAGCAACATTATTTATTATTAATTCACACTCCTAATATATATATATATATATATATGTGTGTGTGTCTGTGTGTGTCTGTGTGTATGGCGATATAATGCTTTTATAAACCTTTGTAATAAAATTACAATATCAAGCTATACTCGGTATCGAGCAACCTTCATAAAAGTAAATGCTTGAACAGTTTTAATCTGTGTTCTTTCACTTTCTTATATAAATATATATATATATATCTATATATATATATATATATATAGAGAGAGAGAGAGAGAGTGATCGATCGAGAGGGAAAGTGTGCATTTTGTTACAAAAAAAAAACTAAAACTTAAACGAAATTCTGTGCTTTTAAACAGATAGAAATTACGTGATGTGAAACTTCTCTAAAAAAAAAACAATTTCCAAGAAAGAAAAGCAGCCTATGTCGATTTAAATATTATGAAAAATTTGCGCAAATTAAAATCATAAAATCTCAAATTAAATGCATTTTACAATAATTACATTAGTTTGTTTATAACTGCTACTTCAAAACTGAAGAGTGCTAACGTAGCAGTCTGATCGTTGTCTCCTTTTGAGTAATGGCATTGAGTAGCGTATTTCTTCTACCTTGCTCATTTAGACTTGGTTCTCTCTCTCTCTCTCTCTCTCTCTCTCTCTCTCTCTCTCTCTTTCTCTCTCTCTCTCTTTCTTTCTCTCTTTCTTTCTCTCTCTTTCTTTCTCTCTTTCTTTCTCTCTCTCTCTTTCTCTCTCTCCCTCCCTCTTTCTCTCTTTCTCTCTCTCTTTCTCTCTCTCTCTCTTTCTCTGCTATTGTGTAGGTAGGTGGCTGTCTTTGACTTTTTCCCCTATCGGTTTAAGTTTCTACATTGATTTATTTGTTTTACTTTTTATTTCTTTACGAATATACCCTGCCGTAAAAAATGGCGACAAAATATTAGGGAGAATTATATATATATAGCGGTCGTTATTATAATAGAGGATACATATATATATATTAACTATTCGATGACAAATATTGCAAAAAAATAAAAAGGCACTGTTAAAGAACAAACACGTGGCAAGTGGTTTCCTAACTGGTAGTAAAGAGAATAAACTGAGCTAATGCTTCTTCGCTATTGTCTCTTTCTCCATGAGCGTGACAGTTGATATACTAAGCGCCGCTTAGATGTGACACAAGGCCGCAAGTAAGGGGTACCTAGTGAGTATCGAACTCATTACTCAGTTGTAATATGTTCTAGCGGGAATATCTTGCTAACCATTATGCCATCTCCATGAGTGTGACAGGTGTGAAATATATATATATACGTAGTGTGCTAAGAAATTCTGGGCCCAAAACGATCTGCCAAATCGGATCAAATAATTAAAACCCTAGTTTTGGAGAAGTGTGTGTGAGAGAGAGAGAAATTACGATAAATGCCTACGCAAATACTAATTACAAAGAGGTGTTGAAAAGTCCTCGACCTAATTAAGTCATCCCAAAACAAATTACAAATTATGATGCTTGGTATTTCTTCAGATTTTAGGAATTGGACCTGGCCGAAAATTTTTCATCAGCCACTTTTATACGACCAAATTTCTCATCGCCTTCGATGTATAAGGGTTGAGTTATTCATCTCCTAAACCTGAACTGTCAAACTACTCGCGCATATGATCTGTTTATCATGTTGCGGGCTCCCACACTTTACGAAATAACTTAATGCAGGAACTGGTGCGCAAGATGACATGAGGTCCCCAAACATCCCCCTTGAATTTTGAAATACCAAGTCTTATGAAACCAGTTTGTCCTATTTAGCACACAGATAGTAGAAAGATACTGATTTCTAGCTTTTTAATAAAGGTATTTGTGAGTGAGTGACTGTAACGAACAAGATTGGAATTCAAATTCTTCTCTCCGACTTGTCAATCCGAACCACACACACACACACTATATATATATATAATATATATATATATATATTAACCACTTATTTGTCAGAATTAAATTAGACCAGTGCACAGTTGTATTAAAAAGTGCTCAATACATATTTAATGTAGAGCTTTCAAATATTTTTATTCGGAATTCAGCCTATTATTCGCAAACTTAGTTTTAACCTCTCGGGATTTTCAGGCGTTTTATATATAGATATATAGTCATACTCAGACAGATCTGTTTCGCTGTATGACAGCTCATCAGTACGGTTAGACATCCGATTGCTTCTAGTCAGGATTGGTATCAGTCGGTGATTCTACCTCTGAGATATGGGCGTTCGTTGAAAGGAGGCGGACTTTAGCGAGTTATATACAATGTAAACACACGCCAGTAGCCGAAAGTTACCGAATGAAAAATATATGTATACGCCTGAAGATACCGAAAAGTTAAAACCAAGGATGTGGAATCTGCTGAATTCCGAATTATATATATATATATATATATATATATATATATATATATGTGTGTGTGTGTGTAATGACGATTTTGAGTGAAAAGTTTTCGTGGGACGCGTTTTTGCTTTACGTTGATGTGACTACACACGCACATGAATAAATGATTTTTTTTAAAATCATATCATCCCAAGCAAGGCGGTAACGCCACTGATGCGCAGGGGGCTACCTAAGAGTGAAAAGATTGGAAAAGAGAAAGCCGGAAACCACATACTAAACAGGGAACAAGGGATGAGCCTCTTCACCTGTTCAATAGACGTGGGTGGAGTGTGAACCGGGCGATAGTTTAGTCTATCTACTCCAATTTAAAAAAAAAAAGAGTGAAAAGATTGGAAAAGAGAAAGCAAGAAACCACATCCTAAACAGGGACCAAGGGATGATCCTTTTCACCTGTTCAATAAAAGGTACAAAAAGTTAAGGTCTTAAAAATTTGGTGTAACTACGTCGAATCACTAGCTGCATGTAGCGCTATGAAACGTTGGTTACTGTGTCGGCCCAGAAAGTTTTCATCGTCAAAATCAATCTTGCACTTTTATAAATCTAACATTCGTCCGTGTATTGAATACAGTTGCCATATCTGATCAGCTGTTCCTGCCATTCATCTTCAGGTTCTCACCAACATCGAAAGGAGGATCTTCAACGTAGTTGATTCTGACTTGGCAGTTCACCTTCAGTCACTTTCTCACCGACGGGATGTGGCTTCCCTATGTCTTTTCTACAACTATTTTCACAGGTTCTGCTTTGACAAGAATCCTTTTCTGATGCTCCGACCACATGAATTTAATCATGCTACTTGATTAGCATGAATCTCCCATCCTTCTTTTTGCTTGAAATAATCAAATGTAGCCGTCACTTTTACTCCACAGTTTCATTTTTCGCACTTCCTCTCTGTGGAACTCCCTTCTGTATACTTACTTCCCTGACAGCTACAATCTCCAAAAATTTAAATGCTACGTCAACCGCAATCTTCTTCATTTATGGGCCATGTCCTTTCAGGACGTAGGTGATCATGGCTTTCCACATCTCCCTGTCCCTGGTGTCTCTTAGCACGCTTTCTCCTGTTCCGCCATGCAACCCTCGTTCCGTCATCCACCTGATCAGGTCCTTCAAATATGTTATCCGCTGCTTTCCTCTGTCTCTTTTCCCCTCTATCGGGCCTGTTAATATCAGGTTCTCCAAGCCCTCCTTCCTCATTGCATGTCCCAGGAACTTTAGTTGTCTCTTCCTGATGCTCAGTATTAATTTCCTTTTCATCTCCATCCTTTCCAAAACCTCGTCATTGCTCACGTGCTCAATCCATGATATCCGCAGCATCCTTCTGTAGAACCACATTTCAGGTGCTTCAGGTTTTCCCTTCATCTTCGATGACATTGTCCAACATTCACTGCCATATTGAAGAACCGACATCACATAGCAATCCAGTACTCTCCTCTTTGTTTCTAATGAAATTGTCCTGTTTACCTCGCTAAATTCCATCCACCTCACATTCTTTCTTCAGTATTCCCTTTTTTTCTTTTTTCTTTATCCCCCGTCACACCAGTAACAGTCCTGCTTTGCTTGGGGTGAAATGACTATTAAAAAAAAGTTTGATATATCTATTAAATTTATGTTTTTATTTTTATTATATTGTGGATCTTTGTCGCCAATTTGTTGTGGCAAATCTTAACGCAAATCTTCATCAATTTGTTGTGGTTTAGTTCTGGAGAAACTTCGCCGCAAAGTTGTAGTGACCGGTTTGGTCGGAAGTAAGACACGGGACACAGGAGGTAGGTTCAAAACAGTGTATTAGTATAACAAGAACATATGTACAAGGTAAGTAATAACATATAAGTAAATCCGAACAGTACAGTTACCCTGCGTAATGCCTGACTTAAACTGCGTCCATAACTGCTGTTTTAGCTGTCGTTAGCTGCGTACTTGACTGCTTCCTGACATCACGCAGGTAATTATATATGGGAAGACGAAGAGTCCATTCCTCGTAGAAGGGCACCATAACATAATTTATTCGGTTGAGCTTGGTTGGAAATTGATGAGTCAACACACCAACCACCACGGTCTTGCATCAAGGTCAAAAGTTCATTTCGGTGGCATTCTGCGTCTTAACATAGCTTGTAAATGTAGATGGTTGTGGAGCAACTAACCCGTCTTGCTCCATGGTGAAGTTCTTGTTTTGCTCGACAGTAATGTCACACAAAACACATTTTGCGTTCGTGTCAGATTGTAGAAATATTATGGATGTGTCCATAGAGATATTTTTTTAAATCATTTCACCCCAAGGAAGGCATTCCACTCTTACTATTGCGCATGGGGCTACATAGGGGAAAGTAAAGAGGAGGAGTGGTTAGGTGTAGGAAATGTCAGAAGGAAGGTGATAGATGGGTAAGGATACCGAGGATGAGGGTTGGGCAGATAGGAAGAGTGTTTGAAAGAATGGGAGCGAGTTAGTGTGCTAGGAGTCTATTGACCTTACATTTAAACTCCTGGAGATTGTAGCCGTCGGAGAAGCAGTCATGTGGAAGGGAATTCCACACTCGGGATTTGTATGTTGTTTCCAAGGGATATTAAATACAGCTCTTAGCATCGGAGTGTAGACTGTAAACCAGAGATTATGTAACATTTTATTGTTTCAGCAGATGACATAGATTGACAGGTAGATATAAATATACTCAGATGGAATAAATGAAAAATAAACACGCTGCCTCGTCTTAAATGTAAGCTGAAATTAATTACCAAAATGTCAGTTATCTTTCATTTGAGTAGACATGCAAATGTTACTGTGGTATGCAAATGTAATAATTACAATCTGTGTCACAATCTGTGAATTTGAAAGTCACACAAACAG
This sequence comes from Ascarosepion bandense, assembly GCA_037127315.1. Taxonomy (NCBI): domain Eukaryota; kingdom Metazoa; phylum Mollusca; class Cephalopoda; order Sepiida; family Sepiidae; genus Ascarosepion; species Ascarosepion bandense. Next base: position 2,636,613 of record JBBBDQ010001045.1, read on the forward strand.
GTGTTCGTCACACTGAAGTCAACACAAGTTCAGTAGTTAATTGTGCATACAGTTGTTGGTTGGTAAACCGGAACAGAAAATATAGCTTTCTCAGCACATGCACTTATCTATCTATGCGATAAAAAATGGCTGTGTGCGCGCATGCGAGAAAAAATGTCCATTTAGGTGTTCATGTGCGAAATGATGCCTCGTGGAATCTTTGATTCATTCCAACTCAAGCAAAGTTATGAAGCCGAAAAGACGCCATAGTGATACTAAAGCTGAAAAAGGGTAAAGAAAATTGAGAAAATTTTATTGAAGCAAAAGGACAATTAAAAATAACAGGATTCTAGAAGATGAAAGATTGTGATTGATACTGCATTTTCATTTTTTTTTTTTTAATTCGGAATTGCTAAGAAGTCGGAACAGGCGAGAATACGAGAGAAGAAAGCCATTAGCATAGAACTTACGGTTACACTTTGCAATCCAATTCTAGCAGCCAATGTACTACACTTAAATTTATAAAGTCGTCGACCTAAAAACGAAGGCTTATCAAAAGAACCGCTCCAAATGGGCACAGGATACATAATGTTGTTCTAGATGAGAAACTACACTCAAATTTGACTAAATCTTAAGTAGTTCTAACATTGTCTACGGCTATATCGTGTTGAATACACCAGTTCCCGCCCGATCACCGAAGTTAAGCAACATCGAGCCTGGTCAGTACTTAAATGGTGACCATTTGGGAATACCAGGTGCTGTAAACGTAAGGACCAAGAATGGTCCACCATGTTTAGTGGTTGGGTGCAGGGCTAGCAATCCTGCCCCGTAAAAAAAAAAACAGTTCTGTTACAGAAACAGCAACAAAAAGTTGCTGCCCTGTGCACCATCTTGGTGTAATGGATAAATGATAAGTTCTAACATTGACGTGAGTGTGGCTGAAGTAATTACAAAAAAATGTAAAATTAGACAAACGTTATGTAATATGTTATACAGTATTCAAGAATAACAGAAATTATAGTTTAATTATGTTGAAATGTTTTTTTCTTTTATATATTAGAGGAGAGCATGAAAATTTAAGCAACATGTGCAAAATTTGATCAACATAAGAACCATGATAAAATCAAAAGTTCCTTAAAACCCATATATATATAATATCTTAGTATTAGTAAAAACTAAAGGAATAATACTTCACAGTTCGTGGCATTTACTTTTTAACAATATTCGATACGTAGTAGACAAATATTTGTAGTAATATTCCTATTATTGGAATTTATAATAAAAACATTTTTTCGCTACCCAAGAGCTGTCGTGTTTCTGCACTGTATTCTATGTACCATGTCCGTTCAGGACGTATGCGATCGTGGCTTTCTACGTCTTGCTACTCCTGGTAGCTTTTAGTACGCTTTCTTCTGTTACCCACCACAAACACCGCACTCTGCCATCCACCTGCTCAGGCCTTTCAAATATCAGATTCTCTAAGCCTTCCTTCCTCATTACATGTCCCAAGAATTTCAACTGTCTTTTCCTGATGCTCAGTATTTCCATTTTGTCTCCATTCTTTCCAAAACCTCATCATTGTTCACATGCTCGATCCATGACATCCGCAGCATCCTTCTGTAAAACCACATTTCAGTTGCTTCAAGTTTTTCCTTCATCTTTGATGATATTGTGCAGCATTCACTGCCATAGTGAAGAACGGATATCGCATAGCAATCCAGTACTCTCCTCTTTGTTTCTAGTGAAATTGTCCTGTTTACCCCGCTAAATCCATCTACCTCACATTCTTTCTTCATTATTCCTTTTTTTTTCTTTTTCCTTAACCCCCGACGCACCAGTAACAGTTCTGCTTTGCTTGGGGTGAAATGACTATTTAAAAAAAAGTTTGATATATCTATTAAATGTATGCTTTTATTTTTATTATATTGTGGAGCTTTGTCGCCAATTTGTTGTGGCAAATCTTAACGCAAATCTTCATCAATTTGTTGTGGTGTAGTTCTGGCGAAACTTCGCCGCAAAATTTTCCTGTGTCCTTATACTCTGCTCAGCTTCTGGAATGCGTCTTTTACTATCGCGTCTATTCATACACTATTAACCGATGTGTCGTTTTATTGAAAGAATTTTAACTGTGCCACACGCCTTTTTTATCACTTTTTCCTCAAGTAAGGCAATAATGCTACTAAGACGCAGGAAGAAAATGTGGAGACCTTAGTAAGATTTTTTTGTTTAATCATATCACATCGAGCAAGGCGGTAACGCCACTGATGTGCAGGGGGCTACGTAAGAGTGAAAAGATTAGAAAAAAGAAAGCCGAAAACCACATCCTAAACAGAGAACAAGGGATGAGACTCTTCACCTGATCAATGGACGTGGCTGGAGTGTGAACCGGGCGATAGGTTAGTCTATCTACTCCAATTGAAAAAAAAAAGGAAAAGTAGTGAAAAGATTGGAAAAGAGAAAGCGGGAAACCACATCCTGAACAGGGAACAAGGGATGAGACTCTTCACCTGTACAGTAGACGTGGGTGGAGTGTGAACCGGGCGATAGGTTAGTCTATCTACTCCAATTGAAAAAAAAAGGAAAAGTAGTGAAAAGATTGGAAAAGAAAAAGCGGGAAACCACATCCTGAACAGGGAACAAGGGATGAGCCTCTTCACCTGTACAGTAGACGTGGGTGGAGTGTGAACCGGGCGATAGGTTAGTCTATCTACTCCAATTGAAAAAAAAAAAGGAAAAGTAGTGAAAAGATTGGAAAAGAGAAAGCGGGAAACCACATCCTGAACAGGGAACAAGGGATGAGCCTCTTCACCTGTACAGTAGACGTGGGTGGAGTGTGAACCGGGCGATAGGTTAGTCTATCTACTCCAAGTAAATGATATAACAATATAAGAACAAATTCAGTAAGACAGACAATGGCGATTTAACAGACCAAATACATTCAAACATCTTTTTATATTGTCCTACGTCAAGTGCATTAGTCGGAGTTTCATGTGTTAAATTTTAAAATTTTAATTCTTTTATTTACATGTAATATTAGAATATTTAAAATCTTTTACGTTTTATGATTCACGCTTCTTTGATTTATTCTCCATGCATTTTAATATTTTTAATTAAATTTAAATTTTGATCAATTTGTAAGTTTTAGAATATTTAAATTTTAATCTTGTTATTTAAAAAAAAGCAGTAACTAAACTTTCTAATGAACCTCGAGTTGTACGTAAATTCAAATCTTTTAAACTGTCAGTTTGAAATATGTTCATGATGATTGCAAACTCCGAGTCGAGTCATCGACGTATGACTAACATATCTCTCTCTCTCTCTCTCTCTATCTATATATATATATATATATATATATATATATATATATATATATATATATATATTATTATATTCACGATGCTTCTGCCTTCATGTGAAATACGTTAGAATTTATTTAGGGGTACTAATTCCACGTGGCATGCCTCTTTTTATATTTCCGTATCCGTTAATTTATTTTATTTAACTCTCCAAGTTTTCGTTTGCTGTGGCCATGTATTGAACTCACAACTCTTTGGTTTAAGTGAATTACTCAACCAACGCTTTTTATCTATTTGAACATAGTCAGTCAGTAAAGTGCCATACTTGATACACGCTTTGGGCGATCATATCTATTTCGAGACATGACTGACTAGGCAGAAGATTATCCTGCAATATGTTGCCATTGTTTTCTGCGGCAGACTGGTTGCCGACCGAGGTTATAGAACCCAAACTGTCCTATTATTTAACCCATAACTGGAGAGTAGAGACGGATTAGTACATTTCCTAAGGGTATTTGTGTGTAAGTGAATGCAAGGAATTCAACTGGAATTCGAACTAGGCTCTCCGATTTGTCGTTTCGAGTCGATATCCCTACACCGCAACGTACATCTAAGAAATTATAAACATATGATCTTAGTAATCATTTTTTACCAGAGCTCATATTACAATTTCTATGACTGTTGTTTTTTAGTGGTTCTCATATGGTACTCGTGCCCAGCTTGCATATATATATATATATATATGTGTGTGTGTGTGTGTGTGTGTGTGTGCACATGTAATTTATGAAATGATTTAGAAATATAGTAATTACACTATTTGCACAGTTGATTTTAAGTTTCAGTCAATCAGCTAAGTGCCATACATTATACACGCTTGGGTGATCATGTCTCTTTCGAGACATCAATTACTGGGCAGAAGATTATCCCGCAGTAAGTTGACATTACATTCTGGGGAAGACTGGTCGCCAACCAATCTGTCCTATTATTTAACTCATAACTGGGGGGAAGAGACGGATTTAATACCTTTCTCAAGGGTATTTGTGCGTAAGTGAATTCAAGGAATTCAACTGGTATTCGAAATCGGCACCCCGATTTCTTGTTCCGAGCCGATATCCACTGCACCACTGCGCACGATGCTTGTATAATTGGAATATTCAAACAATTTATTGTTGTCCATATTCATATTTTAAACATCCTCATCCAGTACTCAATACAACCGACAATAATTACTTCAATCGGTATCACCCAATGTAAGGCAATAAAGCCAATAAGATTCAAGGCTTTACAAGAAGCTTGTACTTAGAATTAGAAATAATACAACATTTCTGGGACGCAAAATAAGAAAAGAAGTCTTTGAAAATATAGCACTCACTAGAACATATTAAATGCAAGTGAAGCAGGACAGAATCAGTTATGAGAATGGCTCATAACTGACAGTGTTAAATTGTTAAAAATTACTTTGTGCCGTATCCTTTCAGGACATAGGTGATCATGGATTTCCACTTGCCCCTATTTATTTTTTGCTCTTGGTATCTCTCTCAAAACCTACTCCACCAGCTACCTGCTCAACCCCATCAAGTATGTCTCACGCTGCTTTCCTCTGTCGTTATTTCCCTGTATCAGTCTTGTGAGTATTAGGTTCTCCAAAGCCTCCGTCCTAATTACGCGCCCCAAAAAACTCAGTGGTCTCCTCTAGATGCCAAGAAAAATTTTACCTCTCGTTTTCATTCTTGCTCACATGTTCGGTTCATGGTATCCTCAGCACCCTACTGTAGAACTACATATCTGTTGCTTCGAATCTCTTTTTCATCTTTGAGGAAATCGTCCAGCATTCGCTACCATAAAGGAGGACAGGTATCACATAACAACAGTCCAGTACTCTTTTCTTTTTCTTCCAACGAAATCTTCCCGTCTATCAATAATCTGCTTAAACCTTCTGAAATACGACTTTGGCCATGCCAATACACCTTCGGATCCCAGTGTCGCATCTTCCATACGCTGCCAAAGTATTTAAATATCTGTACTTGTTTGATTTTAGTGTCTCCGATTTGTAATTGGCATTACATACAGCAATCAAAAAAGGAGCGTCATGATATTCGTCGTGAAAGAGCATAAAGAATAAAAATATTAATTAACGAAGAAGCATTTTAGTTCATCTCACTGGTATATTCAAATGGCCAGCATAACTATTTCTGCGCTTTGATGCAATTTTTTTAATCGATTTCAATCCAAGCAAGGCAATAAAGTCACTACGACACAAGGGCTACTGAGTGTGGGAATAAGGAACAAAAACATTACTCTGTTCATTTCCTGATCATTAGTAATCGGGGGACAGTACAAAGCGATTGATATTGAATAAAAATTTTGGAGATTAATGTTGGCTGGTAAGCATGAAGCCAGAAGGGAATCCTACAAGCGAGAAGTGCGGGAAAAAGAAAAAGTACGATTACATTTACCCAGCTCAACTGGACATTAATGAAACATTGACACTAGTCTAGTGTTGCACTTTGATTCGAAAAGGCCATGTATCATAGCGAAGAGATAATTAAAACAATTACGATGAAAGCATTTAAAGAAAAGACACATAGGCGAACTTGGAAAAACGACTGAAACCGAGCCGTCAGATCAGAACCTGCTGATACTTCGTTGGATTTTATCAAAGATCTCTTAATAAATAGCAAAAACTGGACCATACAGCCTTGTGCAAATTAATTGAAACAGCTGCTTCATTTTCCTTTCGTTCACCACATAGTCAGTTTTAGACGCACTGGAGTAATACCGTGTAATCGATTTCTATTTCTCTCTGATTAGATCATTTGCAGAGGTGTGCAGTAATATATATATATATATATATATATATATATGGATGTGTCTAGTCACACTGATGAGCTGTGATACAGCGAAACAGGCTTGTATGTGGATGACTAATATATTATGCTCTCATTACGATTGAGCTCTCTGGAGAAGAAAATTTTTAAAAAACAGTTTCCACTTCTGCTATATGCGTGATTCTTCAGAAATGAATTCTCTCGGTGACTGGCGTCTGTATACACGCCTTATATACAAGACGTTAAAATTTCCCTTTTCTGATTCCATGCGCCGATGGCTTAGGGAGTAGACACTCCGACTGACACCAAATCGGTCGAGTTTCGATCCCGACCAGAGGCAAGTAGATGTGTCTAGCCACACTGATGAGCTGTGATACAGCGAAACAGCCTTGTATGTGCATGACTTATATATATATATATATATATATATATACATAATTTTGATGTGTATGATGAAATTTGTTTGGCTTTGAAATATTACGTCATCCGCAATTGCATCAGATTTTTATTTTATCATGCCCAGACACTACTGTCTGGATTGTCGATTAGTTCTCTTCTAGCCATTGTCTGCGATGGACGTTACTCCAAGGAAGCGTACAAAAATTGTAACGCTGCAAGAGCATACTGGCAAGCCTTACAGAGACATCGTGGATATTCTTGGTGTCAACATTTCAACTACAAGTCGTGTCATCAAAGCGAAAAAACAAACTGAATCCATCAGTCCAAAACGTAAAGGAAAATGCGGTCGGAAGAGAAAAACAAAGCCAAGAGACGACGTATACGTGATTAGGAAAGGTGTGAAAGATCCTGAGAAGAGATTTGTTTTGTTCCAATTAATTTGAAGAAGGGTGTATTTGCTGTGTCCCTTCAGGATTTGGACGATCATGGGTCTCCACAATTTTCTGTTCTTTTCAGCTTTCAGTAAGTTTTGTCTTTTTGCTATATCACATAATCCCTTTTCTGCTAATTATTGACGCGTCCTCGTTAGATGGGTTATGTGCTTCTTTCATTTGCCTCTCTTGACATAACAATTGTGTTAAGTGTCTCGTGAGTCCCAAGTATGTTAGTTTCATAAATTTTGCTGGCCTTGTATATATCTACTGTCAGTTGGGTTCGTTTGCTGTTTTTTATTGACACATACTATGAGTTTCATTTCTACACTAGGTTACCCGTCAATTAGTTCTCGTATAACCATTGTCTGCGATGGACGTTACTTCAAGGAAGCGTACGAAAATTGTAACGCATCACGAACACAATGGCAAGCCTTATATAGAGATCGCGGATATTGTTAGTTGCAGCCTTTGAACTGTCAGGCGTATCATCAAAGCGAAGAAATAAACTTGGATCCATCAGTAAACAACGTTATGCTAAACAACGTTAATGGTTACCAAAAATAACAAACGCAGTTCGTAAATTTGTAATGCGATTCTATGACGTCACACCACGTGAGAGCTCGAAATGTTAACAGAACCATATATTTAAATACAATGTAATGTGTTATGACCAGATTTAAACGTGATTTTCACTCGGCTATCATAAATCATGCCATAGGAAGATACGTGGTGATATGAAGACATTTCCATCACCAGTCCTTTGATCTTGTGTCCGGATCACACAAGTACAGTAGTTGAATGCAAATAGTCGTGGCAAGTAAAAGACTAGAGCCAGTAGAGTGAGGGTAGGAAAACCTTTTTGCTAAAAAACATAGCGAAAAAGCTATAGTTCTTTTACTTTTTTGGTAAGTGGGGTAAAAAATAAGTGTAACAATTGTGCTAGAAACATAAACATCACGGACAAAGAACTGATTGGTTAGAAACCATTGTATTAAAAAGGAATAAAATGCTAAAAAAAAAATTCCGCAAACAATGATTTAAAAATTCACATACAGGTATACCTCACCTTACATCAGTAAATCGTTCCAGGAAAAACATCTAATGTCCTTGTCTCCGAATGTACTAGTCACTAGGCTAATACACAAATAACTAATACCAGTTCTGTATTCATAAATGCATTTTAAATAAAATATGGCCAAAAAGAATTTATTTTAAGCTTACAAATTTTAGTTTTTAATATAGTACAAAAACAGTAATAGAAATTTACGAATGCATGTATGCATATATTTGTAGATGTTTACAATTCGACAATCTTTACAGTACGTCACGGACTCTTTAACTGTGAATGTAGTTTGATCTAAGATATAAAGATAAAATGATTTTGTAAGGTTGAATGACAAATACTATTTGTTATTAATATTATTAAAATTATTTTGTGATAGTAGAAAAACTTACTATGTTAATTTTACAAATATTTACATTCACTTTTACATCCGTATTTTAATGAATTTATATAATCGTATTCATATTTATTGTACAGTAACATGATTTTATGTGCTTTTCTATTGATGCTACGACTTATGTGAAGTCGAACAAAACGACTTCAAGTTGATTTTTATTTAGCATATATTTTCTGACAAATGACATATCTAAGAACGACTTAACTCGAAACGGCGTAACCCGAGGTATACCTGTATACAAGTGATGCTCCGAAAATAATGCCTTCTATTTATTGCCACAGAAATTACAACAGATACCGGGTCAAAGAAACATTTATTATTTTCCACATAGTCACCAATTATTGGCGACAAATTTTATCCAAGCAAATCTATATTCGTAATAACCTGCATCGGTAAGGGTGCTATAATATAGCGTGAGGTGTACCTCCCGTTTCGACTATAGCGTGAGGTGTACCTCCCGTTTCTACTATAGCGTGAAGTGTACCTCCCGTTTCGACTATAGCGTGAGGTGTACCTCCCGTTTCGACTATAGCGTGAGGTGTACCTCCCGTTTCGACTATAGCGTGAGGTGTACCTCCCGTTTCGACTATAGCGTGAGGTGTACCTCCCGTTTCGACTATAGCGTGGTATCCCGTTTCGGACTATAGCGTGCTACCGCAGAATCAAACTACAATACAATATTTTATGTGCATACATATTTATTCAAACCGTATGTTAATGTTTATGTATCTATATACTATTTATATAAAAAGGTATAGAGGTGAAATTTAACATGCAATCAAATACAAACCATATTTATTTTAGCGATAAACACTTCATATACTTCCTAGGAATGGTACGAACAAATCAATGGGATTTTTTCTCATCGTCTTCCAGCGAAGGATGTGCGTTGTGGTGCAGTGGATATCGACTCGGAACGACAACTCGGGGAGCAGAATTCGAATTCCAGTTGAATTCCTTGCATTCACTTACGCACAAATACCCTTGGGAAAGGTATTAATCCGTCTCTTCTCTCCAGTTATGGGTTAAATAATAAGACAGATTGGGTTCTATAGCCTTGGTTGGCGAACTTTCTACCGCAGAAAGTAATGGCAACCTACTGTGGGATAATCTTCTGCCCAGTCAGTCATGTCTCTTTCGAGACATGATCGCCCGAAGCGTGTATCACTTATGACACTTAACTGACTGACTGACTTCCAGCTAAAATGATCAAGATGTGAGTGGAACAGCAGACTACAAACACCTTGCATTTTCCTGAGATTCATCGTTTTAGCGTCCAACCTCGATCGCTCAATTGCCTGAGTGTGGGCTTCTGAGGAGAGGGACACGGTAGACCTACACGCGGCCCTGAGTAGACGATATATTGAGGTAGACCTCACGCTACAGTCGCACCACAAACATTGTTACCCGCCAATTATCTAGCGTAACATTGCTTTTGTAATTCTATTTTCTCAGTCGGATCTCAAAAATCTTTTTAAAACTTCATTAAAATAAGTTTTATTAATCTTTACGTTTTTATTTATGCGTATGACAGATTTTTAGGGCGAACTATAATCCTTATAATTCGTTTTTATCAGTTTTTGAGATTTTTAAAATAAAATTTGAAACTATTTTATAAGATATATTTTAATTTTGTTTTGAGAACAAGCGCATATCACATGAAATGTTAACAAAAGTTGCGCTGTTCTAACGTGAGGTCGACTCCCGTTTCGATTATAGCGTGAGTTCTACCATAGCATCGAATTATAATATTGTATGCGTATATATATTTATTTAGACATTTTATTAACATCTATATATCTATATACTATTTATATTAAATTTATAGATGTAAAAATCAACACGCTATCAGATACAATATATATATTTTAGCGATAAACACTTCGTATATCTTCTGGGAGTGACATGAATACATCACTGAAATTTTCTCATCTTCCAGCAAAAATTATCAAGATGTAAATGGAACAGCTTGCATTTTCTTGAGAATCGCCGTTTTAGCGTCCAATCACGATCGCTCAATTACCTGAGCGTGTACTCATGTCGCTGGATCCACATAATGTTGCCGGTGATTCACTATTGTAACTTCTTCAGTAACATTTTGAAGTACCCTGAAGTTCTGAAATGTTTGTAGGTTGGTTTAGGCCAAGAAGGATTCTGATTTAGGAGCTTCATTTGCTTCCTTTTTTATATAGGAAGGTCACGTGACCTGATAGCCACGTGAGGGGAAAAAAACAAAACACCGTAGACCTCATGCTATAGTTGCATCGAGATAACCGACTTTTCCTGAAAATCTATACGAAGACGAATTATCTATCGTTTAAACGTGTTCACTCCAAAGTTTGGTCTCCATAAATGTTCAGCAAGCAGAGATCAACGTCAACAGGTACTGTTTGCCTGCGTGAATTCATATAAACAGCACTTATTTTCCTATCTTAGAGGCCATTTTAATAGACTAATGCTCATATGCTGTTTGTAACATGACAAAACAAATTATGGGTTAGTTGTGAGGGTAGGTTTAACCTTTGCTGATATACCATCAATATCCGCCCCTGATGTCATGAGACAGTATGATAGGAAACATTACTTTGGGAAAGAACATCGTTTAATAAGCAATGTGTAACACATACATATGACGTATAAAACATTTTCTAAGTGCGGTAGATGCTGTATTCTGATCCTTGGCAGAAGTGCTGACATGAAGAAAAAAAATTTACGAGTACTATGCTTGTCAAATAATGACAAAAACAATTCATCTGAGAATGTAAAAATGAACTTAAATGAGTAAATACAGCATTAACGAAAACAAGGGGAAAATAGTGTTAGAATGATTATGACAGTAAACACTATTTAAGGCTTAATAATTATCCTTGTCGAGGAATTACCAGCTGCCGTGGAATGTGGTTCGAGTTGAGCCCCAAATTATTTCAACAGTTCCAATTACGACTGTGGAATTTAAAGAACAAAAATAGATCAGTTATAAAATGTAGAGACACCAAAACAAAGAGGCAACTAAACAAAGTAAAAAATAAAAATGAAAAATTAAGACGAAACAGTGGAAAGGAAAAAATGAATTTCATGAGTCTTTTAACAAACATTAATGACTAAGTCCAAAAAGAATGAGATTAAATTAAGACATTAATAAGTTATTAAATAGGATAAAAAGCAATGATTCTGTTATTTCAAGATAAATAAAATTATTTGGACAAATTCGTGAGAATGAACATTCGTTTTGTTGACCATAAGTTGTATGTAACAACGAAAAAGTAATTTCAGCCAACAGGAATATAGTTTGATTTATTTAGGTTTACGTCATATTAAAGGAGTATTGGATTCCGACAAACTTTCTAGCATAGGCTCGTATAAATTGAATATGTATTCTTTGTATTAGAATGTTAATAAAATAATAGCCGATTTCAGAAACAATTTTATTCTTGAAAAATCATTTGTAGAAATATTGAAATCAGTCAAAATACAAGCCTTGAGCATCTATGCACCTCTGCCATCGATCGACGAAATTATTTATTCCTTGTTGATAAAAAGTTATTGGCTGTGATTCAACGGAATCCTTGAAAGCTGATTTCAGCTCTGGTTTCGACCCAACAGTTTTGCTATTTAAAAATGTGCTTAAAGAAATGATAAGCCGTGGTTGAAAGATCAGGAGAATATGAAGGAAGTGGTAAACTCTCATATTCTAAGTCTGTGAGTTTTTGCAACGTCATTCTTGCAAAACGTGGCGGTGCATTATCGTTGAGCAGAATTGGACCACATCGATCCGCCAATGAAAGTCTCATGTTTTACAGGCGTGCATGCATTTCAGCAATTTGATTGCAATAAATCTCTGCATTTATGCTCTGATTGGTTTCCAGGAGGTGTAGTGGAGAACACCAATAACAGACCATCTGTCAGTCACCATTGTCTTTTGTGAGGAAACTTTGGCTCTCGTTGCTTAGTCTTCTTTGACGAAATTCTCCAGCATTCTTTGCTTTATCGGAGGACAAATTCTACCCTTGATATAATCTCATATTTGCTATGGCGATTAATTTTTAATTATTGACACTGTTCAAATGGTAGTCCTCATCTTTATTGCCATATTTACGACCCTTCGACTTTGGTACGCTCCGGCCTTCTTCAGGTGCTAGAAATTTTGAATTGAACCCTTTATTTCGAATACTGGGATATATCATTTTCGTTTCATGTACGATGCTAATTCCGGATGACACGTAGTTATCTCTCTCTAACTCGACACAGCTATTTGTTCACCATTTGTTCATAGCCACATATTGAACTCACAACTCTTTGGGTTAAGTCACTGAAACTAACCAACGCCAAAATCTCTGAGACATGTGTTCTTGAGAATAATATACCCCAGTGATCAAAATAAAGATTTCCGTTCAAAGTTCTTAGAACTGAATTAAGCCGGAGTGTACAACGGTCGAAACGTCGTGAATATGGCAAGAAAGATGAGGACAACAGTCGGAATGATGTAAATAATGTAAATACTGCCTCATCTCACAAGTACAGGCATTGTGTTTCTGTATTTGCATTAATTATAAACCTGATAAACAAACAAAACAAAATAAAATCAATGAATATTGTAATTTTTTAAATGAATAAATTTTCATCTACTCTTGTATAAACGAGATTTGCCGACTTGTCTATCGAAAGTGGGTTTTGTAATAGTCATACATTTGGAATGTTAAGCTAAATATTACATTAAAATATAGTAGAAAAATTAACAAAAATATGCACTTATGTTCTTTTTTATTTCACCTAAAGTTTCATAGTTTGTGTTACGAAATATTCTAATTGCTTATTCAGGAAATTGAAAAATAATTGTGGAGAGAGTTCGATGTTCAGTGTGAACGCAATTCATATTCGATGCCAAGAGAAACTTTGTAAATATGTGTACATGAACATAGTTGATGCTAAACTCCAGGAAGTGATTCATTACGCCTATTAGGATAATGTTCTCAGCGGACATGAAATGGAAAAACTAACTTGAATCTATTGCTATGTCAGCTGCTAAGAAAATTGATTCACTGTGCCGGGTGAGAATCTGTTTATCTCCAGAATCTATCTTACATAGAGATAAGTTTACCGTTATTCCACGAATATTGTTGCCACATACACCCTTCTGCAAACTGAATGAAACAAAACGAATGTTTCCCACATTCCTTAATCACGTTGTCTCTTGGCGTTGTTTTCCTTTACTGATGGATCCAAGTTTGTTAGCAATAAGGTTTTGCTACCCTCACTCTACTGGCTCTAGACTTTCACTTGCCACGAGTATTTACCTTCAACTACTGTACTTGTGTGATCCCGACACAAGCTTAAAGGACTGGTGCTCGAAATATCTTCATCTGACCATGTATCTTCCTATGGCATGATTTATGATAACCAAGTGAAAATGCCGATTTATTTAAACACTTTTTCGATTTTAATACACTCCTACGTGTATGAGTGAGTGTTATTTTATTGTCGACTAAGATCTCCCTAATATTACCTACAATAATACTCACTCATACACAGTAAAAAAAGAAATACTTCAGATATTGGAGGCCATCTACATTAAATCAAAACAACCCACACTTAATAAAATCACGTTTAAGTCTGGTCATAACACATTACATTGCATTTAAATATATGGTTCTATTAACATTTCGAGCTCTTAAGCGGTGTGACGTCATAGAACTGCATTACAATTTTACGAACTGCGTTTGCTATTTGTTAACTGTTAACGTTGTTTAGCAAAGTTTTATGTCAACACAAGATAAAATCGTCGCTAATGGTGGGTGTTATTATGTTAACCTCTTTGTAACCTCTCTGAAGATGGCTCATGTGAGCCGAAAGCTTAGAACCAACATAATAAAAATATCTAAATGTTGGAGAATTGTCATTATTTCGACGTGAAATTAAAGTCAAAATACGATGTTTAGAACGGCTCATGATAAAACATAATAAACATTTCTTGTCGCTTATCTATCTATCTATATATATATATATATATATATATATATATAATATACGCACACACAGAGACCTCAATATTCGAAAAGTGTTTTTAGGAAAATATGAGTCCTCTGGCAGGATTCGAAACTGTGACTCTTAGGCCTAGACACGGAGGAAGCATATTTTCTTAACAAGATTTCTCGAGTATTTAAGCTGGTATATATTGTTTAATAATAAAAATTCCATCTACTCAATTACGAATTGAAAGCCAAATATTTGCTTTATTAACTGGATAGGAATACTCAGTATCGCGGCTAGAACGGAAGACTGCATGATGAATGTCAATGTTGTACTCAAATCAATCAGCTGCAGCACACACACACACACACACATATACACATATATAATGATAGAATATAGTTTTAGTGTATGCGATGTACATGGTTAAATTGATCAGGAATATAACGTACGTAAATATAAAAGTGGACATTGAAGTCAACACCCTAGTGGAGAGCGTCTGTTACATGCTTATACGCAACTGTCAAGCTTAATCATTCTGCATAAGCATAAAATCAGTGTCACTGCTGGGTGTTGAATACAATGTCTATTTTATATATAAAAGGCTTTTTTTTTCTTTTTTATTTACATAAAACATTTTATCGCTTTAATCGTATTTTTTTTTAGTATATCAGTAGACTGTTTATTTATTAATCAGTGCATTTATCTTCGTCCACCAGTTTAAATAATATTTCTCGAATATTTAGGCTGAAGGACGAAAATAAATATCTTGTGTAATAAATAAATGATTCGTCTTTTCTAATGTTGATATTCACTAAAACTAACCTTTAAATATGAAAAGGTGTGTGTATCCTTTTTTTTACATAAGCATATAAATGTTTAGCAAAGTGTGGAGTGAATATGCAACATAAGAAATTGTTTTTGACTTTATCAAGGACAGGCGCCTGATTATGGTATTTTTGTTCCACGCAACCAGAACTTTGTTATTACGCATTTCATTTATTTGTTTGTATTGAACTATTGTATATCGCTTTTGATCTACACACAGCTTTGCTTTTTTTATGTGCCCGAGCATGCATGTGTGCGACAGAATCCTTCCCTTCTAATGGCCCCTAAAACTTAGTTTTTCATTCACCCTCACTTGCTATTGTTTTCCTAACTACTCTTTTATTTATTGATCTCCCTCCAGCCTATGGTTTAACTATCTCTTTTTTCGTGTTTTACCTCTTTCTCTCTCTTTTTTTCTTATGTCACCAATCATAGGCGAAGCGAAATATGGCTGCCTTTCATCAATCACTTTTCAGAGTATTACGAATATTTATTAAAGGAACGTCCGTTGGAGGTAGAATAGTCTGTAGTCAATGCTTCGATCATTTAACGCTGCACTACTTTTTTCTATATTTTGCTGGTTGCTTATATAACATTGGAATGTCAAGTAGTATCTTTCATAACCTATTTAGCCAAAGGGATATTATTTTTGAATTAATATGAGCAAATTTGTGACTGGTTACATAGCAGATGAAACAGTTCTCTGGCTCCAAAGAAACTTTTACAATCAATAATTAGAGTACAGGCTGTGTCTTTTATATCAACTTTATACTGGTTACTTGGCGTTGTATATCGTCGAGTTACATGGTTTTATTGTTATTAGAAGAAAGGATCGTTTCTCAGTCGTTTCGAACTGACGTAGAGGTTTATCCTTTGTTTTCTGTTTAGGATTTGGTTTCCGGTTCCTTCTAAAGTTTGCTTCAGCACTGTACATCTAACGCTTGTCTTGAAGCTATAGGGAGATGGTTAATTTTTATTAATTCGGCATTGTGTC
Organism: Ascarosepion bandense; assembly: GCA_037127315.1. Lineage (NCBI taxonomy): Eukaryota > Metazoa > Mollusca > Cephalopoda > Sepiida > Sepiidae > Ascarosepion > Ascarosepion bandense. The sequence goes on from JBBBDQ010001045.1 coordinate 2,652,798, forward strand.
ATGCACAACTAAGCTATCTGCAGCTTACAAGTTTTATCCATAATTATCAAAAGGTTTCGATTATCAGAATTATCAGAAGGTTGTCGGCAGGTTGAAGATTGGAACGTGGGTTGTGTGGATGAGTGGAAGAATAAGGTATATATTTTTCATGTTAAAATAGAAAATTATTAAAGAAAAACAAGAATTCATAGAAGTTAATGTTCAATGAGTAATGAGTTAAGGGTATCAAGAGTTACAGAAATGTTCGTAGTAGTAATTTGTTGGAAAGAGTTCATGTGTAAGTATATATGTATAAAGGTTTGTTTTGTAGGAATGTCTTTGAATGGGAGAAATAAAATGAATCAGCACACGACGAAGAAGGAAAAAAAGGAAAATATGCGACGCAACCTTACGTTCAAGTCGTGGTTGAATTTCTCTCGTTACATTTTAGTTCTCACTCAATCATTCACTCACTCGTCTGATTGACTGGCGCTGATCTAAGTGATTTATATAGTTCTTTAGATTTTTCGCACTGGATCGCGAAGTCTGTTTAGTCTTGCAAATTGCTCCCATTGGTCAGAAAACCAATTTAACATCTACTCGCGAAATCCGGTTTTGACTTTTTCTATAAGCACGAGGTCAATTCTTTATCTATGCGGCACAACAAGGATTTCACACGTCATTGTTAATTTTTGTAAAAGTGAAAAAGAAAGTTATTAATTTTCTATCCGCAACAGACCTACGATCAACTTACGTAAATCGATAAACTAAACACTTATCTTGAGTGAATATTGAGTGAACATAGGTAAAAAAAAAAATCTTCGGGATTCTCGAGGTGCCATTACCCTGAGGGACTTTTCTTCCGAATATGACACGGAAACTAACTCTGCGTTTGTTGCCAAGGTTCATTAGTGTAGGCTATAATTTTACCTCAAAAGGTAACTTCTACCTAGCCAGTCCGCATAATACTTCAGTCAATCGGTTAAGTGTCATATGTGATACACACTTGGGCGATCATATCTTGAAAGAGACATGGTGGACTGAGCAGAACAGTTTTCCGCAGTAGGTTGTCACGATTTTCTGCGGTAGACTGGTTGCTAACCAAGGCTATAAAACCCAGTCTGCCCTGTTACTTGACTCAGAGCTGGAAGGAAAAGACGGATTAATACTTTTCCCAAGGTTATTTACGCGTAAGGGAATTCAACTGAAATTCGAACTCTAATCAGTTAAGTATCCTACAAGATACACGATTGTACGATCATGTCTCGAAAGAGAAATGACTTGGTAGAAGATTATCCCGCAGTAGCTTGTTATTAATTTCTGCGGTAGACTTTGCCAGCCAAAGCTATAGAACGCAATCTGTCTTGTTATTTCACCTATAACTGGAGGGAACAGACAGATTAATACCTTCCCAAGGGTAGTTGTGCGAAAGTGAATGCAAGGATTCAACTGGAATTCGAACTCGGCACCCCTATTTGTCGTTCCGAGTCGATATCGACTGCACCACAATGCACGGGATGCAAGTAGCCGGAAATAAAATTCTACAGACGAGATGTGTGAGAAAATTTTAGCATTAAACGTAAGGTATTCAAAAGGAAAGCTGTACAGAAGAATTAACATTAAAATATTTATAGAAAAGACAAGGAAAACAGGTTACGGCTTTGTGCAAGGGACTGAAGCCGAAATACTAAGTCAGTACCGATAACATTGCTATATATTTAGAGATTCTTGATAAAATCCAACGGAAAATCAGCAGACACCAGACCAGCTCACCCATTAATATTCAGTGCATAGACGAATATTAGATTTACAACTAGATAAAAAACATTTTAGTGATAGAAAATTTTCAGTACGATACAGTGAATAAACTTTCTTATCAGTAGATCTAACAAATTGTACAATGTAATCATATCACATTATATTACTAAAAAAAAAAAAAAATAACCTGTGAAGTTAAAATGAGTCACTCTGTTTTCCTTAGGCTTGATTCAGCCATGCTGATGAAAGATAAAAAAGGTTATTTAATAAAGAGTAGTTTCGTATTAGAGCATGAGAATTAACAAGCCATTTCTTGTCCCGGTTGAAGGCTATTTTTTAGATCAGCGGCCAAAACTGACCTTAGCGTTCACAGAAAAATTTACAATTAAGACAGGAATAAATATCACACTTGTCGACTCAAGAACTGATGATATCTTGAAGTTCGTTGATGAATATTAAGAACGAAGTACGCCTAAGGATAGATAGTTCTGGGGAGCATTCACGTGAGTGCAAAAAGACATAGGAAATATTCCCGTTGAAGACATCTTTCATTTTGCGATTTGATCAAAAAATGAAACTAAACATTCGCTCATGCAGATTTTTCGAAGTTATAAGTTTGTCTTTGTAATTTATCCCTGAAGATGAGCTTGGAAAATGTCGAAAGTAATTGGGTTAAAAAAAAAAACTACGGCGCCTTCATTGATGAATTTTATTTCAACATTTAGAAACTGAGAAAGATCAGTACAAAAAACAGTGGACGCAATATGTTATTGTTATTCAATAAAACATCTTTAAATAAGGATTGTGTGTGTGTGTGTGTGTGTGTGTGAGAGAGAGAGAAAAAGATATATATATATACATATATATATACATAGGAAAAACTACTGAAAAGTTGTAAGTTTAAAAATGTATTTTTTTGACAGTATTTATTTATTTCTATTATATATATATATATATATATATATATATATATATATATATATAATAGAAATAAATAAATACTGTAAAAAAAAATACATTATTTTTTTTGATATTTCAGACCGGCCTCGGCCTTTCATCAGAAACAAATGATTTTAAAATTTAAAAATTTTCTTTAAAACAACATTTAAAAGTATTATTACAGTTAGGTTTACATTTTTAAAAATATCCACAAACTCTATCGCTTTCTACGTCACGTGATGTAAACATCTCGCGAAAGACGCTCCTCACGACGAACGTTCCTAGTTTTTATATATATATATATATATATATATATATATCCTACGGATATCATTCCTTAAAAAAACTAAAATTTAAACAGATATTGTCGAAGTAACATCTTTAAAACCCACATATATATATATGTGTGTGTGTGTGGTATGTGCCCCCATTAAGACGAACCTACTTTTTACAACATCCATTTTATTTGAATTATGATACATGGGAATTGTTTATGGGTGTAACGTGCTTTTCTCAGAGATATTTGTCATATTTGCATTCTTGTCGCCTACTCCTAGTGAACCTGAAAATCAAGTCAATGCTGCTACCAGCAAAAGCAGACAAAAATGACAAGGGTATAAGATGCGTGGCAGACATGGGGGCAGACATCTAATAAGCTTCCAAATTTGGTCATTTGATGAAATGTAAAATAAAGTTGTCTCACGCAAACACAATCCGTGTGGGAAGGCGAGTAAATGGTTGCATGGCGGCTGATTTATAAAAATGTAATCTAAACTTATTTATAAATGGAACTCTGTGTGTGTGTCCGTTACCTATACTCCGAAACGGCTGAACCGATTTTCTTGAAAATTTACACAGTTTTACTATAAGCATCTGTGAGTTTTCTTAGCTAGGTTTTGTGTCGAGGTACCTCCCCATAAAAATCGAAAACCGAAAAAATTAGGTTATAGAAGGAGTGGTCCGATTTTAATCAAATTTGATACACTCATAGACAAAGATATAAGAAACGATATTCAGAAGTTTCAAGGTTGCAGTACTTACAATAGTGCAGAAAATTTTATATCGATACCAGGAATTCAAAATTTGACTTACATCCATTCATTTTTCTTTCAGTCTACGGTTTCGCTTTAACTGGAAACAACTATTGCTTTTTAGTCTTTCGTGCCAACGTCCAAAGAGTCTGAGCTCCAGGAACATGGATTAGTTTTAAAGCTTTCATTACACCCGAGCAACGCCGGGCTATACTGCTAGTACTATATAAAATAATACCTTTTGAAAAAGAAAGGCCTATCATGTAATTTTCATATTCAGTCCGCCGGTTTTAATTTGCATACCCGCTCATAAAAGGCAATATCAAAATGTTCGTACTACATATTGGTATCAGTCAGTCAGTTAAGTGCCATACGTGATACACGCTTGGGCGATCATGTCTCGAAAGAGACATGACTGACTGGGCAGAAGATTATCCCGCAGTAGGCTGCCATTGCTTTCTGCGGTAGACTGATTGCCGACCAAGGCTATAGAACCCAATCTGTCCTGCTATTTAACCCATAACTGGAAGGAAGAGACGGATTAATAACATTCCCAAGGGCATTTGCGCTGTAAGTGAATACAGTGGATTCAACTGGAATTCGAACTCGGCTCCCCGTTCCGAGCCGATATCCACTGTACCACAACGGACATCCTTGGTATCACGCTGTTCAAATGCCCTGAAATTTTAAATGAAGGGTGTAATATATAATGGCCTACTTGACATACTTGATGGGCTTAACAAATGATGTTTGGGAGAAATAACAAGACAAAATATATTAAGAACTACCTGGGACAGGAAGATGTGGAGGGTCATAATCGCCTACGTCTTAGAAGGGACACGGCACAGAAAAAAAATGAACATTAGTAAATGAATAGAGAAAATCGTTGATATGAAAGCTTTTTTTTTTTTTTTTTTTTTTTTTTTTTTTTTTTGAGTAGTTCTTTTTTGGGTTTTTTTTTTATCCTTTTTTTTTTAAATATCCTCGTTATCTTTACATTTTAATGCATATTCTTCTGATCGATAGAATAAATAAAAATAGGATAGTCACTTTGATAGAGTTCCTAATCGTTTACGTGATTTTGTTGGAAATATATAATTTTCACACTTTTTCCTAGAGATACAACGTTGCAAACTTGCCGTTAATGTATCCCTATGTCCATGGCATATATTAAGATGACCTTCATTCTTCAATGTCCAGTGTTAACACCAAAATACGCCACGCCACTTCGACGGAGTCGAATCACCATAATTTCTCCAAGAAGAGATTTTTCACTTTTTTTTTTTTTTTTTTTTTTTCAAGAACTCATACTTTCGTGGAATAGGTTTCCATGTGGTTGCTTCCCTAAACACCACTAGACTCCTTCAAGACAAGGGTGAATCATTATCTTTACTCGTTATACGCCTAATCTTCTCTTCTTACCACCATCCCTTCAATTCGTTGTCATAAGCATGACGGTAAACTGCATCCGGCAGCAAGGCCTCTGATTAGGAGGTTGTGAGTAGCATGGAACTACCTCTTAATTGCTGTTTTTCTCAGGTCCACCGTGATCTGGAGTGGTAGCACCTGTTAGGGTCCCAGCTATGGGCAAATACTTAACTTCCAAACTGGAGTCAAAACACTATGAAAGTATAAAAATACACTTTTATAGAAATATATACATAAAAATAGACTTTTATAGAAAAATATACATTTTTGAAGGAAAAATTATTAAATTAACACATTTTTGAATGCAAAAATTCTCAGCAAATCATTTTTTAATACACAGAAGACATTTTCAGCTTTCTAAAATAAAGAACGAAAACAAAAAAGTGTCATTCAAATCTGACTAAGTCAACCTTCTGACTTTATTAAAAAATACATTAAAACCTCATCTTTTTGGCATTAAATAACCCACAGAGGTTGATATACCGTTAAAAAAAACTCAAACTTAAAAACTCTTCAAATCGTATAAAAAACCTCATTTATCATCACCATTTTGACTGTAATCACCTGCCTTGACGGATTCTCGAGCCTTTGAATATTTAGGATTTATTTATTTAATCATTTCACCTCATGCAAAGTAACAGTCCATTAAGATGCAGGCGGTTAATGAGTCTGAAAGAATATCAGAAAAAGCAAAACATTATTAGGGAACGAGAACACTAAAAGAACAGAAATGGAAGGACATTAATGGCAATGGTGTCTGCATCGGATTAATATCTGACCATTATGGGGAATTTATTTCCGAAAGACATATGTGGGACGTCTTTCTGCCGCACATTCTACTGTGCATGTGCGTTGGGAGATCAGATAAAAATTGTTTGACTAGGAATTTTTCAGATGTATCTACCGACCAAGGTTTACAGCGAATCAATTTTGTTATGAAAAGCACCAAATGTCGACGAGAACGGTATTTAGCTCACAATTTGCTTGTTATTTTGTTATTAGTAAAATTCATTAATAAAACGGAACTTATATATATATATATATATATATATATATATATATATATATATATATATATAATGTATATAAAGGAAACCACTGAAGAACGAAATCAGTGTCTGCAATTTTTTTTCTTTTATTACTTTGCCACTGTAGTGTACGATTCATCACAGAAATACGAAAGGTCTTACTTGAATGAGGATGTGCGTTGTGGTGCAGTGGATATCAGCTCGGAATGAGAAATCGGGAAGCCGAGTTCGAATTCCAGTTGAATCCATTGCATTCCCTTACGCACAGATACCCTTAGGAAAGGTATTAATCCGTCTCTTCCTTCCAGTTATGGGTTAAATAGCTGGACAGATTGGGTTCTATAGCCTTGGCTGGCAACCAATCTGCCACAGAAAGCAATGGCAACCTACTGCGGGATAATGTTCTGCCCAGTCAGTCATGTCTCTTTTGAGACATGATCGCCCAAGCGTGTTTCACGTATGGCACTTAACTGACTGACTAACTGACTTACTTGAATTTAATGTGAATCAGAACTCTGTAGTCCAAGAGGAATTGGTCTGTGATTCCCCCCAGTATGTACAGATCAAACTCTGATAGACTAAAGTATACATTGCGCTCGGAGTTGCACAAGAGCATCAAAGAAGTTAGGGGCATCAGTGTTTTAACATAGCTATGGGTCACCTATCAGGTGTAGATTCGCATCCCACCTGATATCAGTAAGTGCCTCCAATATATAAACATGAGACAAATGGATGAGAGAGAGAGAAAAAGTCTTTTACATACTTGTAAGTAGTCATCTTCGAACCCTCCCAAGAAAAAAAACACATCATTTGCCAATAATAATTGACCAATTTCGGTAGTGAATAAGCAATATTTTTAAGCATGAGAGATTTCATTTCCTTTTCTTATTAGTCTGTACAAAGACATCGCATATACTCTATTGTCCAGTAAGTGTGTGTATGTGTGCGTGTATATAGTCAAACTCGGAATTTGCTATATACAACTAATTCCAGTAAAAGACCACCTGAAGAGAAAGCGTGCCTAAATTTTGGAGGCTGATTTTTCAAACAGCGAAAAACGCCGTTTTGAATCTTAGCATTAACATTTATCAACCATGGCTTGGACATCGGCCATTATTGGGAAATACGCATTATGTTAAACGCAGAATGGGTTCTTGAACTAATTCCCGAATGCCTCAATTAATATCATACATTTCTCCGAAGATAATAAAGAGACCAAGAGAGCTTTGCAGCGGCACAAAGATATCAAAAAGAGTGATATAGAGATTTAAAATTACTTCTAGAGAGACATACAAGTTTAAAGTGAGACAGAGATAGACATGCAGAACAAGACAAAAAGATAGAGATTTAAAGTGACATATAAATCGAAAGAGAGAGATTTGAAGCGACAGATATAGACCGAGAGAGAGAGAGAAAGAGATGTCAAATGACAGCGAAAGGAAGAGAGATTTGAAGTGACACAGATGGAGAAAATTATAACGACAATGATAGACCGAGAGAAAGAGGCAGATTTGAAAAGACAAATATATATATTTGAAATGGCAGTGAGAGAGATAGAGAGATTTAAAATGACAGCGAGAGACCGAGAGAGCTTTGAAGCAACACAAAAACAGTGAAATAGAAAAAGACAGATACGAAAAGACCAGTCTATTTATATAGAAGGATGCTGCGGTTCCCATGGACCTGTAAGCAAAGACGAGATTTTAGAGAGAATAGAAGCAAACAAAAAAGCTGGTACCTAACATCAGGAGGAGACTCTTGAAATTCCTGGGACATGTCATAAGGAAGGAGGGATTGGAAAATCTGATACTCACAGGATAGAGGGAAAGAGAGATAGGGGAAAACAGCGCGTGACATACTTGATGGGCTTAAGCAAAACACGATCACCTATTATTTATCCCAAACAATGATGTTTGGGATAAATAACAAGACAAAATATATTAAGAACTACCTGGGACAGGAAGATGTGGAGGGTCATAATCGCCTACGTCTTAGAAGGGACACGGCACAGAAAAAAAATGAATATTCCCAAATGAATAGAGAGATTCGTTGATACGAAAGTTTTTTTGTTTTTTTTTTTCAAACAGTTGTTTTTGTTTTTTTTGGTTGGGGTATGCTTTTTTAAATATCCTCGTTATCTTTACATTTCAGTGCATATGCTTCTAATGGGTTAAATAAATAAAAAATATTTAAATTATTAACGATATTTTTACACATCCACCCAGGAAATTCTAAAAGAGATCAATTAATCTGTTTAAATCGGGCCTTTTCCCCCCAAGTACTTGCGCAGCATATCATTAAATAAGTCAGAACAATCTTTTTTCTTTTTTTTCTTTTTTCAGGCGCTAAAATTTATCAGTTTTCAAAATCATGTATAGAATTTTTATTAACATGTTTTATGTAAATTACCTAACAAGTAGCAAAAAAAATTTTTTTTTAATTTAAATTTAAATTTAATTAACTTATTTATTAAATTCAATTTAAATTTAAAAATATCTAAATATTTAAATAATTTAAATTTAATTTAAATTTAATTTAATTAATTCTAAAAAAATAATTTATTACTTAACAAGTGATAAAAAACAATTGTTTATATCATATTTTTCAGACGCTAAGATTTATCAGTTTTCAAAATCATGCATATGATTTTGATTAGCATTTTTTAAACTGCTATGAAGTATCAAACCCTCTATATGGAAGTTAATGTTAAAGAGGTGATTTGAAACCCCAAAAGGATGCTGAGAATTCAGTTGTGGAACATGCGAGAGACAAGTTTTAAAGAAAATGTGAACAAAACAGGCAGTTTTACTAGAAATTACCCAAAAAAATATTAGGTTATCTAATGAAAAATGTAGACTTGGAGAATTTGAAACTCGCAGGATATACTGACGAATAGTTTAGAAGTGAATAATAAATAACTTAAAGAGCTTGTGTAAATAGATGGCAGAATAGTAAACGGAAAGAAGGATTAGGGGAAAACAATAATGTTAAACTTGTATAAGGCTCGCGAGGCACTCGAGATAGTGTTATAGACTAAGAGAAACAGTTTATGAAGATATGTGAAGATAACGGTTGACTCTAAACTTGGAAAGATTAAGATTGTAGTGATCGGAGAGCATCCTCCTGGGAGTCGGTTTCACAAAGCAGGGATTCGTGGGAAATGAATGTTAGGCGCAAGTGGAAGTTACATCTCACCAACGGAAAACAAAGTGAATGATGGTAGTCCGCTACAATGTGCGTAGCATGTCGCACACTTGCATGGCCAAACACATTACTTAACGCTACAAAGGATTGGAAGTTGTGGAGAGCCTACATCCTAAATACATACGACACTAAAAAGACTTAATTTCATCTATAGAGAACTAAGTAGAATTCTCGATCATTCTGATTAGGTGAACTATTTCAACTAGGAATGTATTATTTAGGCGAGAATAAATTAACTATTTATAGTCTTCAAATAGAAATGAAACCCACGCAATGAAAGACAAAAATGGATTAATTTGTTGTTTTCTCGATTAAAGAATTAGTACAAAATTGAACACTATAAAGACGTCCAAATATCTACTTAACAATCTTCGTATTAATTTTTTTTTTTATCTTAAATGAATCTCTCTTTCATCTTGTGCTTGTTCGATCAATCCTCTATTTTTGAGCGATGAAATGAGAACATTAAAACATATAAATTGATAATTGTAACTCGTTTGCCATATGGTCTGCATTAATTTAGTGCAACTTCAATATAAAAATATATTTGTCAGTCTCTTACCACGTGTTGCAGCAAACAGGGATTGGCAAATTTGTGTGCTTATTGGACATCCTGTTACCGATTGTTTCACTGTGAAAATATCGCTCTTAGCCTTGTGTGTGAATGAAAAACACAGAATTCGATATCAAACAGAAATACTTTTTTATATTTGTAATTTTTTAAATTTATTTTTACCCCGGGATTACTTCTTATTTTCCCCTGTATTTAATTCTTTTTTTTTATTTCCTCTTCATCTGATGGCAAATACTCAGTTTATTTTCAATCATTGATTTCTTGTCGAACTCACCACGGACTTTGTAATCTTCCACGTTTGCCGACCATCCATAAACTTTTAGATAAAAGCAATTTCAAACACATAATTGATTTTCACCCTTTTTTTTATATCAATCACATACATACACAAACAGGAATCAAAACTGATCACTTAGAATAATTCATACAATTTTATCCGTAGTTTCTTTCCTAAAAGTTTTGTTCCAAAAATCAAAATACAAATTACGTAGACTTGCCGTCGTTCACATCCCAAAAAACATTTCAAATATAACAGCCAAATAGTCTTAAACATTTGAATATAGAAAGGGCAACACAACTACATAGATCTTGAATAAGACAAGAAGCACGATTGAAAGCGCTCTTTCACAAAAATTCAGATATTTATTTTCACTGGTCGTAAACTTATTTCCACTTTTTGAAAGAAAAAATAAAATTAGCTAAGGAAATGACAATAAACTTTCTTTCCGTCTGAATTTCTGCGATCAGAAGTTATTTAATTTCTTACTTACACTATTTATAATCGGACTATTGTCCACATCTTTGTTATTATCTCTTGATCACCATCTGTCTGGATTTATGGGATCGGGGAGTTTTCCTTATTTACAATCGGACTATGGTCCTCATCTTTGTGATGTTGTGGCTCCAAGTTCTTCACAAAGAATTTTCCCGCGAGATAATAGTCTATTAAATTAAAGCGTCGGTTGGTGAATCTCATGACATTTGTGAGTTCGATCCTTGGGTTAGGTGGTGTGTACTTAAACACACATTTTCTCTTTGCCAGTTTTTTCAACTAACCTCTGAATACACCATAAGAAACACACTATCGGAAAAAAGAGATAATTCTACACACAGTATCCTACGCTTTAACCTTAAAACACACACACACACACATATATATATATATATATATATATATATATATATATATATATAATGTGCGTGTGCTGAATTGTGATAATGTTTAGCACCAAGGTTCTCGATTTTTAGCGGTTTTACGAGATGTGCGTTGTGGTACAGTGGATATCGGCTCGGAACGAGAAACCGGGGAGCCGAGTTCGAATTCCAGTTGAATCCATTGTATTCACTTACGCGCAAATACCCTTGGGAAAGGTATTAATCCGTCTCTTCCTTCCAGTTATGGGTTAAATAGCAGGACAGATTGGGTTCTATAGCCTTGGTCGGCAACCAGTCTACCGCAGAAAGCAATGGCAACCTACTGCGGGATAATGTTCTGCACGGTCAGTCATGTCTCTTTCGAGTCATGATCGCCCAAGCGTGTATCACGTATGGCACTTAACTGACTGACTGATGAAATGTATTTCAGCAAGCAATTTCTTTTATCGTTAAGTGCTCAATATCAGGGTGGAAATATACCGTTGATAACCACAAAGAGTGTCACTTTCGGCAGTTCGATGACAACTTTAAAGTTTCGTGAGGACACCGTTATGATGAAAATATGCTCAGTTAAAATGACAGACTTCGTGCTATATATTTCTGAAATAAGGTAGTATTATATTATTCAGATTATGCTAAGATTCACCAGGGAAAGGGTGACGTAGAAAGCCATGATCGCCTACATCCTGAAGGGACAAGGCAAATAAAAGAAGAATGTCTATGTTGATGGGATTATACATGAACATGTATGTGAGGGATGCTAAAATTTTGATAAATCCGCTAAGAGGGTCTGTTTACTGTTCAGGGTCAGGAAGTTTTTCCAGTCTGAGTCCATCTTGCACATATAAATCTACCATCCGCCCGTGTATTGAATACTGCCGCCACATATGGTCGGGTGCCCCTGCTATTCACCTCGGGATTCTTGACAAAATCCAACTAAGAATCTGTAATATGATCGATACCGACTTGGCAGCTCGGCTGCAGTCACTCTCTCACCGGCGTGACGTGGCTTCCCTGTGCTTCTTTTATAAATACTTTCACGTTTCTGCTCAGATTAACTTAGATCACTGATGCCCCTGTGTATGAATTTACACGAGCTACTAGATTTGCAATTAGGTCCCACTCTTTTGCAGTGAAACTGGCAAAATGTAACCGCAATTGCTATTCTAACAGCTTCTTTTCACGCACTTTCAGCCTGTGGAATTCTCTTCCATATACTTGCTGTCCCAACAGCTACAAACTCCATGAATTTAAATGTAAGGTCAATCTCCTATCTCACTAACTCGCATTCATTCTCTCAAACTCTTTTCTCCATCTACTCCTACCCCATTCTCAGTATTCTCATTCGTCTATTACCCTTCTCCTGACATTTCCTGTAACTAACCCCTCTTTCTTATAATTTTTCCTTATGTAACCCCCTGCGCAACAGTGGCAGTAGAATGCCTTGCTTGGGGTGAGATGATTAAAAAAAAACAAACTTTTTTTTTATTTTATTTTAATTTTTTTTTTATAAGCGTTTCACCCCGAGCAAGGCATGTCACTGCCACTACTGCGCAGGGGGCTACATAGAGTGGAGAAAGGATGATTAAATATAGGAAATATCAGAGGGTGGGTGATAGGCGGGTAAGGATACCGAGAATGAGGGTTGGGTAAATGAGAGTGTTCTGAGAATAATTGGGAGTTAGTGTGATAGGAGGTGTCTATTGACTCTACATTTAAACACCTGGAGATTGTAGCTGTCGGGAAAGCAGACTTGTGAAAAGGAGTTCCACAGGCGGGAAGCGCGAGAAAAGAAGCTGTTGGGGTAGAATTTACGGTTACATCTTAATTGTTTAACTGTAAAAGGGTGGGACCTAGTTGCTAATCTAGTATCTCGTGTAAATTCGTGCTTAGGCGGCACCAGTGATCTAAGCTCATTGGAGCAGAAGCCATTAAAGTGCTTGTAGAAGAGGCACAGGGAAGCCACATCACGCCGGTGAGAGAGTGGTTGCAGCCGGTCTGCCAAGTCAGAGATCCTCCTTTGTATTTTGTCAAGATGATGTGGATATAAAGTGGGGGATCAATTCTACATTACAATCGATATAAACTGATCCCTCACTTTATAGCCACAATCATCCTTCTCTTACTCACTTCCTGACACCCCCTATAGCCTGTCACTCTTTCTCATCACTTTCCCCTATATAACCCCCTGCGCAACAATAGCAGTAGAATGCCTTGCTTGGAGTGAAATGATTAAAAAAGAATCATTTTTTTTTAATGTGTTCAGGCATTTAATATAGTTCCTTTAGTTTATTTTTTTCTTTTTCATATTTTTTCAATTTTATTAACTTTCCCACAATTACAAATTTATTTTATTAAAAAAAATCTGCCAAGAAAGACGAAGTACTATCAGAACAAGGCGCAAATTTATTTTGTCTGGTCTAATGAACAAATGTACATTCTATACATTTTCATATTCATTTATAATATTCCTTGTGTAAGGAACCTCTTTTATCGAATGGTGGTTATCGTGACAGTCTCATTAATTCTAATTATATACAGTGCTGCTAAATGTGTCTCAGACATTGACACACACAACAGAATTCAGTGATCAAAAGCTCGACGAAGAGTTGCAAATTCACCAGTTGCTCATAACCTGTGTCCGGTAAATTCACAAATAGGCGCCCCTATTTCGTCGTTAATATAGTTTACGTGATTTTCCCACATTGTTTAGAGGCCACTTTTTATTAGCTTCATTAAAGTTATGACTAATTAACTTTATTTTTTAAATTTTTCAAGTCGATGTTTCACCGCGTAAACGACAGACTTCCTGATCTTAATATATATTTTTCTTATCATCGTGATAGTAAAATCTATCCGTAATTTTTTCTCACTAATAGGAAGAGATAGTTGAATTTTCTAGGGTATATAATGAGGAAGGAAGGCTTGGAAAATCTGAAACTCATGAGACAAAGAGGGACAGAGGAGAACAACGCATAACATACTAAATGAAATTGAATAAATGGATGGCGTTACGAGGCTCAAGAATTACAAAGCTTAAACGCTACAAAAAATAGAAAGTTGTGGAGAGCCATGAATGCCTATGCATTGCAGAGACACGGTACATAAAAAATGTATTCATTATTAAACTACAAAACCCAATCGACAAGAGATAAAATCATAAGATGTCTTGGAGTAAGTCGAATTTTCATCGCACTGTGATTAAAGTCTGCAAACAGTCTATTTAAAAATTCCTGTTCGACACCATACGCTTTTTCAATAAATCTAAACTTATTTATAAATGGAACTTTGTGTGTGTGTGTCCGTTACCTATAGACTCCGAAACGGTTGAACCAATTTTCTTGAAAATTTACACAGCTGTGCTATAAGCGTCTGTGAGTGATCTTAGCTAGGTTTTGTGTCGAGGTACTCTCGATAAATATCGATAATCGAAAAAATCGGGATATAGGAGTGGTCCGATTTTAATCAAATTTGATACACGCATAGACAAAGACATAAGAAACGATATTCAGAAGTTTCAAGGTTGCAGTTCTTACAATAGTGCAGAAAATCGATAATATATATATATATATATATAAAAAAGGCAAGATGTTTGTGTGTGTGTGTCTGTTTATCTGCCTGTAGTTTTTGCTTCGGGTTTGGCTCTAAGTAGGTATAATTGTAGTTCTTAGTTTCAGCCATGATACCATTTACTCAGAGGACTTATTTAGCCTTCAAAATTCAGTTTACGACGAAAAAAACTTATTTGATATCGATACCAAGAAATCAAAATTTGACTTATATCCATTTTTCTTTCAGTCTACGGTTTCGCTTTAACTAGAAACAACAATTGCTTTTTAGTCTTTCGTGCCAACGTCCAAAGAGTCTGAGCTCAAGGACTATGAATTAGTTTTAAAGCTTTCATTACACCCGAGCAACGCTGGGCTATACTGCTAGTTAAGAATAGTTATTAATATTTTCTTAATTGTATCAAATAACAGAAACCACATCACTTGAGGATTGCCAACAGCAGCAACTGCTGAAAGGGATAGCACATGTAACTCAAAGAGAAAATGACAATCAAAATGTTCATATTTTACAATATTGCAAACTAGCAGTTTAGCCCGGTTTAACTCTGGTAGTTTAAGGAATAATAAGAATGAAAAAAAACATGAATTTACATAGCAAATACTTACACAACGTCCATCCTCGTCACTTTTATAGATATAGCTAACAATATAGAATGTCTCAATTGGTTTAGATGGGGAGGGGCAACATATATAGATAATATAAAGTGGGGTGATCGATTTTATATTATAATCAATACATAAACTAATTCCTGAATTTGTGGGGTGATAATATATATTTTTGTACCCTAATTTTTGCTTTCTGAAAAATTTCAAGGTGTCGTTAGCGTTCTAAAATTTTGATCTACATCTGAACGCAATTCCCGTCGAGCTAAACCTCAAAATGCAGACGCTAAGTCGAATCAATCAATCAATCAATCAATCAATTAATCAAACAAACAAATACTTACACAACGTCCACCCTCGTCATTTTTATCGATATATAGATAGTAAGTTAGGAAGGGAAGTATGCCTCTCCATGAGTACCGGAAAGAGCAATAACAGTTATTGCATTTGAGAAACATTTTTTGAAAATAATTATCTCAAAGGAGACTTTTTTTAAAATTTCATCCAACATAAGTACAAGTTACTCGATCAATGAATGTCAAAAAGATTCCTTGTAAGGAAACGGCTAATATTACTGATGTCATATACTGTGTAGTTCTCACAAAAGTTGTCCAAAGTTGTCAGATGAAGCCGTCATAAATCCACGGTTCTAACTTAAATTTTCCTCGTTGTGCGTTGTGGTGCAGTGGATATCGACTCTGAACTACAAATCGGGTAGCCGAGTTCGAATTCCAGTTGAATTCTTTGCATTCACATACGCACAAATACCCTTAAGAAAGGTATTAATCCGTGTCTTACTTACGTGGGTTAAATAATAGAACAGATTGGGTTCTATAGCCTTGGCTGGCAACCAGTCTACCGCAGAAAGCAATGGCAACCTACTACGGGATAAACTTCTGCCCAGTCAATCATGTCTCTTTCGAGACATGATCGCCCAAAATGTGTATCACGTATGGCACTTAACTGATTGACTATATTTCAACCGTTACATTTTCTATCCGTTCAGAGGCTGAATCGCGTTGAATGCCGAAGATGAATCCATTTCAAAGTCCTTTTGAGTCTGTTTCGTTCATTTCTCTCTCACTAATGATGTTGGAAAAGATATGACTTAATCTTCCTCTCGTTGTGGGTTAAATTGCAGGGTAGAATGGACACTTTTTCCTTGGGTAGCAGCCAGTCTAAGAATGCAAACGGAATTCGCACCTGAGGAGGACTCACTGCAGAATTCGTGGAGCTCACTTTTTTTAATACCTGTTCACTTAATACAAGGCTCAAGAGGCACTCGGGGTAGAGGTTATTGAATGAGTTTGTTAAATCAACGTAAAAGGGGGGAAATTAACAGTGACGTTTTTAATGATATATAGGAAAAATAAATCTTAATCGTATTTATTGTTGCAGTGATCAGAGAAGCATCCTCTCGACAGCTATTTTTCGAAAGTATTTGTTTTGGGGGAAGAGTTTGAGTTTTATTTAACGACATATCAACACCTCTGTGGGTTATCTAATGTCAAAAAGGTGGGGGTTTAAGGGATTTTTTAATATTCGGTTATAGTGAGAAGGTTGATTTAGTCAGATTTTAATGAAAAATTTTTGTTCTTATTCTTTTTTATTTTAGAAAATTGAAAATGTCTTCTAGTATTGTATTCAAAAACGTTTTGTTGAGATTTTTTTTTTCCTTCGAAAATGTGTTATGATAATTTTTCTTCAAAAATGTACTGTTGGTAATATTTTTCTTTCAAAAAAGTATATTTTTCTTTGAAAGTCTATTTTTATGTATATATTTCTATAAAAGTGTATTTTTATACTTTCATAGTGTTTTGACCCCACTCTGAGGGCTAACTATTTGCCTATAGCTGGGACCCTAACAGGTGCCACCACTCCGGGTCAAGGTGGACCTGGGAACAACAGCAATTAAGAGGTGGTTCCATGCTCCTCACAACCTCACATCAGAGGCCCTGCTGCCGGATGCAGTTTACCGTCATGCCCTGGATTTTTAGGGAAGAATTATTAGTAGAATACAAAGGAACTGAGTGTGGTACTCTTCTGTGTACATGGCATGATAGATCTTAGGTGTAAAGATCTTGAACTAAGGAAACAGTGATAGAGAAGCAAGAGGCTTGCTAACTTTTTCTTTTTTTTTTTTTTCAATGTTTGGCTGATTTCACAAAACTTTTTACTAATATAATCAACTCAACTGGGTGGGTTGGGTGACGATCCCCATCTGTTCGACCCTCATATGTTGAAATCGAGTGGGGAGGAATCCACTATGCATACAAATATTTAGGTCATTTAGTGAATGCTGGACAATATGATCGAAACTGAGGACAAAACTGGAAGCAGCGGAAATGTGGTTCTACAGAAGGATGCTGAGGATATCATGGACTAAGCATGCAAGCAAACATGAGGTGTTGGAAAGAATGGCAACGAAAAGAAAATTAATACTGAGCATCAGGAAGAGACAACTGAAGTACCTGGGACACGAAAGAAGGAAGGAGAGTTTGGAGAACCTGATACTGACTGGCCAGATAGCAGGAAAGAGAGACAGAGGAAGGCAGCGGATAACATATTTGCAGGGCCTGATCAGGTGGATGACGGAACGGGGGTTGCCAGGATTTACAGGAGCAAACATACTAAGAGCCACAAGGGATAGGGAGACGTGGAGAACCATGATCGCCTACGTCCTGAAGGGACATTGCACATTGAAGAACATAGTTTTGCTTATTTTACTTGTGTGGGTGACTATTTGTACTTTTTTTTAAATTTTTATTTTTCGTTAGGGTGACTTTTTTTAAAGGATGTGCGTTGTGGTGCAGTGGATATCGGCTCGGAAGGAGAAACCGGGGAGCCGAGTTTGAATTCCAGCTGAATCCATTGCATTCACTTATGCACAAATACCCTTGGGAAAGGTATTAATCCGTCTCTTCCCTCCAGTTATGGGTTAAATAGCAGGACAGATTTGGTTCTATAGCCTTGGTCGGCAACCAGTCTACCGCAGAAAGCGATGGCAACCTACTGCGGGATAATCTTCTGCCCAGTCAGTCATGTCTCGAAAAAGACATGATCGCCCAAGCGTGTTTCACGTATGGCACTTAACTGACTGACTTTTTTTCTGGTAGTCGTTCTTTTATCTTGATTGTTTGAGGATCGTGATTAGCATGAAACCACGTTAGGGCTTTAGATTGATGTCCTTGGCAGCATTCTTTGTTTTTTGTTTCGGCTCTGTCTTGTTTTTGTTTGCCTTTTTATCTTTTTTCTTCTTAATCAGTTTACTCCAAGCAAAACGATACTGGCACTAAAACAGAAGGGACCACTGGAAATGAAAAAAATAAAAAGACTTAAAAAGAACCTGAAACCCAATCCTGAACAGGAAACTAGGGAAAAAATTATTCCTGTTCCGAAAAACAAGGGGTGAGAACCGGACAATAGGCAAACGTATCTACTCCTACTGAAGGCCAAAAAAAAAAAATAAATAGTAAATAAAATTTCAGTCAGACATTTTAGTAGCAGAGAGTTTAAGTAGACTTTAGAAGGAACCAGAAACCCAGTCCTAAACATCAAATAAGGGATACACCTCTACTCCTGTTCAAAAGACCGGGGAAGTGTGTGAACCGTGTAATAGTCGTACCTCTCTACTCCTATCAAGAAAAAAAATGATAAATAAAATTATTAATACTGCCATTATGAATAATGCAATTGAAATTAAGATGAAGGAAATACTAGCCAAAAATTAGTAATGTTAACAAGACTTCATCACAAATATTAAGAAATCTTATTACTGATGAAAATAACATTTAAAATGTAAGAAATCTCAGTTAAAAGCTATTAACGATTGACAATGAATCATTTAACGATAAAATTAGTCTATTCGAAAACTATTTATTTTCTATCTTTTGTAGAAACATCATTGAGATATTTGTAAAATTGCTTATTTTTACAGACCATTAAAGAAAACCCATCAATTTATCTTATTTGCTTATTGCATTTTCTTAGAATAATTTTAATTCAGATACTTACTTTCCAATTTCGGGTTTCTGAATTCTGTAAACATTGGACCCAGCATATTTTTGTCTAAGTAGGTTTTTATTAATTTTCTTCCTTTTTCTTTTCATTTTTTTTTTCAACTTTGATATTGGTATGGATGGTTTTAGCATCGTTCATTCACCTATTACTTAATTTACAGAACGTTCTACAAGCGAGACGTGCGAGAGAAGAAACTGTTAGCATAGAACATACGGTTACATCTAGCCATTTTAACCATAAAATGATGATACCTTGCCGCCAATTTGGTCCTGCGCTTAAATTCTTAACACCATAGAAATGCTTTCATATTAAGTATTTGTTGAACTAAGTTACTTTAAATTATTTCTTGATTCGTCTACAGGAATCAAACTAGCTCTGAATTAAATCACTGGTTATATTTCTCATTGAATATCTCACCATTATTTATAATGTATAAATATACATATATATCCCAAAAGAGATAAATGAATTTTAAGAAAACTTGAAGAAAGATTTACGAAATGGGTACCTGCAGGAACTGAGTAATCTTTTTTCTGATTATTTTTTTGCGAATATAAAATATACCCTCCTATCGACGAAGGTTATGTGGGAATTTAAGTCTATATGTATAATTCGATTTTTTTTTTTTTCGGTTCTGCTTCAATGCAAGTAAGCAATTCTATGTGCGCATGCGTAAGTAGGCAACTGACCGACTTACATTCTCGTTGAATTGTTGGCAAATTCATTATTTTTTTTAACGCAGCCAATAACAACGTTCTGTGTTTGAAATCAGCAGCAGCAGCAGCAGAATGTATTAACCTAATATTACAATCATTTAAAGTGCTAAACACAGCAGATGTTGGAGAAAATCGTGTAGATTCTTACTGATTTATTTCCAATTTTATGATTAAAGATCCGATTCATAGATAGAAAAGTCTAGTGTGTGGTTAATATGAATTCAGTTATCTACAAATAGAATTTTAGCGCCCATAGATCAGAGACAGAATTGTCGACTGACGCTAATTTGATCGCGTTTCAATCCTGGGTAAAAAGCAATCGGATGTCTATCCCTACTGATGGTCTGTGATACAGCGAAACAGATCTGTTTGCAGATGATATATATATATATATATATATATATATATATTAAGTGACATGTCTAGATGTAAGCCATCCTGTCATCTTCCATTACTGAAATTTTAAAATCTCCATGGTTACAAAATTCCAAATCTTGATTGAACACTTTTGACGCATCTAAATGCATTTCCTACAACTACCATTCCCTAATTTTCTAAATAACCAGAAAATCATCTTATATTTTCAAAAAATAAATCGTTTTGCACGTTTATTTTAACATATCACCTGAAGAGAAACAGTTTTGTTCTGAAACATGAAAAATTTTGTGTAGTGATATTATGCTTTTATAAACCATTGTGATAACAAAATTACACTATTAAGCTCTACTCTGTATCGAGCACTCTTAATAAAAGTAAATGCTTAAACAGTGGATTTTTAATCTACGTGCTCTTTCACTTTTCTGTTTATCTCTCTCTCTCTCTCATCATATATATATATATATATATATATATATATATATAAAATAAATTTCGAAGTTCAGAATCGTTGTATGATGATTTCTACATGAGATCCCTAAGAGAGATTTCACATTTCATCGGCAACCTTTATACTCAAAATAAAACAAGATATTAGCGGCGGAAGTTCAAAATTTACATCACAGAAAAACTAGAGGAGTGGGATTGATAAGTAGATAGCAATTAATGTCTATTTTTAGATTTTGGACAACTTTACTTTTAGATTTAGTTGTAAGTGAAAAAAGAAATAGAAAGTGGTGTTTAACAGGGAGGTGGGCTAAGCAAAATGGAAAGAAAAGGAAAAAAAGAGAAAAAATAGAGAAAAGAAAAATTTCATCTCTGTAGAAACGCTAGGGACGTGTTAACAAAACTAGCGTTTTAATTGAGATGAAGTTATTAGAAAAAATATTTTGAAAAAATTATTTTGGGGGAAAAACTGATATAATTTATTTAAATAAATTAATTTAATTTAATTAAATTAATTATAAACCTAGATTTAAATTAAAAATTAAAATTTATAAAATTTATTAAAAATATTTTTTTTCAAATTTTAGGTTCGGGGAAAATACATATACATGCAGGAAAAATTGGAGGTTAAGTTAGTCTAAGTATCCTTACTTCTTAAAGGGTAGATACTAATGAGAGAAAGGAAGAGGATGGTAGAGGGGTTCAAATTTACTATTTAAAAATTTTATTAATTAATCAATCAATCAAAACTAATTTAATTTATATTTTCTCTCTTAAAACTGAATTTTAAATTTTAGATGTTCACAAATTTCACCTTATGGCGGCACTTACTAATGAATTCTTTTCTTAAATTCAAGAGTAGGTGCTGGTTTGGGTACTTTAATATTAGTATTTTTTTTTCTTGCAGACACAGACAGCATCTATCACAAAAATTCCTCGGAATTCGGGCTGAACTTATCAGTTTCCAACTAACTACAGAGTCCAGCCCTTCTTCCTTCATTTTCCAGAATCTCCGTGAAAGGGCTGTCTGGTATTTCTGACCCGGGTTCGAAAAGAAATACCTGTGATTGTAATACCTTTGCTTAAAGGGCCCCGCGGACATACCAATATACGTTCGGTAATTTTTTTCTGTTGTTGGATGGTGAAATGTGAGCTTCATTAATTACCTTGGTAGATTTACATTTGCCATCCACCGGACAGATATCCACGGAGCTACAATTGCATTCATTTAAAATTCCGGACCCAGAGTTGGGATTACATAAATTCCTTAGAATTTGCCTTTTATGAGAATTTATAATGTTGTCTATATTTGGTGTACAAGAGTAGCTATTTTTAGAGTGTTCCTATTAAGTTTTTCGTAGAGGATTGTTGCTATTAAAATGTTTGTCTACTAATCTGAGAAAATATTTACCTATATTAATATTTGTTAGTTTGCAGTATGGAGGGTCAAACCAAATTATCTTTCTTTTGCTACAATTATTTTTATTTTTGGTATTAGATGGTTCGGGGTCTATTGTAGGTTTTATATACGTTAAGTTGTTCTAAAATCCGCTGTTTTGAAGGGCCTTGTTGTAAATTTCTTTACTTTCATTGAAAGTTTTGATGTTTGATGATAAACGGTTAATTCTATATATGTAAATGAGATTATACTCGTGTCGAAAAACCTTCCACGAATCTACGAAGAAGGGGAAAAACGGTTTAAAAAAAAAAAAAAGAGCTAAGTACATGAACATCAGTCAAAATGTTCGGACGGCGTCAGCACGTAGCCCAAAGAAAAACCCCGATATTAGTAATCAACTAACATAAAAGCGCTCAGTAATTAGGTAGAGCGAAATAAGTGAAAAATACCTAGTGGGCCAGACAGACCTAACTAGGTTTCACCTCAAACAGATCGTCAGGGAAAGCTGGCGCTCTCTCTCTCTCTCTCTCTCTATATATATATATATATATATATAAGCAGAATGATATAGATCGATACGACTGCTATGAAATTAAAATATTATTATAATAAAACCTGAATTATATAGCTAAATGTACATTGAGATAAATATAAAACTACGGGCTGAAATTGTCAGTTTCTTCCTATTATCCGTATTTAAGGAGTTGGCGATCATGGCTCTCTACAACTTCTTGTCTTCTCATTTACTCAATCTTGCTAGGTAGGTAATAATCTTCTACTTGAAATTAACAAAAATGATTAGATTAAAAAAAACCGTTGGTCAATTGTTAATCATGTTAGAATTTTGTTTGTATAAATGTTCCATTTATATTGAAATAGAAATGTTCTTATATGTCATGTAATTACTATAAATCCTCTCTACTATAAATAAAGACAGTTATGTCTGTTTATATATATATATATATATATATATATATATATATTATGGTGTCCTAGTACAAGGAATGAACTCTTTCTATTACTATAGAATTACCTGCAGAACGGCAGTTAATAACAACTAGTACGCAGTTAAAACCAGCTACTATTCAGGCAATACGCAGCGTAACTGTACCGTTCAGACTTACTTATTTCTAGTCTTTACTTTGTATCTGTTCAAGTTATACTAATACACTGTTTTGAATGTTAATACTAAGTGCGAGAACCGTTGGGGGAGGAGATTGAAAACAGTTTTTTATTGTAAGTTATGGAGAACCGTATCAAGTTGCGTAGTTGCTTTGCCGTTTTATTTTTATTCCCTTGAAAAGAATGCGTTTCTCTTGCCTTTAAAATAAACAAACTTATGTCTAACTTGTGTGACTTGGTGTGAGCAGTCAAAAATAAGTTTCTTTAAAGCTTTTCTTTTATTTTGTTGTGTGTTCAAAATTTAGTTCTAAGTCCAATCAGTTAAGTGCTGTACGTGATACGTTTGAGTGATTATGTCACGAAAGAGACATGATTGATTTGGTAGATTTTCTCGTAGTCGGTTGCGATTGTATTCTACGGTAGACTAGTTGATAACCAAGGCTACAGAACCCACTGTTCTGCTATTTAACCCATAACAAGGAGAATAGACAAATTAATACCTTTAGCAAGGGTATTTGCGCGTAAGTGAATGCAAGAAATTCAACTGGAATTCGAACTCGGCTCTTCGATTTCTCGTTCCGAACCAATATCCACTGCTTTACAACGCACATTCGAAAGTCCCGAGTTATTTAGCCATAATTTACTATAATCTTTGAGCTTTAAATAGAAAACTAACCTTAACATTTAGAAAGTAAAAGCTTAAAGTCCCTCTGAAGTAGTCTAAGCAAAGTTACACACTAAGTAGTATTCCTTACAATTTCATTTCATTTTTTTTGTTTTCTGTTTTGTTTTTTAAGCAATATGAATGGAAAATAATTAACCTTTTAAAACACTCAAATTTTCTTCGCCTGTCCTCGGAAAACGTGTGATATTTTACTCTTTATTTCTAATACAATGAATAAATCAATAATTTCTTTGAGGGAATTGTCTTGAAACATTCTTATATCCAGAGCAGCCACTCTTTGTACGATTTTAAATGCAACGGAATGCAATTTGCAAACAGTTATTAATTAATAGACTCTCTTAATACAAATCAATTTTCAATTAACACCGTTTTATTTTTCTGTTTTGTTCAGTTCGAATCACGCTTTAAAAGATTAAATTCGCGAATTTCATGGAATCCTTCTTTCCGTTTGCCAGTAGCAAAAGCGATCAATTTGATTATTGTTTCGGTATTAGATGTTCCACTAAATGCATGTCCCACTGCATCTCGATAATTTAGGCGTACCGTTCTTATTTTATGATTTTGATCTACAATATAACTTCAGGAAATACAAATAAAGTACATTGTAGATAATTATATTAATATAAAAAATAAAAATGTTATCACATCGGAATAAAAAAATATGCGATAAAGTCAACATGTAAAGAATAATTCCAAAAATAGGCATCCATCTTGGATTTTATGAAGACGCAATACGAAATAATAGCCATGAAGTCGCAATGAAAGAAAACACTTTATTTTCAATTGTTTTATGATTTACCGGGAATATAAATATTATGACTTGAATGGAGTGGCGTTTATCTGCGTAAGCTGATGATCGCAACCATCGAAATTATTTATTTTATGTTGTATATTTGAATAACATGAATTCAATTGATTTACAGCGCAAATCATTCTGACAAATAAGGTTCTGTCTGTATTTATATTTGTCTTTTTGAAGTTTCAACTTGATGACATTGCAAATACATTTGTGTATTGACTCAATACAACTTTACACAGGAATATCACAAAAGTTAAGCTGTTAAAGAGAAACTATCACCAATAATTATGTGTACAAAGTCCAATGTAGTTATGGCAGAGAAAATAACGCATGTAAAACACTTCTTGAGCAATAATTAAAACCGGAGACATTTTGAAATTAGAAAATGGCGGATCATGTACACAGTAAAGAGAGAACGTTCATGTGAAATGCAGGTAAAATAATGAGCATTGATGTTTAGTTCTTGTGTTTCTGATAACGACTAGATGAAGTAAATAAATAATTGTTCTGCTTTTCACTGATAACATTAACGTTTCGAATAGCAACAAGAAATGGTCGAAATTACTTGATCAAAAATATTACCTTAGGATACTTTCTCCATAGATTTAATACGGACACGCGGCAAACTTAAGAAATGTAAAATAAAATAAAAATAAAATAAAACTGACAAAATTTATCGTGAAATTATAATCAAATCTGTTTGAGTTTTGTCTATATTTCTGAGATGATGTAGTATTTACAGTATTTACATAATTCGGACTATTGACCTCATATTTGTTGCCATTCGTACAACGTTTAATAATAAATCTATTTGTCTATATTTCTGAGATGAGATAGTATTTACAGTATTTACATAATTCGGACTATTGTCCTCATCTTGTTGCCATTTGTACGACGTTTCGGTTGTTGTACGCTCCGGCCTTCTTCATGTGCAAAGAATTTCGAAACGAACTTGTTTACCACTTCTTAAGGATACATGGACCAGTGGATATAGACTGGGGTTAGTTCCTGTGACTTGACCCAAAGAGTTGTGAATTCAATACCAGGCTACAGCTGTAATGAAAAAGTAACTTGCAGGGTTAGAGGGAGATAACTCATGACTTCAAATCGAGACTTTACGCAAGGAATAAGGACGATATAGCCCAGTGATTGTAATAAAGCGTTCGGTTTAAAATTCTTAGCACCTGAAGAAGGCCGGAGCGTACAACGGCCGAAACATTGTACAAATGGTAACAAAGATGACGACAATAGTCCGAATAATGTAAATACCGTTTGAGTTTTGTTTTAAGGTATATTATTTAAGGTTCGGTTATTGTAAGAATGTTGATTTAGTCAAATTTTAATGAAATTTTTGTTTTTATTCTTTTTTATCTTAGAAAACTGAAAATGTGTTCTAGTTTTGTATTAAAAAATGTTTTGCTGAGAATATTTTTTCCTCCTTCAAAAATGTATTTTTGGTAATATTTTTCTATAAAAGTCTATTTTTATGTATATATTTCTATAAATATACTTTCATATGGTTTTGACCCCAGTTTGGGGGTTTGCTATTTGCACATAGCTGGGTCCTTAACAGGTGCTACCACTCCGGGTCAGGGTGGGCCTGAGAACAACAGTAAGAGGTGGTTCCATTCTCCTCACAAACTCCCAATCAGAGGCCTTGCTGCCGGATGCAGTTTACCGTCATGTCCAGGACCTCAAATCTGTTTGAATGAATGTTTTGCTTCCTAAGTGTATGTTCTGTATATGCCTGGTTTTTTTTTTTATCTTCAGTGCTTTTCGATACGATAACCGTGGCTGATATTTCATGTTTTTATTATACGCATCTCTTTCAGACATTTTTTCTTTCATTCTTATAATAGTTTTTTCCTTATTTCCTTTATAGCTCTTGCTACTTCTGCCATATTTTTCAGCCCATTTAACCTCTCCTGATCAGTCTCTTATTTTGATTTGATATTCGGCACTTTTCCCTCTACGTTTTTTTTTTCATTTAGCTTAAGGCCTATCACGTTGAATACACCGGTTCTAGCTCGATCACCGAAGTTAAGCAACGTTGAGCCTGGTCAGTACTTAGATGGGTGACCGCTTGGGTACCAGGTGCTGTAAGCGTATAGTGACGGATGTGCGTTGTGGTGCAGTGGATATCGGCTCGGAAAAAGAAATCGGTGAGCCGAGTTCGAATTCCAGTTGAATACCCTGCGTTCACTCAAGCACTGGTACCCTTGGGAAAGGTATTAATCCGTCCCTTCCCTCCATTTATGAGTTAAACAACAAGGGTAGGACTTGGGGACCCTGCCCTTAAAAACAAATCCCAATGAATCTTGATACTCGAAAAGAAAAATGTATTACCAGCAATAAAGTTTAGTTGGCAATAAATGACCCGCCGAGATTGATTTGCCATAAAAACAAAACAACCAACCAATCTTTTTCATTTGTCTTTTAAAGACACATACAGAGGCCATTTTGAAAGAAAAACAAACAAATAAAACAGATAAATAGAAACAGGCATGTTGTTTGGGAGTGAAAGAAACTTAAGTCATATTTTCATATCTGAAGGAAGATGTTAATTAGAAATAATGTCCTCAACTTGATAAGTAAATACATAGGCAGTCAGTAATTTATGGCTGAGTAATTTTCTCCGATCTAGTGAAGGCAATTGGCACCGAATCCACAGACGCTGCTTGAATTTGATCCCCTCAGAAAAATCTCGGACCCCAAGTGCTCCCCACTCCACTTTCAGAGTCCCACAATCGCCACTGAAGACTGTACCTACTAACATGAATCGAATTTATCATCAGTGAAACCGTTTTTATATCCGAAACATTCCACTGCTGTTTTTGCCATGGGAGAACATATATATATGTGTGTGTGTGTCTGTGTGTGTTACGGAAATTAACGAATTTTAACGAAACTTGGTTATAAACAACCGACAATTTGAAATGAATTGTTTGAACATTATTTTTTATCGATAGTCGTATTTAAGTAGATATTCTGTTTTTTAATTAAACAGTATTATATATTTATATCGACTGGCCTGATTATTTAAGATAAATTTTTATTACGAAAATGTGTGTCATTCGGCAGGATTCGAACCTATGTGGATAGGGGTCGCAGGTTCGAATCCTGCCGAATGACACACATTTTCGTAATAAAAATTTATCGTAAATAATCAGGCCAATAGATATAAATATATAGTCTGTTTTTTTTAATTAAACAGTATTATCTACTTAAATACGAGTATCGATAAAAAAATAACAATTCATTTCATATATATATATCATTTCATCCAAAGCAAGTCGGGACTACCGCTAACATCGGGTGGGGGTTACAGCGAGAGAAAAGACAGGGTACAGGGGGTGTCAAAGAAAGGATGAAAGATGGATGAGATTCAGAGAGATAGAAGATAACGATTGACGTTGCTGTCTGTTTCTTAGATGAGGTATTATTTACATTCAGTCAGTTAAGTGCCATACGTAATACGTTTTGGGCGATCGTGTCTCGAAAGAGACATGACTGACTGGGCAAAAGATTATCCCGCAGTAGGTTGCCATTGCTTTCTGTGGTAGACTGGTTGCCAGCCAAGGCTATAGAACCCAATCTGTCCTATTATTTAACCCATAACTGGAGGGAAGAAACGGATTAATACCTTTCCCAAGGGTATTTGTGCATAAGTGAATGCAAGGAATATCAACTGGAATTCGAACTCGGTTCTCCGATTTGTCGTTCCGAATCGATATCCACTGCAGCACAACGCACATTTGGACAATTGTCCTTTTTTTTTTTTTTTTTTTTTCTTTTTTGCCATTTGTACGACGTTTCGGCCTTCCTCAGGGGCTAGGAATTTCGAGCCGAACCCTTTATTACAATTACTAGGGTATATCATTCTCATCCCTTGCGTAGTAATGCCCCGATTGGAATTCGTCAGTTATCTCTCTCTAACCTTGAAAGTTACTTGTTCACCACTGCTGTAGCCTGATATTGAATTTACAACTCTGAGACAAGTCACAGGAACTAACCAACGTCTATATCCAGTGGGTCATGTGTCCTTAAGGCAACAAAAGTGACGACAATGGCCCAAATAATATAAATACTAATTGACATTGGATTTTATTTTTTGAAGATTGCAATTATCAGGGAAGCAATGAAACGGGACAGTTCCAAAGGATTGCCATGAAAATATATGAACAAATGCAGAGGAAAGTCGAGATGCAAGATCAAGATCGATTATATAACAGATCCTTTATAATCTACTAGCAGGATAGCCCGGCGTTGCTCGGATGTAATGAAAGCTTTAAAACTAATCCACGGTCTGGAGCTCAAACTCTTTGGACGTTGGCACGAAAAACTAAAAAGCAATAGTTGTTTCCAGTTAAAGCGAAACCGTAGACTGAAAAAAAAAGGAATGGATGTAAGTCAAATTTGGATTTCTGGTATCGATATCAAATAAGTTTTCCATCGCAGACTGAATTTTGAAGACTGAATAAATCCTCTGAGTAAATGGTATCATAGCTGAGACTAAGAACTACAATTATACCTACTTAGAACAAAACCCGAAGCAAAAACCAACAAAAAAGGGGCGCAAAACCTGATTTTGATCAAACCCATAGAATATCAGGGTATTGATTTCCAATATCGGAGTCAAATAAGTCATCCAAGAATAAACCAACCTAAGTCTATGAAAACCTATCGTACCCATCGGGAGAAAAATTGGAGAAAATGAGCCATATTGATGGCTGTATATCGGCTTTTGATCAGATTCGATAGAATATCGGGAGTATCTATTTCCGATATCGGGGAAAATGAGTTGTCTGAAAAGATCTACTAATGTTTGAGACTAAAAACTATAATTTTACCAAGTTAGAGCAAATTTTGTAGCAAGAACCACGATAAAAGGGCTGAAATCCTGATCTTAATCAGACCTGATCGGATATCGGGATTTCGATTTTCGATATCGGCGGAAAATCGGGAAAAATAAGGAGCCGATGACCTGACCGGAAACCTAAAGAATATTTGTGTGAAGTTTGGTGAGAATCAGATAAAAATTGTGGATTTATATAAAGGACACGCACACACAAACATCTTGACTTTATATATATATATATATATATATATATATATATATATATAGATCCTTCTTTGGATTTTAAGAACCTCGAGATGAATAGTAAGAACACCGGACCAGAGATAACAGCAGTATTCCATTAACGGACGAGAAAGTAAACTAATATTCTTTACTATAGATGTAGTCATTGAGATGTAGTCCTTCCATTTCAAGTCAGTTGAAAACGTGGGGCCAGTAAATTTTTTCTCTCTTTGTTTGCAATTGTACTATCTTTATACCTCGTATGGTTCTTCCTTTACCAATGTTAATGAATACATTTAGTACATACAAGTGTTTTTAGATGTTTGTCTCGGTACTCTGCAAACTGACTTCGTTATACCAACGCAGATCTTCGCTAAGTACCAACATTAGATAAGCAGCCACTACACGGCTAATATGCTCGCCTTTTGCAGAATATATTTTCCACTTAAAATTCACTTCCTACTTTTGATTGTTTACTTCGATTCACTTGAGTGTGACCGCTTTGCTCTTTTACTGTAGTCATCATCATTATTTCGTTGAATCATACAATGATGGCCACCTGATACGGCAAAGACAGACAGAATCTGTCTTATTATATTTTGTAATAGTTGAATTTTCGTAGCAGAATAATTGATGGTTTTAACTGGAAATGAAGTTGCAAAAAGTCTTGGCAGTATCCTTTTATACCAGACATATCTCGTGATTTTCACTGGAAACAAAAACCGTTCAATAGCCCAACATCTTCCACATTCTCTCTCTCTCTCCACCTCAACATTTGGCAAACTTATCTCGCTAGAATCATTACAACTGAGTAGTGAGCTCGATCCTCGTTGGGTGCTCCATAATTTCGGCTGCGTGCCATATCTAAGGAAAATGCTCAGAAAATATCTCTCTCTCTCTCTCTCTCATTTATTTAGGTATTTATTGTAATGTTTTTTTTCTGGATAGTTTCATATATTTTTTCTCGGAATTCTATTCCGTTTTTTTGAGGTTATTTTCTTGTTGAAATAGAAATTTTTATTATGTGGGTATTATAAATCTCATCTACTATAATAAAGACCGTTGTATCTGTGTATATGTCAATATACGGGTCGCGGAGCGACACACACACAAACATATATATATATATATATATATATATATATATATATATATATTAGCAGTATAGCCCGGCGTTGCTCGGGTGTACTGAAAGCTTTAAAATTAATCTATGGTACTGGAGCTCAGACTCAGCCTAAAGAATATTTGTGTGAAGTTTGGTGAGAATCAGATAGAAATTGTGGATTTGTATAAAGGATATACAGACAATTAAACAGACACATACACAAACATCTTGCCTTTTACATATATATATATTATCGATTTTCTGCACTATTGTAAGAACTGCAACCTTAAAACTTCTGAATATCGTTTCTTATGTCTTTGTCTATGCGTGTATCAAATTTGATTAAAATCGGACCACTCCTTCTATAACCCGATTTTTCTCAATTATCGATTTTCGATATTCATCGGGGGTACCTCGACACAAAACCTAGCTAAGAACACTCGCGGACGCTTATAGTACGAGTGTGTAAATTTTCAAGAAAATTGGTTCAGCTGTTTCGAAGTCTATAGGTAACGGACACATACACAAAGTTCCATTTATAAATAAGTTTATATACATATATGCACTGATCCTGCTCGGTATATATACATATATAATCTTTTTTTTTCCATTCGCCAAGTGTTTTGCCATAAAAGTATTCAATGTTCGTTGAAGGGGTTCACGCGAGTTTTTCTCAAGATGATTTAAAAAGGGTTCTGGGTTTTATTGGATTGCTTCTACGATTAAGAAAATGTAATTGATATTGTGATTTCAATGATCTTCCACCTGTTCTTCATCACTGCTAAATCAATCTTGGAATGTTCCGTAGTCAATTAAAAACTGCCAATATTTTATTGGGATTTCTAAATTTAAAAGGTACACTACTAAACAAATATTAACATTTTCTTTTATTTCTGTCATCTATCTATATATATATATATATATATAGTACTAAGAACTCTCTGAAAAAACGATTTTATCAACACACGACTTTATTTAATAATAACAAGTACAGAACAAGAACCTCCCTATCGAAACATTATTAGTATCTAAAAGAAACAAGTAAAACTCCCACAATAAATGGGAAAATTTTTAAAAAAAGCTACAATATGACCAAAACTAGTCAGTGCTCAGCCAGCTCCACGCAGATGTTTCAGTTGAAAACTAAAAATTAATTAAACATTAAATTCCATACGCGAATTTTATTCATCGGCCAATTGGAAGCCCAGAAGCAAATACGGATGTGAATTCCCTAATGATCTGCTGCGATCCAAAAAGTCGAAATAAAAAACCGATACAGAAAGCATCGACAGACAGACAGACACACACGGACTGACTCCAGAGGGACTAGTTTAATTAGTATCTCCCCTTGACCGACGTCAAGCGGCTTAATATGCTCGCCTCCCTTACATCTCTTTTCCTTATTCGTCGAGGAAGCAAGCATGCGGTAGGGACTTCCACAGGCGGGAAGTGCGAGGAAAGATGTTGGAGTAGAAATTGCGGTTACATTTCATCGGTTTCACTGTAAAAGGGTGGGAGCTAGTTGCCAATCTAGTATCTCGTGCAAATTCACATCTAGGGGGCACCAGTTGATATGTGTGTATATATATATATAAAATAAAATGTTATTTTTCAACTTGATTTATAATCTTCATGACTTATAGTGGGCTGTCTACAACGAGGCCAAATTCCGTTAATCTGCAACAATATACAACTACCCTTCAAAAGAACGGACAAACCCACTATATTTTCAGGTCACAGGTAAAAAAAAACCTGACTAACCCCATTCTCACGTATACGGCAGGCAAGAACTCGAAAAAAAGAAATTCATTGGATTTGTACATTGAAGAACAAGACTAACATTTCTAAATTTTTTACGATTATTTTATGCGTTTATTGAAATGAAATGCAAATCTTTTTTTCTGAGAATTTTTGCTGTGTGAAATGTATGACAAATTATAGTGAAATAGTATTAATTGGATAATTAAACAGATATGAACAGACTTTTTTATATATTTTATATATATATACACACACACACACACACACACACACACAAAAAGAGGAAGTTCTAAAAGCTGGGAAAAATCTAGTTTCATTCATTATTTTTTTTCTTTCACCTTCCGCCGGTTATGTTATTGTCGTATGTTTCTGGTGTAACATCATTTGTTTTTTATTTAATTTTTCTTGCTTTTTGTTTAAATTTTTATTGGCTTATTCTTAAACACCCGTCTTCAAATGTTTATTTTAAACTAGTTCTTCTATCATATTTATTGTACTCTTTGGTTTATGGCGAAAGTTTAAGTTTCGTAAATTAGTCATATGTTCTTTATTTTCCAAATCCAATGCATTTCTTGTTTTCTTTTTAGGAGAGCTCTTTTTTTTTTCTCTTACACATGCGTTATTTTATTTTATTTTATTTTTTTCAGTCTTTGATGTTTTGTAAAATATTATGCAATTATGGATTGATTTTGTTAATTTGAATTATTTAATTTGAAAGACCACGTTGATTTGTGTTTTTTGAATTGTTTTATTTTTTGTTAAATCTTTTTTGTTAAATCTTTTTTCCTTGGTTTGCTGATAAACCCGGTTTTTCTTTCATTTTCATTGTATTTTTTTTAAAAAAACGCATAAAGAAAAGAAACTTGGGGTTATCACAATTGACTACGAAAATAAAAATGTATATTGGAAAAATACACCACCTGAAAATATGACATCCCAGAATAAAAAGAAAAAAGAGCAAAGGCAGCAGCAAAGATAATATAGCGGCTGGAAGTATCCCCCAAGTGTATAATAAACATAATTGAGTTCCTGGAGATCCAAGAGTTATGAACAACTTATCAAAGAATATGGGCGTTTTGGTAGACACCACTTCTCCCCAGGAATTACAGAGGGTTGAGAAAAGAATTGTCCGCAAAATTGGTCGCTCTAATAAAGTCAAAGTGATAAAATCCTTGACGTCTGTGAGAGTTAAACCCGAAATATTAATAAAAGGGAAAGGGTACTTAATGTGGGATGGACTGTTGCCCAAGATTGTTTTCAAGATCTTCTAACCAAAAACTTCAAAATTCGCACAGATTATGAAAAGTCATTTGCTAAAAACAGAACTGGACTCAAGAACAACGTGGTACCGTCATTAACGAAGGCTGAGCACAATGTGGTTTTGTGCTTGCTAGGTTATATATGCGAGTCGTGATATGGACGACGCAACAGAAGGAATTCTATGGAGACGAGAAGTTTAACTCATCCCAACTGTTCTTGTTCGTTCAGCATTAGCTTAAATCCTAGATTAGGACGGAAAGGAGATTACTCCCTCTATCAGAATTTGACAAAAGGTGGGTGAAACTTGTCCGTATCTGTCGAATAAAAAGAATCCAATTTAGTGGCATTTTCATGCCGGTTTTTCATGCGCTGTATTAGAACATTGGCAACCTTGCCTAAAAAATGTAGGTTTTGGTTTGTTATGCTTTTGGTTTTTACGCCAACTTAATAAGGATTTGCACGTTCATTGATCCCTTTTATTTTTGCCCCCGCTTTCTTTAATTTTATTCTCACCCCCCCCCCCCGTAGATGACCAGAAATGTTAGTTTTTCGAATTTGTTGTCGTGTTTGAATAAATGTATGTTTGTTTGGTTGAATGAGTGATCTTTAATTTATCCATGTCCTGCGTATATTTATTTCAGCTAACTGATGTGCGTTGTGGTGCAGTGGATATCGGCTTGGAACGAGAAATCGGGTAGCCGAGTTCGAATTCCAGTTGAATTCATTGCATTCACTTACACGCAAATACCCTTGGAAAAGGTATTAATCCGTCTCTTCCCTCCAGTTATGTGATAAATAACAAAACAGATTGGGTTCTATAGCCTTGGCTGGCAACCAGTCTACCGCAGAAAGCAATGGCAACCTACTGCGGGATAATCTTCTGCCCAGTCAGTCATGTCTCGAAAAAGACATGATCGCCCAAGCGTGTTTCACGTATGGCACTTAACTGACTGATATTTCTGTCACAGTTAAGGATTGTGAGGGGGGGTTTGAGTTTTGTTTAACGGCATATCAACTTCTGTGGTTTGTTTAATGCTAAAATGTAAGGTTTTAAGGTATTTTTTTAATGTTCGGTTATAGTGAGAAGGTTGATTTAGTCAGATTTTGATGAAAAATTTGTTTTTATTCTTACGCATTTTAAAAAACTGAAAATGTCTTCTAGTTTCGTATTCAAAAATGTTTTTCTGAGAATAATCTTATTTTCCTCCAAAAATGTGTTATGGTAACATTTTTTTTCTTGAAAAATGTATATTTTTCTATAAAAGTTTATTTTTATGTATATATTTCTATAAGTGTATTTTTATAATTTCATAGTGTTTTAACCCAAGTTTGGGGGTTAACTATTTGCCGATAGCTGGGACCCTAACAGGTGCTACCACTCCGGGTCAGAGTGGACCTGGGAACAACAGCAATTAAGAGGTGGTTCCATGCTTCTCATAACCTCCAAATCAGATGCTTTGCTGCCGGATGCAGTTTACCATCATGCCCAGGACCAGTGAGGGGAAGGCGTTGTTGCTAACACGATTTTGTTAACTTACTGTATATGAATTTTATTATGCATAATATAAATATTGAAATGCTTTTTTTCATTTTTAAGTTATATTATTTCCTACTCCCCACATACAAGTTGTACATATGAGGCAAGTTAGGACTTCATAATCTTTGAGGTATTATGGTGTTGTCGTATGTGGTATTTTGATGCAAAGAATATTGCATAGTTTGATTAGGTCAGTGATTGTGGCTAGCTAAGTTAAGACTGATTAAGATCAGTATCCCCCATCCCTACTTTTGGCCTTGTGCTACGTATTTTGTAATTAGGCAAATATTACTGCTACGAGACAGCTACAAGACTGTTAGCCGTAAGCAAACTTCACAACTACAGAATTCAGCAAGACTACGTCAACTTCTAGCGACATAGCAGTTCTTCATTTTGTTCGCTTTGTTTAAGGCAACGAAGAGCTAACAAAACATGATATTCTCTTCAGTCACAATTGCTTTTTATATGCTTGGCATTGAGTTGATCATAACTATCCTCCTACATTATATAGAAACAATTCACTTTGCCATTGATGAATCTTTTGGACGGATCTAAACTCTTGTAGTGATGATAAATTATACTTTGAAAGCACTTGGTAACCTTTTCCCCATCCTTAATATGTTTGATATCGGTGACAAAGATGAAAATAAGAAAAAGAATTCAAGTTTCTGCAAAGTAGAAATTTCAATCTCTACCTGAAATTCAAAGTATGAAATGATGTCAACAATCAAATAAATATTACAAGAAATTGTGACTCTTAGATGAGACTCAGCCAGAATAACGGTACCAAGAAAGAGGAGAGGGCTGAACAGGTACGTAATATCAATCGTTCTACATCCATGCTTCCCAATCCCGGTGTAAATTACCCCAGTAGGGTAATGAGCCCATATTTTGGGGGTAATGGATGTTTGGTTTGGGAACTTCATGACAATCTTGCTTCATTT
Source organism: Ascarosepion bandense (assembly GCA_037127315.1). Classification (NCBI taxonomy): domain Eukaryota; kingdom Metazoa; phylum Mollusca; class Cephalopoda; order Sepiida; family Sepiidae; genus Ascarosepion; species Ascarosepion bandense. The sequence continues at coordinate 2,689,316 of JBBBDQ010001045.1, forward strand.
TGTGGGAAATTGGGACTATGGACCAGACGTATTGGAAATCGAATTTTTGCACAATTTTCTGCATTGGATGCCTTCCTTGATAAAGTTAATTCTTAAAACATCCTCAACTACATGAAGACAGACATCAGTAATCACGTAAATGGCCTCTTGGAAAACTTACGTAAGTACTTTCTAAACTTGAATAATTCTAACAATGAATGGGTAAGAAATGCATATCTTGTGAGTGAAGATATCATTCCTGATTAGGACTATCCAGCAAAAAATAATTTCTCACACTCAGGAGGAACAATGCATGGAAGCTTTTGTTTGAGACCAAGTCTGGTCTAGACACCTTTTGGATCTCTCATCTGCAGGATATACCAACACTGGCCTCTAATGCAGTACAAATTCTCAGAATTTTCAACCATTATCTATGTGAACAAGCTTTCTTTACTGTCCTTGAAATTAAGACCAAGAAACGTAGCAAACGACGCCCGAATAGCCCTTTCAGTCACAAAGCCAAGAATAAATAAACTGGCACAGGCAATACAAGCTCAACACTCACATTAAGAATCACGGCTAGGTTACGGCTACTATACCTCTGATTATTATAGATTGGTACGTTTGTATTGAATAATTTCCATTAACTTTGTCTGTTTTTGATGTATGAAAATATAATTGCTTTTCCTATATTACGGGTATTTGTTCATTGGGGTAATGGATAATAGTGAAAATTGTATTTTGGGGTAATCGCAGCAAAAAGGCTGGGAACCTATGTTATACATGGTAGTGAATGTTGAACAGTTTCTACAAAGATGAAGAGGAAACTTGACGCAACAGATGTGGGTTATGGATGGATGAAACCTACGTTCAATGAGATAGCGTTAAGGAAAATTAGGGATAAAATGGGGGAGACTAGTTCGAATTCCAGTTGAATTCCTTGCATTCATATACTCACAAATACCCTTGGGAAAGGTATTAATCCGTCTCTTTCCTCCATTTATGGGTTAAATATTAGGACAGTTCTATAGTCTTAGTCAGCAACCAGTCTACCGCAGAAAGCAATGGCAACCTACTGCGAGAAAATCTTCTGCCCAGTCAGTCATGTCTCTGTCGAGATATGATTGCCCAAAGTATGTATCAGGTATTGCACATAACTGACTGATTAAGGGGAAAAAATTTAGAATTAGTTAAAATGTTTGGTATGTACAATGAGGAAAGGAGGGTTACAGAATTTGACACCCACAAGAAGGAACAGAGGGAAACATTTACCATGTACACATAACAACCTTATCGAAGTAAAAAAAAAAAAGGATTGAAAGAGTTAGTAAGAGGGCAAACATTTCTTAAAGCTGTAAAGTAAATGTGGGGGGGACCATAATCATAGACAGGCTGACAGTATACGGTACATGAAAAAAGTCCCAAACTGCTATGCGACCACTCATTGAATTTATTAATACTTCACTTCATACTTACGGCATATCACGTTCAATACAGCGGTTCTCGTTCAATCACCGAAGCTAAGCAACGTTGAGCCTGATCAGTATTTAGATGGGTGACTACTTGGGAATACCAGGCGCTGTAAGCGTTCAGTGACGGATGTGCGTTGTGGTGCAGTGGATATCGGCTTGGAAAGAGAAATCGGTGAGCCGAGTTCGAATTCCAGTTGAGTACCCTGCATTCACTTCAGCACTGGTATCCTTAGGAAAGGTATTAATCCGTCACTTCCCTCCAGTTATGAGTTAAATAATGGGATGGGGCTTGGAGGCAACCCATCTAGTGTTGGTGTCATAATAGAAACACCCTTGGTAGCCCTGGTGAAACATCAAGTATTCAGCTATTTGACAAGATTATGAATTTTGCTGCAAACTGCGTCAGGGTTCCGAATGTACAGGGAATACTGGAAGGGTGTAGTGAGTTCAATCTCGGCCTATGGCCGCAAGAGGACGACGAATACTTCACTTGAAAATGACATGAAAATAGCATAAACGATCGACAGAAACTGAACAAAAATCAACGATAAATTTATAATTAGTTGCAGATTTCTAATTTTTCTATCTCACTCAGTCTTTGTTTTGCATTTTACTTCGACAAGGTCGTTATTTGGACAAGGTAAATGTTTAAAGTATTAAGAAACAAGACAATTTCGCTAGAAACAAAGAAGAGAGTACTGGATTGCTATGTGATGCCCGTTCTTCAATATGGTAGTGAATGTTGGACAATATCTTCGAAGATGAAGGAAAAACTTGAAGCAGCTGAAATGTGGTTCTGCAGAAGGATGCTGCGGATATCATGGATCGAGCATGTGAGCAATGATGAGGTTTTGGAAAGGATAGAAACGAAAAGGAAATTAATACTGAGCATCAGGAAGAGACAGCTAAAGTCCCTGGGACATGCAATGCGGAAGGGGGCTTGGAGAACCTGATACGAACAGGCCAAATAGAGGGAAACAAGAGATAGAGGAAAGCAGCGGATAACATATTTGAAGGACCTAATCAATTGGATGACGGAACGAGGGTTGCATGGTGCAACAGGAGAAAGCCTGCTAAGAGCCACCAGGGATAAGGAGTTGTGGAAAGCCATGATCGACTACGTCCTGAAAGGACGTGGTACATAAAAGAAGAAATGTTTCCCACTGTCCCTTCTTGCATTTTTGTGAGTGTCAAATTTTGTATTTTTTTTTAATCATTTCACCCCAAGCAAGGCATTTCACTGCCACTGTTGCGCAGGGGGTTACATATGGAAAAGTGATGAGAAAGAGTGGTTAGGGGGTTACATAGGGGAAAGTGATGAGAAAGAGTGGTTAGATATAGGAATGTCAGGAGAAGATTGATAGACGGGTAAGGATACTGAGGATGAGGGTTGCGTATATGGGAAGAGTATTTGAGAGAATGGATGCGAGTTAGTGTGTTAGGTGTCTATTAACCTTACATTTAAACTCCTGGAGATTTTAGCTGTCGGGGAAGCAAGTATACTGAAGGGAATTTCACAGGCGGGGAAGTGCGATAAAAGAAGCTGTTGGAGTAGAAATTGCGGTTACATCTTATTTATTTCACTGTAAAAGGGTGGGACCTAGTTGCTAATCTAGTATCTCGTGCAAATTCATACCTAGGCGGTACCAGTGATCTAAGTTCATCGGAGCAGAAGCTGTGAAAGTATTTATAGTAGAGGCACAGGGAAGCTACGTCACGCCGGTGAGACTGCAGCCGGTCTGCTAAATTTATCGTCTCATCTCTGAACGATGACATTTTTTATTATTCTTTTCGTTTTTAATTAACATAAAAATGGGTTTTTAAAATACGAATAACTTTTGTTTCATTTGAAAATATCATTTTGAGTAGTTTTCACTTTAGAAAGCACAGTTGAAACCTGACAGCATTACTTAAAGAATTAAGTTCTGAATTAGTAAATGTTTGTCTACGCTTTCTGGAGAATTTATCTTTAATCCTTGAATTGAATAATTAATCAACTTTTCGTTGGAGCCGAGAAAGTGCCAAAACTTCTAGGCAGTCGATGATCTAAGCGAAGAAACTGGGAATCATCAATTAACGTTATAAACGCATGTGAATCTAAAAGATAAAAATCTTAATTCAATAAAGAATTTTATTAACCCAGTAAAAAAAAAAAAGTCTTTTAGGACAGAACATGTTAGACTGAACTGCCTCAGTTAAATATATTTCGTTTTTTTTTTTCGTATATGTTTGTCTGTTTTTTTGGGGGTTTTTTTTGGGGTTTTTTTTTTTAATGATTTATTTTCAATTCTAGGAAGGTCAACGGATAAGTAAGATCGCTTGCCGCCTAAAGAAAGAAGCGTGTTTGAACAGAGTTTCGGTAATATTTAAAGTCCTGTTTAAACGTGCTTCGTGTCAGTTCACTGTGCGATGGTATTAAGCGATACGGTTTGCTATACATGTGTATAGCTTGAATTAGTTTATTTTGTTTTACGGTATATCAACCTCAGTGGGTTATTTAATGCTGACAGAATTTTTATGATAGGTCCGTATGAAAAGAATATGTATTCTTTCTAAGAAATCAGTTCGTAGATCAGGTTTCATCGACGTATTTTTGTAAAGAGATTTTTTTTGTCGAGAGACACATGTATTGCTGAGATTATATATATATATATATATATATATATATAGTGACTCTTCAGAAATTAATTGAGTTCTTTCGGTGACTGGCATGTGTTAAAATTTCCTTTCTTTGATTCCATGCGCCTATGGCTTAGAGGATAGCGACTCCGACTGATACCAAAGAGCGAAACAAGCTTGTATGTGGATGACTAATATAATGTTTTATTTTTTGTTTTGCTTTTTTTCTAAATGTCTTTCGGTAATTTTTATTTAAATGTATTGATGGTAATCTGTTTTTTCAAAAAATGTATTTCTCGTATTTTTACTATATAAATATATTTTTATACTTTCATAGTGTTTTATCTATAGCCGGAACCCTAACAGGTGCTACTATTCTGAGTCAGGGTAGACCTGGTAACAACAGCAACTAAGAGGGGATTCCACGCTTTTCAAAGTCTCCCGATCCGAGACCTTTTTGAACATTGTAGCTAAAGGGATGGACATGGGTATAAAATTCAAGATATGTATATAATACGATCCAGTGGTCTGATGTGCAAGTAATGTATATTGGAACAGAAATTCGAATTGTCGAGATGAACTCAAATTCTGGGTTCATTTCTGGCGTCCCCTTTCGGTTTGTTCTTTGAGAAAATTATAAATCGATTGTTTCTCCCACCGATGAGGTTCTACAGAAGGATGCTGAGAATAACATTGATCAAACATATGACCAATTATGAAGTTTTAATGAAAATGAAAGAGCACTTATACTTAACATCAGAAATACACATCTGAAATTTCTAGGGCGTATAATTAGTAAAGAGGGTTTTCAAAATTTGTTACCCACAGGACAGATTGAAGGCAAGCAGGGCAGAGCTAAACAACGCATATTCTACCTAGCAAGCTTGAATAAACGTATGGCAGAACAGGGTCTAGATAAGGGAAGGACAACATTTATTAAGAGTGGTAGAATTCGTAGATAGCAACAGCCAGTAATTAACTGTAGTTGACATTGAATCTGACAGCTATTTTCCCAGCAAGATGGTTGGTGGCTTATATAACAGTCTTGGAGATTCCATTCTGCTCTCTAGGCAAGTCTATTCTGTAGGCTTTGATTGGCTGATGATTCTAGTGTGGATATTGAGCTTAATAAATATCAGCACAATATTCACCCCATGATAATTCCCTGGAGGGATGTTTATTGAGTTACAACTTCGTTTATTTTTGTCTGCCAGCTGGACGCTAGTTGGAAACATCTTTGCAAAGGTGAGTCTCACACTCTTAATTGTCCATCTCCCTCCACCCAACCATCGCGTGAGAGTAATGGCCTTCGAGAGGATATGGGTTCTTTATGGCCCGACTGATTGTATGGGAGTAGTCTTGACAATGCTCGGGAGATTTTTGTGGCTGGGCGACACTGGGTGATATCTGATTTTCTTTAACATGTGGGACATGCGTATTGGGCTAGTGTACATACCTGATACTTGGCTCAGGTAGAGCACTAGGGATGAGAGAAGGGATTGCTGGTGTCTTAAGTTTTCTGATAAATCGGCGGTTCTGCAAGGTGATCCTGCCCTATCCATCCATCCTGATTCGTTACTAATAGTTAAGTAGTGTCTCGACAACTCAACCTGTTGTCTGCCACCTGTGATTGGTTGGACGTTGTATTGATACTATGTACCCGTTTTTGAAGAGGAAGCAGGTTATGGGCCGTACGGTCATACCTTTCTATCAGGCTGGCATTACGTTGAGTTTTCTCACGATTTTGAGCTGCAGCTATCACCTTAATTGGCCAAGAGCGACAAAGAAGAGGGAATTGTGGAAAGTAAATGTCTTGAAGCAACATGGCGCAAAAAAGACTCGCACAACAATATGATTTTCCTTCTCGTTTGTTTCCTCTCCAACACCTCATCGTTGTACACATGCTCCGTCCATGGTATCCTCAGCATCTTTCTGTAAATCATATTTCTGCTGCCTAAAGCCTCTCCTTTATCCTTGATGAGATTGTCCAGCATTCATTACCATACAGAAGGACATATCACATAAAAATCCAGCACTCTTTTCTTTGTTTTTAATGAGATTTTCCTGTCTGTCATTACTCTGGTTAGCTTCTAAAATTCGTCTTTGGCCATGCCAATGCGTCTTTGGAACTCTATGTCCCACTTTCGAGCCTCTGTCAAAACACTTCCCATGTATTTGAATTTCTTTACTTGTTTTATTTTAACTTCTCAGACTTGTAGCTGGCATATTGAAGTTCATTTACCATGTCTACTTCTCTTATGGTCAGATCAGACACAGCGTGCAAAGTCTATTTTTTTACCGGAGCTGAGCCCATTAGATAGTGGAGTATATAACATATCAACTTCAATTAGAACAAATGTTTTCTTCACATTAAAATTGCTTCGTATGACGTGAATCCCATGCATCTATGATAGAAATGTTTGACTAAGGAGTTTGCGTGCCAGACGACATCAACAGACATGAATTAAATAAAATCTTATCAACCATTTGCAGGCTATTTAAAACCAGAAACATTTTTAGATTATAGAAATTTGGGGATAAATGATAATAGTTTAGTGATACAAGTCTGGCTAATTAACCATTGACTAAAGACATGAATTCCTTTGCGCGTAACTGACATTAGGACTCTGCGCTTTGGTTAACAATTTCAAGCCATAATCCATTACACCACCCACACTTCCAATCTTAAGGTACGTGGTATTCCCAAACAGATATTTTTCTTGATACTGAATAGATTCGACGTTGCTTAACTACGTTCATCGTAAGGGAACTGGTGTTTTCGCCATAAAACCTTTTCTGCATGGACGGAATTTTTAAAAGAAAATCTATCAACCTTCCGTAATTTTGAAGAGAAATAACTTAATTTTATTACCTTCCGTACACTCGATGGTTCTAAAAATTCTTTATACCATTGGAGATCATGCTTATAAATCAGCCCTTTAATGGTGAATTTCTAATCGCAGCTTTGATGTCGCACAAGGCCGAAAGTAGGAGCACCCAGTGAGGATTGAACTCACTACTCAGTTGTAATAATTCTAGCAAGACAAGCTTCCTAAACATTAAACCACGCCCAGGTGACCCAACCGTTGTAGTATTGGAGAGAAATAAAATTACTTCATTTTTATACCATTTTCATAATTCTCTCTAATTCGAATTTGATTTATGGGATCGAAAAAATGACTAATGAAATGACCTTCATACTTATAATGACTTATTTCCGGGTGCATTTAAATTATTGCTACTTTATAGCTGCTCAACTGTAATTAGAATACATTATGACTAAACAAATGCTGAGTCAATTCTGTGAGTTTGGTTTGAAAACCTATGAATTCTCTTCACTCTAAAAGTTAAATAACTCTGTCATTAACACAAGGAATGGACACTGTCAATCGTAAAAAAAATGAATTTAAATGTAGTTAATTCAACCGCTCAAGTTTGAGCGCATCAAAATAGTGTCCGCATCGGCTGAGGATTCAATTTTCGGTAGCTGAAAGATATGTTAACTCCAAATTGCTTAAAATATAACGTCTGAGTTCAACATTCAAACAAAACATAACCTACTTCTTCTCTGGTAAAAACTTTTATAAATATCTTCATTATGACTAAAAATCCCAAAAGGAAATCAGTATTTAATCAGCAATCTAATCTCATACTAATGGGGCGGAAACGAGTTTCTGGTGAGTGTGTTGCGCCATTTCCACAAGTTGTGAAAACTGGTAATCGATATTTTGGCCAAAGTATGAACGCTTGTAATGAATAGAATGTGTGTACATGGGAGACTCCAAAATCGCACAATATTTACATTTTGGTTATTTTTATTACTGTCTTTTATCATCATGTTGATGATAACGGCTCTCCACAACGTTGTATACTGTTTCAGCTCCAAACAATGTTTCGCCCATTACTGTCCTTTCTGCCGTCCTTTAACACCCTTTCGTTAGGTAATTTACTCCTTATTTCTTCGCCTTTCTTGTTTTTAACATATCCTCTGTGTTGGATTCTAAATTCTTTTCCTCATATGTTCCAGTAATTCTAACTGAATCTTTGATTCTAAATAGTGTGCCATTTTTGTTCCCATTTTCTTTAAAACTCCCCACGTTATGATCCGTCCATAAGTCTTCACCTTCATCTGTAGAACCGTATCTCTATTGTCTCCAGTCCCTTCTATATTATGTGAGGAAATTCAGTTTTCACTACCATATTGGAGGATTGATATTATGTACCAGTTGTGCGCCTTGTTTTTAATAAAATTTTCTTGTTTTTTTATACTTTTAGATTTTTCGTTATTTCAATACGCCTTCGTATTTCTGTACCACATTTTTAATCGCTTGTCATAAAAATTCTAAATAAATTTATGTGCTTACTTAATTCTTTAAGTAAATAATCGGTTCTTTTCACTTTCTATAGTTTCCTGGCCTAGGGAGTATTTTCAGTATTTTTTTTTCTTTTGAAGTTATAAATATGGTGTCTTCTGTGTTTCTTATATTTTTAAGACTTCGGTTTTTAATATAAGGTGGCCCCAAAAAACGGGAATTTTTGAAGTGTATATTGGCAGACATGAGCCAGTGGCAGCACTGCGAAACAGTGGCCTCACGAAGTAAACACTGCCATTTCAGTAACCGTGGATCAAGATGAATTTCTAAGCAAGTTATGGCTGTCAGATGAGGCCCATTTTCATCTCACAGGTTACGTGAATAAGCAGAACCACCATTACTGGGCAGACACAAATTCTAATGAAGTTCATGAGCACCCTTTACACGCTAGTAAGGTGACAGTCTGGCCTGCTGTTTCATTACATAGAATCATTGGGACTTAGTTTTTTTTTTTTTTTTTAAATGAACAGGGGATTTCAGTGATTGTCTCAACAGCAGATTTCATGAATGCATTCATACAAGACGTCATCTACAGGACGTAATTTAAAAAAAATAAAAATTCCATCATTGTTTCTTAAATAGCATGTTTTAAGGTTTCAATTACTTTGAATAAAATATTTTTCTTACAACACTCTTGGTTTTATTGGATTGTTAAAAAGTTCCCGTTTTTTTGGTGTAGCGGGGAGTCGCCATGTATTTCTGGTCTATCCGTAATTTTGTGCATTGTTGGTTGCTCTCTTCTGTCGTGGAAGAGATCTCCGATATACTCGTCCTTTCTCTGGAGTATTTTTTCTTTTTCTAATATTAGTATGCCATCCTTTTGTTTTATACATCCTGTTGCTGAGCAAGTCTTTTGCCCTGTTAGTTCCTTTTTAGATGTTCCGAATTATTCTGATGTTTTTTTTTTCTTCAAATAAAGTTTCCCTAATAATTCCAATAGTTATTTGTGAAGTAACTCAAATGTTTCTCTATAGTCTATGAAAAAAAATGTTTGCTTTAATTCTTGACAATGAACTTTGTTACAGTAATTTACACCTTGTCGAAAATATATCAGGCAATAACTTATCAAATTCGGCATTTAATCAAATATTTTCTCCCCCCAACAGTAACATTTAGTTCATCCATTTAAAATTTGAACTGGTATGATTTCTTCACCGTCAAGACTGATAAGAAGGAAAGCTAATTATTTGTAGCAACACCGATTATTCATAGTAAGCTAAATGAGTCTCACTTGTTGGGTTTGATTTTCTGCAACCTTTGGTTTCGTGGATGGTGTCGAAAAGCAGCTGACACGACCAGGCTTCATAAAATTAAATAAGATACATCTCGTTGAAAATTTACTCATTATTTCTGATCTGAGTATTTGTCATAAAAATCAACTGAAATTAAGATGAAATAAATAAATCAAATTTTAATGACACTGATAATGTTTTACTGAATTGAAGCTTTTTTTAGTTCAGAAATTTTAAATGATAATTATGGCAACGAGAAATTTTTCTTTAAATTGTTATACGTGGTTCGTATTGGAAAGTTTATATCAAGATTTTTTTCACTGATGCTTACTCTGTATAATGCTCAAGAACCACTCAAGGTAGAGGGTTACAAAGCAAGAGACATGATTTGTGCGGGATATGTGGGGGAATATGAACATGTTAAGATAGTAATGATTGGAGACGCATCCACGTGGGTATCGAGTCCACAAAGCAGCGATTAATGGGAAGAAACTGATCGAGTGGAACTGACATCTCACCAACCAAATATTGAAGGTAATGAGTTTGGTCCGCTACAGTGCGTGGCTTAGCGGGTCTTAGCCTTGAAGGTTAGAATTGATGGAACTAATAAATGTATTTCTTCTGAAAACTTTTCGTGGGAATGGCGTTGTGACACGATCAAAAACATTTTGTCTCAGGGTAAAGAATGTTTATCCATTCAAGTACTTGGGGGGGGGGAGTCGTTAAGGCTGAGGACTTATCAGAATCCTTTCGTGTATAATCTTATGTCTTTGAATTAGGGAATACATTAGAATTTATATAAATATTTTTTGTTATTATGAAAAACTAAGGTGTGCAGATGTTGCATTGTTTAAAGGCTCGGAGCCGTATTCGAGTTCGATAACTTTTGCACTAATAGCCTTGAAAAAGGAATGAATATCTTTTTCCCCACACCCATCATTGGGTAAAAATAACACAGCGGCTATTGTAGCTGGAAACGGGTATCGTCGAACAATTCTGAATTCAACACATTATGTAGGGACACCCACTTGAACTGCAACTAATGTCCGCTCAGCAGAGTTGAAGTATAAGCCACAGCTTGGCTTTGTGAACAAACAAAAAAGGGTTTTAGCAAATAGGCTAGTTCATGAAACAAGAATTCATGCGAAAGGTGAGAATTTTCACAGGTTTACAACGTATCGAGTCGAAACATTTGGTGATAGTTGTGAATAACTGATGAAAAATATTTACGTAATTGAATGATGAGATGAAAAACTTTATGTAAGGCATTTCGAATTAAATCTGACTCTCGTTTGCACAATCACTCGCCATTATCCTTATTTGCAAAATTTATACATCCTATTTCGCCCATTAAAAACATTTGTTACTTTGAATTTTTTAACGACGGAAAAATATTTCGGTAAAGTTGGTTTGTGTAACACGATGGCTAACAGGTATCTCGCTAATGTAGTGAGTTTAAACCTAACTAAATGCTCCATTGGTACAGTTTTATGACCTGATAATTGTTAGTATATTTGAAAACTCCATGTTTGCTTCAGTTTTCACCTTCTACCAGGCTAAGAAAAATTTTAATTTCGGTTTCGTAACGGAAATTGAGGTTGGGATATTTGTGTTTCTTCACACGGACCAGCGCTTCAGTTAAAATTGATTACATTTTACCTGTGGTTTACGGGTAGAAAGGTACTTTAGGCAAGCAGGATTTGGTAATAAAGTGCTTTATATAGAGACAGAGCGTTAATAGAATTACTATGGAGAAGTTTGTCACTTAACTATACAGATTTATGCCGACTTCGAATTTTCGTGACTGTATTATTGTAATGAGGTTTTGTTTCTTCTAAGAACAAAAATGAGGTTCTATTCACAAGTCTAGGATGTTTCTTTTCAATTTTTCGTGCATGCACTTAATTTCTCCAAAGTACGAGTCGCTTTTGTTTTTTCCCTTGAGACAAGAATGAATAATGAATAACCCTTTTTCAATGAGCACCATACAGTAACCTTTTCGGTTTTAGAGTACAATGAAGGTTTTTGGTATTGTTTTGAATATTCACTTACATCTAACCTCCACCTACTGGCCGACTCTCTTACTGTTGCCAAAAAGCATCCATGTGAAAATTCGATGCAATTTTTTTTCCCCAAGTTTGTACTAATACAGAATTTTGGCATTAGATAACCCACAGAGGTTGATATACAATTAAACAAAACTCACTCTTTTTCTTATTGCTCATAAGCCCATTAAAATGAAAATTTTGAGTAATCTTACTGTATTAGTACAAACTTGGAAAAAGAATCATTTTGATCGAATTATTACATGGATACTTTTTTGGCAACAACTGGGGTCAAAACACTATGAAAGTATAAAAATAGACTTTGAAGGAAAAAAAAATATTACCAGCAAGATATTTTTGAATACAAAACTAGAAGATATCTTCAGTTTTCTAAAATAAATAAAAAAAAACTCACTATAGCCAAACATTAAAAAATACCTCTTAAGTTGTTTTTTTTAATGTTTGGTTATACTGAGAAAGTTGATTTTGTCATATTTTGATGAATTTTTTATTTTTTTATTTTAGTAAACTAAAGACATCTTCTAGGTTTGTATTAAAAAAATATATTGCTGGTAATAAATTTTTTCCTTCAAAAATGGATATTTTTTCTTTAAAAGTCTATTTTTATACTTTCATAGTGTTTTGAGCCCAGTTTGGGGGGTTAACTATTTGCTCATTTGCTACCACTCCGGATCAGGGTGGACCTTAGAACAACAACAATTAAGAGGTGGTTCCATGTTCCTTACAACCTCCCAATCAGAGGCCTTGCTGCCGGATGCAGTTTACCGTCATACCCAAGACTTTGAAAGAAAAAGTATCTGGAAAGTAAGTTAGGAATAAGTGAAGATTTTTATATATATATATATATATATATATATATATATATATATATATACACACACACTAAGGAGGTTACTTAAAGAACCATCTAAAAATATGCGTCATTTCATGAGTGAAAATCTAATATATTGATGCGGGTGAGTGAATGTGAAAAAAGGCTTTATATCAATAAAGTAAGTCCAAGTCACGAAAAAGATAGGAAAACAACAATCGATTCAGTCCAGCATATCTATAATATCTAACTCGATAAATCTAAGCAAACGTACAATCAATACATGCATACAGTATCTGAAGATTTCTTATAGTGTTATTCTCTATGATTCCCTATTCTTCTCCCCCCCCCATCCTAGTTCCCCGCCCCCCAACATCTTTTGTCTCTTAACCCTTTTGTCTAAACTAATCATAACGTCAGACAGCTATCCGGGTGGTTGATCAGTAAAGGTTTCATTTATAATCGTTGCACGTTGATTGGTAGCGTTGACCGTTAGCGTCCATCACAGCGGCTCGCAGAACTTATGCTGTAATTGCGTACGTTTGTCCAATTACTTTCTGATATATCAGGCGCTGGCGATCAACTCAGTTCGACTAATACAAATTACTAATTATAGTATTAAGTCATGAAGCAGATACTGGGGATAGAATTCTCACAAATCTGGTCTCTTGGAAAAAAAAATGTGAATTAGTAAATGGAACTTGCATTTCGGGTTTACTGAGAATTTTGCCCAGACATATAAAATAAACTCTTATTTAGAAAATGTTCCTGACTTGAAGTACCAAAGTTACGCTCAAGTTTTTATGAGTAACTTGTATCTTTTTATTAAGGTCCTGGATATGACGGTAAACTGCATCCGGCAGCAAGGCCTCTGATTGGGAGGTTGTGAGGAGCATGGAACCGACTCTTCATTGCTGTTGACCCGGAGTGTTTTTTTTTTTTTTTTTTTTTTTTTTTTTTATGGAAAAATATTCATTTTTGAAGGAAAAAAAATTGTTACCAGCCAAACATTTTTGAATACGAAACTAGAAGACATCTTCAGTTTTCTAAAATAACAATGAAAAAATTAATAAAAATTTGACTTAATCAACACTATAACCAAACATAAAAAAAATTTAACCCTCACAGGTTGATACGCCATTAAACAAAACTCAAACTATTTAAGATACTTTTAATTTTATTGTAAATTTATATTATTTGTTAAACTTAGTTTATTACGAAAATAGACAAATTAAGTAGCTGACTACGATAGGGGTCGAACTCGTTATTCTTGCTAAGTCAGATAGTTAATTTTGCTATTATGATTCAATTATTATCGAAGCCATAAAGATTACAAATCATTATGTTCATATTAAATTATTAAATTTTTCTTCATCGGCGACGCCCTCCGTAGCTGAGACAATATAATCACGGGTGTTCTCGACGGTTTCTCCGGTCTAGTCTGACACAGCTTCAAATACTGCAGGAGTCCACATACTATTCTTTAATAAAGTTTCTCGAATATCAAAGCCTGTAGACGAAAATATACTCTTTAATAAATAAAAGGAGCACCTACTCAAATATGAACACCCAGTAAAAAATAACATCCAACTAATATATATATATATATATATATATATATATATGTCAAATATGCGTACGGATATAAACGCAAGTACAGAAACATTTTTTTATCTTATTCCATTATTTTTAATGCCATTTTTCTCTAAAATTATAAACTACAAATGGTCTCCCCGATGGAGAAAGATTCATTGGGATTTGTTTAAGGGCAGCTTCCTAAGTCATACCCTATTATTTAACCCATAACTAGAGGGAAAGAACGGATTAATACCGCTCCCAAGGGTAGCCGCGCGCAAGTGAATGCAGGGCATTCAACTGGAATTAGATTTCTCTTTCCGAGCCGATATCCACTGCACCACAACGCACATTCGTCACTAAACGCTTCGAGCAACTGGTATTGCCAAGTTGTCACTCATCTAAGTACTGACCAGGCTTAACTTTTGTGATCAAACAATAACCGATGTATTCAACGTGATATGACAGTAAACTTGAGTACTGATTTTATAATCAAAGACATTGTCGCATATGATATTGGTGCAACTTTTTTTTCAATCACGATTTCCACCATGACCTTTTGCCAAAATGAACTAAATTTATATTCATGAACCTTAAGAGATAAACAGATTTGAAGAAAAAATCGCGACAATATTCAGAGAAAAATGGATAGAGGTAAAGCTGAATACTGCCTTCAAACGAAAACCTTCTCGTCATAGACTTTCAAAATGTTTATATAGGTTCACTTTCGTCTCCAAACGTAAACAAAGCAATTTTCTAAAGAAATGGATTTTTATTCATTAACCTGATGAATTTTACACTTTAGACGTAATCTCTAGTGGTTGCTTCTGTTTAAGTAGACGCTCCGTCTGTTCATTAAACAATGTTTATTTTCGTCTAAAAATTTCAAGAGTCTCTGAGAGAATTTCGCTTAAACGCACGATTCAGCCTTGCCTGATCGGCTTTCTTCCGAGCTCAGTCGGTCTAGAACATGTTGGATCTGATGATGGCCTCCTCGGCGTTGTGAAGCAGTCTTCGTAATTACAGTGCTTGATTTCAAGAGCTAGAAAATTAATAAGTAAAATGTGCACTTTGCTTGTAACTGTCTCTAGGTTGTGCGCAATCACATTCGCTTTTAAGGAATTTACCCTCAAGTTAGTTGAAGAATAGATGTAATTAAGCTAAATTCATAATAGACAGCCATTAACTAAGTGAACGAATGATATTATTGAATAGATATTAATTATATATTTTAATGAAAACAGAACATTTATATATCACAAAAATATTTCTCAATACAACTCGTTTTTTAAACGCAGAGACAATAAATTCAGCCTTTAATGTATGAAATAGCATCCAGTATTTTCGGCATGATCCATGCTAACCAAAGCAAATCATTCTGAGGCGTGCTAGCGGAGGTGGTGTGCTCATGATTTACGGTGTGAGAGCATCAAGGAAGCTAAAGGTCAATTTACTTCTATAACAAGTGCCTCAATAACGCAAGATAAGTGGATAAGCTAAAACCTGCGAATTTAGTAGCTGAAGATATTCGAACCGGCGGTTCACAATTCAGCCTTTAGCAAAATAATGTTCCTAAAAATATTGTAAGGGTCACGTAACTATTTTCTTTAAGAGAAAAATAGAAACATTTTGGTCTGGTTGACCAATCTCCCAGATCTCGGCACTATGAAAGACGTATAAGGATTGTTGGAAATGAAAATTTTAAGTTAATACAAAGACTCAAAATTATCATATTAGAACCTTGAAATGAAGTCTTTAAAGTGTTGCAGATTAGGTTTGCTAAGTTGTACAATAAAGTATTAACAATTTTTACCAAAACAATTCTGTAAAAATTCTTCTAAAAATTATGATTTTAAAATTTTGCGGAACTTGTAACACACGAAACGACTGGAATTTCTTACGCAAATTACATATCTGATTTTTTTTCCCAATGTAGTTGTATTAAGAATGGTACTCAGTTATACTCGGTTAGTTATAGAGACAATATTTTTAGATGAGTAGAACACTGGAATTTAAAGTTTGAGGCGGACAAAATTAGGTATTATGCAAATATTTCTAACGCCCTTTCTTGAAAACGCCAGGCAAAATAAAGAAAATAAACGAATTTTTTTTCTGTAGAAAATTTTGTGCCCCGAAATGTTATGTGCATTAACAGGGAAACCTTTCCAGAAAAATTCAAATGTTCGGTTCTTTGATCAAAATTTAGGAAGGGGACCACTCTTACATTTGAGTACATTCACTATATATATATATATATATATATATATATATGGCCTGAAGATTGTGCTCAAACAGACTGTTGCTGTTCGGTAGTGATACCAATGTTTACGATTCTTATATTTACACATGCTCTATCTCGTATATTGAGTACTTTACCCTATAAAAACAGTATATCTTCAGCCTATATTTTCTTTATAAAGTGGTCACACATATTGGTTCTAACCAGTCTCGACGTTGCTTAACTTCGTTGATCGTACGAAAAAAAGTGTCTCCACGTGATATGTCCGTAAGCCCAAGAAAAGCTCATTGGAACAACTGCCATAAAAATACACACACCATAACGTGCTTTTTTAATTAAAAAGACATTATAAATGTATAAATAAAAGAGGCTTTACAATAATGGGTTTTGCATAAACATATGTCGGACTAATTATACATAGGTACTTTCAGAGATATCTGTAAAAACTATCGGAAAATGTCTCTGATTAATTACTTTTTAAGCAATGCTATACACATGTGTATCTTTCTATCAGAAACGTTTTTCTTCAGACTTAATGATTTTAAAATATTCATAGCAGATGTGACTCAACTCGTTCTCTTCGTTCAATACAAACGAACTGATCATTTTGGTCTTCACCCGAGACCATGTAATCAATGATCTGTTCAACTCAAACGAGAAGTTTACAAAGTAGAATCTGAAAAAATACTTTGTTCTTGTTTTTCCGTTTGTTCATGCTCAGATGAACGGAACAGTGAAGTTTGATTTAAGTAAGCGATATTATCGACTTGGGAGGTAAAACCATAAAGGCAATTTTCATAGATAGTGTAAGATTTTGCAAGACTTAGTAAGCAAAGAATGATAATTTCTGACCTCATCAGATTCATAAAATGTATGACTCCTACAGAAGGTATAAAAGGAAAGCTAAAAAAAAGGACAACCTGTCAATGTTAAGACAGAATATATGATTAACAAAAAGTCAGTCAGTTAAGTGCCCTACGTGATAACGCTTTGGGCGATCATGTCTCGAAAAAGACATGACTGACTGGGCAGATGATTATTCCGCAGTAGGTTGACATTGCTTTCTGCAGTAGACTGGTTGCCAGCCAAGGCTATAGAATCCAATCTCTTATAATTTAACCCATTACTGGAGGGAAGAGATGGATTAATACCTTACTCAAGGGTATTTGTGCGGAAATGTATGCCATGAATTCTACTGGAATGGCATTCACTTACGCACAAATACCCCTTGGAAAGGTATTAATCTGTCTCTTCCTTCCCAAAAAGAACAGCTCAAAATACCAATTACACATTTGAGATACAAAAATTAAACAAGTTCAACAATTTAAATACATAGCAAGCATTTTAACAGAGGATAGGTATATCATATATCATTCTAGTTCCATATGCGTTGCCACTCTCGGATGTCACGCAATTATCTCCGTTTAACTCAACTCTATAAGTTATTTGTAAACCACTGCTGTAGCCAGGTATTGAGCTCGCACATCTTTGTGTCAAGTCACTGGATCTAACCAACGCTTTTATCCACTGGACCATGTGTCCTCAAGGACACATGACCGAGTGATCGAAATAAAGGGCTTGGTTTGAAATTCAGTGCACCTGAAGAAGGCCGGGGCCTACCACGGACGAAATGTCGTGAATGTGGCAATAAAGATTGAGGACAACATTCCTAACAAATGTAAATAATGCAGAAACTTTTTCTTTAACAATTCAGTAGTCTGTTTCTAAATCATGACAATTCCTTTATAGGACTTTGAATGCTACCTTAATTTCCTCGAAGATGAAGAAAAGACTTGAAGTGACAGAGATTATGAATGCTGGGAATACCATGAACAGAATATGTGAGCAATGAGGAAGTCTTACAGAAAATAGGAACTATAAACTATATATGAAATAGAAGATACTTTCAGGTAATTGTTCCTCACTTATGTGTCATATAATTTCAGGATAGGTTTTACGAATAGGAGTAGACATGTTTGCATAATGGATGTGTGTTGTGATGCAGTGGATTTCGGCTCGGAACGAGAAGTTGGAAAACCAGGTTCGAATTCAAGTTGAATGTATTGCATTCACTTACGCGCAAACACCCTTGAGAAAGATGTTAATCAGCCTCTTTCCTCTGGGTTAAATACCAGGACAGACTGGATTCTATAGCCTTGGTTGCTAACCAGTTTACTACAGAAAGTAATAACAACCTACTGCCCGGAAAAAACTTCAGCCCCGTCAGTCATGTTTCTTTCGAGACATAATCGGCCAAGCGTGTAGCACACATGGTACTAAACTTACTGACTGAGGTTCGCCTATGCTCTGGTTCACATTCCTCATCGGTCTTTCGAACAAGAGTAGGGGTTTGTGCCTTGTTTCCTGTTTAGGATGGTGTTTCCGGTTCCTTCTAAAGTCTACTTCAGCTCTTTACTCCTAACGTTTGTCATTTTTATGTTAGTACAACTTTCCATAATTACCCTCCACATTGAGTTGCTCGTGGGCAAAAAAAAAGGATTATCTATTGAATTTTTTCTTTTTATTATACTTTGGGCGTAAGTGTATACAGCGAAATCGAACTCTGCTCTCCGATTTCTCATAGTGAGCTGATTGTCTAAACACGCGCGCGCGCACACACGTGTATATGTGTGTGATGAAATTTTATTCATTGCAAATATGTGAGTTGTGGTGCAGTGGATATCGACTCAGAACGACAAATCGGGGTACTGAGTTCGAATTCCAGTTGAATTTCTTGCATTTGCTTCCGCACAAATACCCTTGAGAAAGGTATTAATCCGTCTCTTCCCTCAAGTTATGAATTAAATAATAGAACAGATTGTATTCTATAGCTTTGTCTGGCAACCTTCTGCGGCATAATCTTATGCCCAGTCACTCATGTCTCTTTCGAGATTGACAGGTAAATCCGGTCGTGGGGGAGGTCAATAAAGGGCAAGGGTATTTGACATATATATCGAGCTGTGAATATCAGCAGGGTGCAAAAAACACACATCGACAATCGTCTTAATACAATCAGCTATAGCTAAGTCAACCGGGAACACCTGGTTGACAGCTATATCCGGCCGTAGATGGCGACAACCCGAAAAAGCAAGATTCATGGGAGTTTTGGGGCTATATAAAGTTTGGGATTTTTAGCTGAAGATCCAATGTTCACCGACGATATACGCCGAATATATACGCCTTATATACTCAAGTATAATGCGTGTTTTTATTATCAGTTTTTTTTTCTTTACACAAAAATGTGGGCGTACTATTCACAGGGCTTTTTTAAGGTTAAAATCATGCAGTTTCGATGACCGAATCTAATCTTCTCTTGGCAAAAAATTCAGGGGCAGTATGAAGTCGGCTTATGCACTAGTGTGTGCCGGTATAATTCTTTTAATTGTCAACTATTATTAATTGTAGGTCTCTAGATTTCAATTTCTTTAGTACCATGTTATTATTACTAAAATAATATAATACTATTATTAATGCGATTAAAGTTGAATAGAACAACTAACAATTATTTGTCAAGCGTAAATTCAAACCCTAATCTTTAAATTCCAAACTCCATTATCATACATCTAAAACAGACAACGAGCAGCTCGAGTCAAATTTTAACTCTCTCACTAACGAAGATTTTTTTGTGTATCTAAGTCAAAGACGCTGCGCAAAGATATAAACTAATACGATATTCTGTTCTTCCACTTTTCCTTCTTTCACATTTATCTTTTTAATATTTAACCTTTTTCTTTTCTATTCCACGTGACTTCGTCTGTATAAATTTGAAATATTCATTGTTGCATGAATTTCGTTTAAGAAGCGGTTGGGGCCGCGAAACCAATGAATTTGTAAGAATATCTAACTTTTTGTTTCCTGATTATAATACTCTTTTAAATTTAGCAATAAATTTTAGCACTGAGTTCCCTTTGGAGTCTCTCTATTGGAATTTACCTTATCAAATTTGAAGGATTCTACATACACACACTCTGATTGTTGAAATGGTTAGCTTTTGGTCATAATAAAATTTGATTTGAACGCTCTCATGACGGGGAATTTTTGAACGCGCAATTTTTAAAATTTAAAGAAATTGTTTTCATCCATGGTTGTATGAACCTAATAGGTATTTTATGGTATGGTAACACTTTTTGTTTTTTTGTTTTTTTTTTTTTTTTTTTAAATCGTTTCACCCCGGGCAAGGCGTAAATGCCACTGATGTGCGCGGGGCTACATAACTGAAGAAAAATTAATTAGAGGAGGGAGAAGAGGATTACAGACCAATTAGAAAAAAGCAATACAAAGATGAAAATGCAGGTGTAATGACAGTTGCAAGTGGGGAGAGAAAGGGAAGAATATACGGGGTGGGGGAAGGGCTAGAGTCAGGTGGTTAGTAAAATGAGTATTGACATTGCATTTAAATTTCTGGAGGTTGTAGCCATCAGGAAAGCAAGAATATAGGAGCGAGTTCCACAGGCGTGAAGTGCGAGAGAAGAAGCTGCAGGAGTAGAATTGTCGTCTGCACCTGGCTAACCTAACTGAATGGGTGGGACCTAGTTGCCATTCTGGTTGCACGAGTAAACACCTGTTGAGGAGGCACCAGTGACTTAAGTTCGTCTGAGCAGAAGCCATATGAGTACTTATAGAACAGACAAAGGGAGGCCACATTTCATCGGTGGGGAAGTGGCTGTAGTCGAGCCGCCAAGTCAGCACCTATCACGTTACTAATTCTCTTTTGGGGCCTGTCGAGAACACTGAGGTGAGCGACAGAGGCGCCTGACCATAAATGGCAGCAGTACTCCATGCAGGGTTGAATGGTAGACTTGTATATATGCAGGATGGATTCAGGCGGAAAGAAAATCCTGGATCGACACAGTGACCCAACCTTCTTAGCAGTGGATTTAGCTATGGATTCGATGTAGCGGTTCCACTTGAGATCAGAAGAGAGGGTAAGGCCGAGGAGCTGCAGTGTATTGCACGCAGGGAGAATCGCTTAGTCCATGCTTATGTGAGGCAGGAGAGGTTGACTGTGATGGTTGACAGACAACAGCTTGGTCTTGGACGCATTGAAGTTGACAAGCCACTTCTTGCCCCAATTCACCACAGTGTAGATCCCGTTCAAGGTCAGCAGCAAGATTATGTCTGTCCGCCATGCCAGGTTTCTTACTTGTGGTGTCATCTACTTGGGACTTGATCTCATCTGGGCGGTCGTTAATGAAAATAAGAGCGTCGGTCCCAGGATAGAGCCCTGGGGGACACCGGCATTCGTGCTGTAGGATGAAGAGGCATGCCCATTCAATACGACCTTCATTTTGCGGTTGTTTAAAAAGGACTGGATTAGGTCAAGCAGGCGTCCGGTAATGCCGTAACCCGGTAGCTTGCAAAGGAGGCCAGAGTGCCAGACCCTGTCAAAAGCCTTGGAGATGTCCAGAGCAACTGCACGAGCTTCGCCTGACTCATCCAGGGTCCGGAGCATGTACTCCGTAAAGGTTGTCAGCATATCGTCAGTGGACCTGGCAAAGCGGAAACCATAGAGAAGAGTTTGTGGGCAGTAAGAAGTTGAACTATTTCAGCATTGATTATGGCCTCTAACACTTTCCCGAATATCGGTAGAAGACTGATAGGGCGATAGTTGGATGGGTCCGAGGGTTCACCACAATTCTTAAAAACAGGAACGACTGAAGAGAACTTCCAGCATGCAGGAAAACAGGAAGCTTCGTCATAATTTCTGTTCTTTCATTCAATAATTCACTTTTGTTTGGAAATAACATAATCGCTAACTTTTCTTCCTGGCATAGTCTACATATTTTGCCACTGTTGTGAGGCTTGGCTGTTTTCAATATACTTTACGTTATGTCTGGGTCTTTTCCGTGTATGTATGTGTATATATATATATATATATATATATATACCATTTTTTTAAGCTTTCCTTAGACTTTATGAATTAGGTTTTATAGATTTTCTACATTTCGTTGTATGTACGCTATTCCTATCGACAAAACTCTTCCTCCTCACATGTGTTATTTTGCTTTTACTCCAACCAATTCTCAAAATATTCATAAAAATGACTTTCTTCCGTTGCCAAGTTGGTGAGGTTCGTTCGAATTCAATCATTCGTTTTATATTTACTAAACATAATTAGATTAAGTAACTAAGAGTGTATTTCTCCAGTATTTCAAATGGGGAGAGCCTACGAATCGATGACAGTAATTGATGCAGTAATTCTATTGTCAGATTGCATGTCATTTAACAAAAATATAATATAAAAAACACACATTATCTCTCTCTCCCTCCCTCTCTCTCTCTCTCTCTCTATATATATATATATATATATATATATATCCTTTTGGTATGAATACTTGCGAAATCTAATCGATATCTGTTTTATTGGTGTATTTGCATTGTTAGAAACGTACAGCTCTAATCGATATCTGTTTGATCTATTAGAGTTTTTGCTTTAATAATGCGCCAAAGTTGTTGTTTTCAGCATTATCGATAATGCAGGTGAAAAACGCACATTAAAATAGAAAGAGAAAAAAACTGTTGGTAACTAAAAAACGAAAACAAATAAGAAACATTTACACGTGACAACAAAATGAATTAATACATTTGGTAGGCGTTGTTATTATATACAGTTGATTAGTTTTGGCATAAGGCAACTATATGAGGGAATCTAGTAAGAATCGAACACACTGATAAACAGTAATGGTTAAACAATTTTGTTAACCACTGCACTACATGAATTCCTTATATATAATATATCAGGTCGGTGGAAAGGTTTTTGCCGGTTTGTAAAAGGGAAATTTTAGATCATTGTAATTTATTTTATACATATTGTTATTACTTATAAATTAATCATGATGATATGTTTAAGTTTTCGTTCAGATCATTAAAGCATCATTCATATTTTTCTGCAATATTCTCACCCATGTTCTCCAGAGGACCTGCGACAACGTATTTCTTGTTGCAAAACTTGTCTTTAACGACACCTTCAGACACCATTTTTGGGTGGGCTTGTCACAGGTGATGAGAAGTTCCATCTTGCCCTATCCTGCATATTCTCCTGACATAGTCACTTATTTCGATGATTACAAAATTATTTAGATGGCCTTAGGTTAACATGAGAGATGATTGAACATAAGTTAGGTTCATATTTCGCATCAAAACCTAAAGAATTTTACAATCGAGGCATTTATAAACTTGACAGATTGAATCAAGTTATGGACAGCAAAGGTCGTTATTGCTATGAATAAAGATTTTCAAAAACAGTTTTTCATTTTCAAGATTGAATTTTAAATCGGCAAAAACTTTTGCACCAATCTGATATATTAGCTTCAGTGCAAAGAATTTGTCGCTTTAACTGAGCAGGTTCATGCTGACTTTGAAGTTTCGTGAAGACAGCGCTCGGATGCCCTCACTCATCGAAACTCCATCCCGACGGATGAGGCAATCATAACGATGTCCTCATTTCGAAGTCGGCATGAACCTGCTTAGTTAAAGTGACAAGTTCTTGCCGCTAAAACTATTAACGCTCTATGTAAACTCTCATATCGAGCACGTTACAATAAAAATCCTGACTGTCAAAATAACATTTATCAGGTAAAACTACTTAAATAATCAAGAATCTTGGCACCAAACATTAAACTTAGCACATATATATATGGTCAAAAAGTGTTTCGGGTATAAAACTTTTGATCCTTATTCATAGAGCATTTATCGATATAATAAACTATCTCCAACATTTGAACACTATTTTTTATGGAAAAAAAATAATCTTTAAAATATATACAACCAGTTAAGTGTCATAAGTGATACACGTTTGGGCGATCATGTCTCGAAAGAGAAGTGACTGACCGTACAGAAGATTCTCTCACAATAGGTTGGCGTCTACGGCTGTAGAATCCAATCTTTTCTTCTATTTAATCCAAAGCTGGAGGGAGAAGAGACGGATTAATACTTTTCCCAAGGGTATTTGCGGGTAAATCAATTTAAATGGAATTTGAACACGGCTCTTTTAATTCTCGTTCCGAGCCGATAGTCACTACATCACTACACACATTCTAAGGAAAATCTTTAAGGATCAATTGGTGGTTTTCTCTATGTTTTAGGGGTTCCATGTTAGAATCCTGCCGAATAATATACGTTTTCATAACAAAATTTGTCGTAAATAATCAGGCCGGTAAAAATATATAAATATACTCTTTGATTAAAAACAGAAAATCTACTCAAATACGAGTAGATTAAAAATAATGTTCAAAGAAATAAATTAATATTCGGGTGTTAAATCGATTTCGTAATCTTCGGAACTTTCCGTAACACATTCACGCAGGGTGGCCTAAAACTAGGTGAACAGGTGAATAATGTTGAGAAAATAAACACCATTGTATTAATATAACCGATACACAAACCTATTCCACCTACTGTCGGGCTATCCATGTTATATATATATATATATATATATATATATACTTTCAAAATAATCACTTTGCCAATTCACTTTACCTGTCCGTCTTCATTAATTAGACATTATATAATGGAGATTGCAGATCAAATTTCACTTGATAATTTTCTCCGCCTATGGACTGGAAGATGTATTCTTGTGTGCTCTCGCATGAGAAAGGGAGTGCGCTGTACGTGATGAAACCTCTAGTAAACGAATTTTGTAAATTATTTCTCTGTTATTTATTTGACCGCCTTGCCGATAAATCCCAGTCGCTGATAGTTTCCATTAAGAGACGTTATTTGGAAGCTGAAGTCCAGAAAGTAATGGTTTCTCTTGCTAATCTAAACAAATTCTTTACAAACAATGGAAATATTTCACCATAAATGGGTGGCACGCTTTCAGAAACTCACGTCATATCATGACCGGATTAAGTAGACATTCACTGTCAGTTAAGCTCTTCTGGGATGCTAATGGTGGCTATAGAGCGAGGGACCCATCTACTTGATTGCACATCGCTGGAACACTAAGGATGCTTTTCGGTTAAGATGTTCTGCAAATATTACGATCAATTTTATTTCGAGTTGTGCTAGTTTTAGTCTTGTCCAAGTCGTATTTCGGACGAAATCTTTTTTATATTTGGCTGGATGTCAGTGCCAAGACATACAACTGTCTTTCCAAATCAGATGACAATCCACTGATAGTTCACATCACGAACATAAATCTTTGTGTACGCCAATTATTTTTTTTCAGATTATCATCCTTATTTTTGTTTTTCGTCAATGTTATTGGAATACAGCGTTTATAAACATTATTTTACAGAAAGGCTCACCCTATACAAAGCCCGGAGGCCACTCGAGGTAAAGGGTTACATTAAGGGGTAATTCATACATTCTTTTGGCAGTATCTGCCACAGAGCAGTGGCTCGCGGGAAGAAGCTGTTTGAGTGAAACTGTCTTTTCGCCGATGGAATACGGAGGGAATGTGGCTGGAATGTGGCTGATTTGATACAATATAAGTGGCAGGGCGGGTCATAGTCGGTAGATAAAAGATTACCACATCCCGCCTGTGAGTGGTTGGAGAGTGGAAAATTATTCGGCACCCACAAGGAATTGGAGACGCTTTTGATTTTTGTCAGGACTAGAAAGTGAGGACTGGGCAGATTCCGCCCAAATATGGTAGTAGTACTCCATCTTCGGCCTGATCGTGCGCTTGTAGAGGGTGGCATGAGGAGTCGGGTACTTACTGAAGCGGTAGTGGGAGCCGACCATTTTACCTGCTACTTTTGGCGATGGATCGTAGGTATGAGTTTGAGGCCCAATATTCTCTCAAGGTACGGTTCTTTCTCTATGGGGACATCCATTCATCATGACTGATGGCACTTCGGGGTCCGATCGGCGGTGATGGAATATTATAACTAGCTGATATGAAGCTACCCGAAAAGATCAGTCTAAAAATGTGTAGCTACCACTTTACCATTTTTATTTTTAGTTTTAGTTTTTTAATATTTTTTTTTTTTTGGTGAGGGGATTAGTGGAGGGACATTAATTTGTTATATTCGAAAACTATTAATATTTATTCGGTATTATTATTTAATTCTGGTATTGCTCTTGAGTAGATGTCTTGAGTACCAGGGAAAGTACAGAATGCTAAGTCCCAACAAGAACCTTAGACAAGGAGAACTTTTCGAGGTCAGTTAGTTAAGCGCCATACATGATACACGCTTAGGCGATCTCTTTCGATTCATAGGTAGTCGATTTTCCTGCTGTAGGTTGCCATTACTTTCTGCGGTAAATTGGTTGGCACCCCAAGGCTATAGAACCCAATCTTTCCTGCTATTGAACCCCTAGCTGGATGGAGAAAAGATGGATTTATATCTTTCCCAAGGCCATTTGTGCGTAATTGAATGCAACGTATTCGTTTGGAAACCAAGTCTTGCGATTTCCCATTCCGAGCCGTTATCTATGCAGTCAGTTAGGTGCCATACGTGATACACGCTTTGGGCGATCATGTCTCGAAAGTGACATGACTGACTGACTGGGCAGATTCTTATCCCGCAGTAGGTTGCTATTGCTTTCTGTGGTAGACTGGTTGCCAGCCAAGTCTATAGAACCCAATCTGTTCTGTTATTTGACTCATAGCTAGAAGGGGAGAGATGTATTATATTATTACGTAGTAATTAGTAGGGGATCAGTTTATTACTTCATAACAATAGAAAAGCAACCCCTTACTTATGCCCAGTAGATTTTTTAATTATGTTTTCAACTATTATATTCAGTCAGTCAGT
This sequence comes from Ascarosepion bandense, assembly GCA_037127315.1. Classification (NCBI taxonomy): domain Eukaryota; kingdom Metazoa; phylum Mollusca; class Cephalopoda; order Sepiida; family Sepiidae; genus Ascarosepion; species Ascarosepion bandense. Next base: position 2,716,385 of record JBBBDQ010001045.1, read on the forward strand.
TAGGTGCCATACATGATACATGCTTTGGGCGATCATATCTCGAAAGAGACATGACTGATTGGGCAGATTATCATCCCGCACTAGGTTGTCATTGCTTTCTGCGGTAGACTGGTTGCCTGTCAAGGCTATAGAACCCAATATGTCTTATTACTTAACCCATAACTGGAGGGTAGAGATAGATTAATACCTTAACCAATAAAGCAAACTTTTTTGGAGCGTTCGCATTTTTTCTTTTTTTTTTTTACATGAGGTTTCTCGATATAGTTTAATAGGAGGGAGTCAAGGTTGGTAAAGCCCATTGAAGTAGACACTGTACTTTCTGATACTGTGGCATAATGTCAACAAGACTCCTGATAACTCAAGAATTTTTCAGAGAATTCTCACAGACTAAACAGCAATAGTTTTCTAGGGTTCCGTAATTTTGTTTTCAATTGCAATTCTCCTTAAGTGTCTTTTCAGTTTTCTGTGTGATGTTCCAAATGCGCCCATTTCTACAGGAATTACTTTAACAATCATATTTGATTGCTTTAACTCCTTAACTAGATCCTCGTATTTTTACATATTTTCAGTTTGTTTTATGTCCATTATTATTAGTAGTATTTCCTTTGATTTCTTTTGCATACCCAATTCATTCCGGGTCCCAACTAGACTTAAACTTAGAAACTGCATTGACATTTTCCACTACACATTTGTGTTAAAAATATAAAAGCAACTACGAACAAATAGGGCTTACAGCCTATCACGTTGAATACATCGGTTCTCGCGCGATCACCGAAGTTAAGCAACGTTGAGCCTGGTCAGTACTTAGATGGGTGACCGCTTGGGAATAACAGGCGCTGTAAGCGTTTAATGACGGATGTGCGTTGTGGTGCAGTGGATATCGGCTCGGAAAGAGAAATCGGTGACCCGAGTTCGAATTCCAGTTGAATACCCTGCATTCACTTAAGCACTGGTACCCTTGGGAAAGGTATTAATCCGTCCCTTCCCTCCAGTTATGGGTTAAATAACAGGGTAGGACTTGGGGACCCTGCCCTTAAAAACAAATCACAATGAATCTTCATACTCGAAAAGAAAAATGTATTACTAGACACAAAACTTATATAAAAAACAACAATAAATTGTTGAAAAAAGGAAAAAGGTATTTACCAGCAATAAATAAATAAAATTTAGTTGGCAATAAATGACCCGCCGAGGTTGATATGCCATAAAAACAAAACGACCAACAAACACAGACATTTTACGTAGGGTGTGAGCTATTCAATAACTCTCTAAGAAACTTTTTCAATCAACCCCAGGGCTCCAATCACAGCTGGAATGATTGATGTCTTCATGTTGTCACATATTCAAGAGATTTGTATTTGGATCATGTTTGTTTTAATCTTGAAAGTTACGTTTCAGTCTCTGGAGGAAATTGGCATATCAGTAAGAAAGCTTATTCTTTGATTTTTGATCATTGTACGGTTAACATTGATTGCTCTATCACTTCTTATTTTTAAAGTTCCTTAAAATGTTTACAGATTCTATGTCTCTACCCACGTCTGAGCCGTATTAGTACCAATTTTGTTGAGTTTATTTCCGATAAAACTTGCAGATTTTCCGATTAATTTATTGACCAGCCTGTCATGACGAATTTTATATTCAGTGAGTGCTAATACTGGGCAACTTTATATAATATGGTCAGTTGTTTGTGAATATTACAGAATCTGCATTTGGGGCCAACAAAATTTACTATTTAAAACAATTATTATTATTATTATTATTATAAAGCAGACTTTACACCGCAATTTAGGGGTCAGACGCGGGGGTCATAAAAATGACCATGAGACCTACTTCTTCATTTCCAAACTTTTCTCATAATTCGGAATGTTCCAAGCATTGTTTTCTGATGCAACTCAGTTCATATTACAGCCCCATCCATTTGTGAATTTTGTCTGTCAAAGCTTCAATGCCGCCTCAACAATAGGAACAACTTCAATTTTAAACAATCCTGGAATCTCTTATTTCAAATCTTGATAAGTTTCCTTCTACTTTTCTTTCTTAACCACACTTAGTATCGATATATCGATGATCCGACAGTTTGTCTTACTCTTGGTCAATACTGATGTCTGAATTTCTTTATACTGATATTCATTCTTTACAAGGCTCACTCGCGGTAGAGAGTGACATAGCCACAGAGGCACAGTTTATGGTGATATATGGGGGAGATGTCAACCGTTGTTATTTTAATAGCATTTTTATCACTTGTTTTAATCTGACTTTTTTTAATCACAACTGTCAGTCTACAGCCTTCAGCAAAAAACTCAATTTGGAAAAAAACCGGCTTTTAGTGTAGGTTCTTGTAGCTCGATCGGCAGAACAGTTGACACGGATAAACAAGGCTTATGTAGGAAAATATAGGAGTTCTTCTCTTACACTCAATGAAGATCACTCACTACACTCAATGAAGATCACTCACTACACTCAATGAAGATCACTCACTACACTCAATGAAGATCACTCACTACACTCAATGAAGATCCACTCACTCAATACACTCCCAATTGAAGATCACTCACTACACTCAATGAAGATCACTCACTACACTCAATGAAGATCACTCACTACACTCAATGAAGATCATCACTACACTCAATGAAGATCACACTACACTCAATGAAGATCACTCACTACACTCAATGAAGATCACTCACTAATCACTCAATGAAGATCACTCACTACACTACACTAATGAAGATCACTCACTACACTCAATGAAGATCACTCACTACACTCAATGAAGATCACTCACTACTCAATGAAGATCCACTACACAATGAAGATCACTCACTACACTCAATGAAGATCACTCACTACACTCAATGAAGATCACTCACTACACTCAATGAAGATCACTCACTACACTCAATGAAGATCACTCACTACACTCAATGAAGATCACTCACTACACTCAATGAAGATCACTCACTACACTCAATGAAGATCACTCACTACACTCAATGAAGATCACTCACTACACTCAATGAAGATCACTCACTACACTCAATGAAGATCACTCACTACACTCAATGAAGATCACTCACTACACTCAATGAAGATCACACTACACAATGAAGTCACACTCAATGAAGATCACTCACTACACTCAATGAAGATCACTCACTACACTCAATGAAGATCTCATCACTAAGAAGATCACTACACTCAATGAAGATCACTCACTACACTCAATGAAGATCACTCACTACACTCAATGAAGATCACTCACTACACTCAATGAAGATCACTCACTACACTCAAAGCTATCTTGCTGACCATCACCCGACCTGTCTTGCTTCATTAAATACTGAATCATAGAAAGAAAAATTACTATTCGACAAAACTGCTTATCCAAAGATCAGCAAGTTTTACATGGGCTGACATAGTTGTTTCAAAATGAAGAGTATTTAATTTGGTAGACCTCTTAAAAACAAGTAATAAGCAATAATTGAAATCCATTAGAAACTGAAGTTATTTAATTAAATGAGGTATTCCAAGACTGCTTGCAAGATGATTAGTGACGCATATTCAAAGAAAACAGCACATTTTATTATAGCCAGACCATTGACTATTAATACCGATGTATAAACAAGACTTACATAAGAATTATTGGATGTTCTTAAAGGATAACAATCCTCCTAAAATAAAGTATTATTAATAATTTTTCTTTCAGTGTTGCAGGACTGGAAATTATTTATTTTATGCTTCCTGGTGTGTGTGTGTGTGTAATATATATATATATATATATATATATATGTTAATCATTTCACCCCAAGCAAGGCATTCCACTGCCACTATTGCGCAAGGGGTTATATAGGGTAAGGTAAAGAGAAAGAGTGGTTAGAGAGAGGAAATGTCAGAATGAGGGTGATAGACGGGTAAGGATACCGAGGCTGAGGGTTAGGTAGTTGGGAAGAGTGTTTGAGAGAATGGATGCGAGTTAGTGTGTTAGGTGTCTGTTGACCTTACATTTAAACTCCTGGAGATTGTAGCTGTCGGAGAAGCAATCATGTGGAAGGGAATTCCACAGTCGGGAAGTACGAGAAAAGAAGCTGTTGGAGTAGAAATTGCGGTTACATTTTATCGGTTTCACTGTAAAAGAGTGGGACGTAGTTGCAAATCATGCAAATTCGTACCTAGGGAGCACCAGTGATCTAAGTTCTTCGGAGCAGAAGCCGTGAAAGTATATATAGAAGAGACACAGGGAAGCCGCGTCACGCCGGTGAGAGAGAGACTGCAGCCGGTCTGCCAAATCGGTATCGATCACATTACAGACTCTCCGTTGTATTTTGTCAAGAACCCCGAGGAGAATAGCAAGGGCACCCGACCAGATGTGCCAGCAGTATTCAATGCACGGGCGGATGGTAGATTTATATATGTGCAGGATAGATTCAGACGGAAATTTTTTTTTTCCCGAAAATATTTGCTGGACCCATGTGAGGCCGGGTTAAAATAAGAACAAAATATGGAATTCAATCACACAATAAATGCATATCTCGGAAAGCTAAAGTAAGAAACGAAATTCTGAAAAGTTCAAAGTAATTTTTGCTGAAGTACTTACTTGCCTGAGAATAAACGTGTCTTGTCACTACGCATGTCAAATGAGAATAAGCCTACTGTGGTTATCTTCAGTGGGCGGTAATTCAATACTCCGCCCCTTCTGATCTTCGTGAAGGGGTGGCAATTCAATATTTTGTGGCCTGTGATTATCGTCAGTGGGCGGTAATTCAATACCCCGCCCCTTCTGATCTTCGTGAAGGGGTGGCAATTCAATATTTTGTGGCCTGTGATTATCGTCAGTGGGCGGTAATTCAATACCCCGCCCCTTCTGATCTTCGTGAAGGGGTGGCAATTCAATATTTTGTGGCCTGTGATTATCGTCAGTGGGTGGTAATTTAACGAAAGTGATATGGTCGTAAGATCCTGTTCAGTCAATTTAGTGAACTTCTTTATATTATCATCGAACAAATGTCTGTCAACTAGAAAGAGGGTTCAATCTCTCAAACAGAGACGCACATGATTTCTTACGATTTATCAACCTTTTTCAGATTATTAAAAGCCAGAAAACAGTTATGGATTTTTTATTTACTGATACAAGTCCTACTAATTAACCCATAGCTGGTGAGAAGAGATGGATTCATCCATTTCTCAAGGGATTTTACTCGTAAGTGAATACAATGAACCCAGCTGAAATTAGAACTCTAATCTATTTCCAATTCCGAGCAGTTATGTATTACACCACCAAGCTTCCAAGACATGATTTTCCCAAACGATCACCCATGTAGGTACTGACCAGGATTGTTGTTAACTTCGCCTATTGTACGAGAACCGATGTTCATAGATAAATACCGGTATAGAGAGTGTGGCCTAAAAATTTCTTGAAAGGCAAAACTGACGGTCACCATACAGTGTTGATGTCTATGCCCAACCTGTCTATCTAGAAACGTTATCTCTCTTATATTAAGCATATATATATATATATATATAACAAAATTTGGAAAATACTAAGAAGTATTGCCTTCTAGGGGTCTAAACGTTTTGAGTAACGCCGAGATCATCTAATTATATATATATATATATATATATATATATATATATATATACACGCGCACCCACAGATAAAGGGTAATTCAAAAGTAAGATCTCATTTTACAGCACTTACAACTTATTTGTTATCTATAATTTTTACAAGAGAGGAAAGCGTTTAACATGAGGCCTTATTTAAAATGCGATATATATATATATATATATGTGTGTGTGTGTGTGTCAGTTAAGTGCCATACGTGATACACGCTTCGATGATCATGTCTCGAAAAAGACACGACTGACTGGACAGAAGATTTTTCCGCAGTAGGTTCCAATCACTTTCTGTGGTATACTCGTTGCTAGCCAAGGTTATAGAACCCAATTTGTCCTGTTTATTTAATCCATAACTTGAGGGAAGAGATGGATTGGTACCCTTTTCCTAAGGACATTTGTGCGTAACTGGATTTAGAACTCGGTTCTCCGATTTCATGTTCCGAGCAGATATCCACTGCATCATTCTCTCTCTCTGTGTCAGTGTGGGATATATATATATATATATATATATATATTACAAAATTGTCCTCTATGCAATGTTTTCTAATTAATTTGTGACCACTCGCATTTGTATATTGTTGAAAATGTTTCCAGCATTCTGTGTCATAGATAGTTATTCAATGGAAATTATTTTTTAAATCACAAATCTCGTCCGTAATTTTTTTATTTTTTATCCTTTTTTTTTTTTTGGTGGTGTTGTTCGGACATGATAACTGAAAATAATGTTAACTTTAGGTTTTTTGAGAAGCGAGAAAATATTTCGATGAGACAGAAATTTATAAATGACAAATATTAAACTTGGCTATCAATGATGCGTGGGTGAGTAAAATGAGAATTAATCAAAACTCGTTTAATTGATGTTAATTAAATCGTGGCCTAATTAACATACTCGAAGTCTAGAGTTAACTTGGCTATGCCAGAAATATGTAGGCGGGATTGAAGATAGATAAGAGAAAAAAAAAACACATACGAGAAAAGAGGCGGGGGAAAAAAACAGCTCAAAAGAAAAGAAATAAAAAAACAAAGAGTAGGAGAAGGAGGTAGCCGTAATCGAAAGGATATTTATATAGAGAAACGTGGGAGGAAGAGTGTGTTACAGGAAAATTAGATAAGGTCAGATGAATATAGGAAAATAGCTTACAAGGCAAGAAAGAAAACTGCAATCAGAATGAATTTTAAAAAAAGCAACAGAGAAAGAAATGAAAGAAAAAAGATAGAACACTTTACAAAGAGAGGAAAGAACAATTTTCTTTATGTGCCGTGTCCTTTCAGGACGTAGGCGATCGTGGGCCTCTGCGTACCTCTACCTCTTGTCACTCTTAACACTTTTCCTCTTGGGTATGTCTCCCAAATCTTGTTCTGCCATCCACTTGCCTATTTGATTCGCCAAGCCCTCCTTCCTCATTATATATTTTGAAAATTTCAACTGTCTCTTACTGATGTTATATTTAATATTTTAGTTTCCTTTTCATTTGTATCCTCATTAAAACCCTGTCGTTGCTCACATGTTCAGTCCATGGTATCCTCAACATCCTTCTGTAGAACCACATTTCTGCTGCTTCGAGTCTCTCCTTCATCTTTGAGGAGATTGTCCAGCGTTCGTAGGAGGACAAAAACCACATAAGTCCAGTACTTTTTTTTGTTTTTTTTTTTTGTTTTTCTGTTTTGTTTTTTGTTTTCTAACGAAATTTTCCTGTTTCTTAATACTATGATTAGCTTCTGAAATTCGTTTTTGGCCGAGTCAATACGCCATCAGATCTCGGTGTCGCACCTTCATATGTCAGAACACTTTCCAGATATTTAAATTTCTGCACATGCTTGATTTTAGTATCCCCGAAATTTGGAATTTCTGACTCCTCTTTTTAACTACGGAAGAGAAAAAAACAACGATAAAAAAAGGGCAAACAAAAAAGTTTCTGCTTTACTTTTCCTTTTCTACATCAAACTAGAAAGATAGATAGAATAGTGAAAAAAAAAAACTTTGTTATGAATGTTCCGTTCCTCTTCCGCAATATCTCGTCTTTTCCCGCCCTGGGTATGACTGTAAACTGCATCCGGCAACAAGACCTCTGATTGAGAGATTGTGAGGAGTATGAAAACACCTCTTACTTGCTGTTGTTCCCAGGTCCATCATGGCCAGGAATTGTAGCACCTGTTAGGGTCCCAGCTATGGACAAATAGTTAACCTCCACACTGGCGTCAGAACGCAATGAAAGTATTAAAATAGACATTTATAGAAAAATATATATTTTCGAAGAAAAAATATTACCAAAAATAGTTTTGAAGATAAAAATTATTCCCTTATACATTTGAAGGAAAAAAATTGTCATAATACATTTTTGAAGGAACAAAAATTATTATAGGCAACACATTTTTGTCTACAAAATTAGACATCTTCAGTTCCTTAAACTTAAAAAAAATCAAAATCGTGGAGCAGTAGATAGCGGCTCTGAACGAGAAGCCGAAAAGCGGAGTTCAAAATTGAGTTGAATTCGTTGCATTTGCTTATGCACAAATACGTTTAGGGAAAGGTATTAATCCGTCTCTTTTCCCCTCCCGCTATGGGGTAAATAGCAGGGGCAGATTGTGTTTTATAGCCATGGTTGGTAACCATTCTACCGCAAAAAGAAATGACAACCTACTCTGGAATTATCTTCTGCCCAGTCAGTCATATCCCTTTCGAGACATGATCGCCCAAGCGTGTATCACATATGATACTTAGCTGATAACTTGTTTAGCAACGGGGTTAATTTTTTAAAATCAGTTGAAGTTACCGTTTCCCCGGTGAAATCGTTATAAATCACTTTATTTTTTTAATCTTTTATGAAATCAAATCATTTCAATGTTCTCGGTTACCAGTCTCCTGCTCTAACAGAAAATAATGACGACAAATCATGACGGCTGAACCTACGCAACGTTTTCCGTTTCGACTCATTTTCTTTTCAGCATTTTTTCTCCAACCCCCACCCCCAATCAGTTCGAAACCACTGCAACATTTACAGACAAAAGGCGTTTTTTGAAACGCGGCAAATTCATAGATTAGTCCTACTTGAAAGCAACGAATTCGTTTGCTCGGTAATTGAGTACAGACGAACTCAATAATATAAATATCGGCTTGACATTAATCGGAAAAGCGAGGCATATATTGAATTACTGTGAGGTTTTTCAAAGTAGCGGGATTGGTCATTACACAAATGTTGACTTTCATCTCTTGTTGTGGGTGTCTCCATCAAATGAAGTTGCAACATTTGGTTTTCGACAGACACGGAAAAAACGGGATGGGCGAGGCTTCAGATAAATATTGTTTGTATCATTAAATAATTTTCTATGTGTGACTAGGTTACATTCATTGAGTGTTAATGAGTAGGAAATAGCATCTTACAGCTCTTTATTATCTTGGCAACGTAAACAGAATTTTAAAAAATTTTTTTTTTTCGTTGATAATTCCTATACGATGGATTTTTTAAACATTTCACCCCAAGCAAGACATTCCACTGCCACTATTGCGAAGGGGGTTACATAGGGGAAATTGATAAGAGTGCTTAGTTGTAGGAAATGTCGGAAGGAGCGTGAAAGACGGATGAGGATACCGAGGATGGGGGGTGGGTAGAAGAGAAGAGTGTTTGAGAGAATGGATGAGAGTTAGTGTAATAAGAGGGGTCTATTGACCTTACATTTAAACTCCTGGAGATTGTAGTTGTCGGGGAAGTAAGTATACGGAAGGGACTTCCACAGGCGAGAAGTGCGAAAAAAGAAGCTTTTAGAGTAGAAATTGCGGTTACATCTTATCTGTTTCACTGTAAAAGAGTGGGACCTAGTTGCTAATCTAGTATCTCGTGCAAATTTATACCTAGGGGGCACCAGTGATCTAAGTTTATCGAAACAGAAGCCGTGAAAGTATTTGAACAAACTGTTACATTGATTGGTTGACAGATTAGAAACTCTTGCTGCTCTCTGGACAGGGATTTGCTCGGTGAAATTTTGACTTCTGGTACTACACACAATGATTTTATATATATATATATATATATATATATATATATATATATATATAATGTTTTAGAACATGTACATAATTTTTCTATATATGTCCTCTTCCCTACAATCATGTTTGTTTCAGTGTTTGGATTTAGACACTTCTTCAGGGAAAAAACGTTTTTCCCCTGAAGAAGTCTCTCAATCCAAACACTGAAACAAACATATGATTGTAGAGAAGAGGACATATATAGAAGAAATTATGTACATCTTCTAAAACATAATTTATAATAAATATTCACTGCTCTATACATCATATATCGAGCACTGTTTTAAATTCATGTTTTGTACGGGGAAAAAATTTATTTTTTTCTCTCCTCATTCTATACTCACTCGGATATATATATATATATATATATATATATATATATATAGTAGCTAACCTAGAGAGCCAACGAACCTACCAAGGTTTTATTAAACTGGATCTTCAGGGAAAGTTGACTCTCTGTATATAAACTTGTGCAACACAATAAATCCTACATTGCCTTGATAAAGTCCCCCGCGAACGTAACACGTCGGCTAAGAATAGTTTTGTCTTCTATTATTCATATGAGTTGAATATATGTATTACAATCCAAGCTGATAATATAAGTAAAGAACAGATAGGAAAAATGTTCAAGTGCTTAATTCTTTTTTTTTTTTTTTTTTGTTACCGTTTTTCCCCCTTCGCGTCTGTACCCGGTGGGTTTTTCGAGACGTGTTCAACGATAAATTATATATATATAATCGTATCCCCCCAAGCAAATCAGTAGCGCCACTAATGCGCAGGGAACTACACGATAAAAGAGCGAAAAGAAAAGGGAACATGTTACAGTGTGTGTCGGAGAATTGATAAGAGAAGGATGGGAAAACTTGTGAAGAGAGTTGCGTGAGGGTAGAGAGAAAAGAAAGAACAAGATAAAGGAAGTGTCGGGGGAAAGATAAACGATGGGAGACAAGCAGATAAGAGATGGCAATTGACTTTGTATTCAAACTCTTGGAGATTGTAGCTATCAGGGAAGTAAGTATACGGAAGGGAGTTCCACAGGAGGGAAGTACGAGAAAAGAAGCTGAGAGAAGTGGTGGCTTGATTTAACTGTTTTGACTGTAAAAGGGTGGGACCTAACTGACCCAGTAGTAGCTCGAGTAAAATTGAGTAGAGGTGGGCACCAAGTTCGACAGATTAGAAGCCATGAAAATGTCATTTAACCATAATATTGGGCTAACGTTCTGTAATTTCTATATGATTCTTTGGGGTAATATTAGCCGTTTCCTTGTGAGGAAACATTTGGCATTGATTGACCGAACAGCTTCTAATACTTTCGGTTGAAACTTATAAAATCTTGATCTTAAAATTATTCAGGAAAATAGGCTTCTAAGGAAAAGGTTAATATTACTTTTATCCTCAATATTGGAAATAACAATAAAACGTACTGAACTTGAGAAACCTACATTTCTACAGTGGTTTGCAATTGTTTTCTACGGTAGTCTATAGAACCCATAGCTGGAGGGAGAAGCGACGGATTAATAATACATGTTCACAAGAGAATGCATCGAATTCAACTGGAATTCAAAGTAGACTCTCTTATTTCTCGTTCCGACTCTATATTCACTGCAGGACAACGCACGTCCCCAGCTTTTATACGGAGGATAACATCGTTGGCCCAAGCGGGCTTTTGACTAAAAATAAGTACATTTCACAGCAGCGATGATGTTTTCAGAAAAAAGGATATCCGTGTCATCTAAGTTTTCTTTTCTTCCCACAACCATTGCTGTTTTCACATTTAGACCAAATTCTATCTGTGCTTACGACCTTTTTTCTTCTCCGTAGACGTCCGCAAAGAATGTATTATACTGCACATGTTTATTTACAAAACTAATGACATCCTTGCTTTTGTATATAAAGTCGTGCAACAAAAGAAATCCTACATTGCCTTGATAACGTCCCTCGATTACGTAACGCGTCGGCTAAGAATAGTTTTTACACTTGTCTCCTATTATTCATATATATGAGTTGAATATATGTATTAAGATCCAAGATAATATAAGAACAGATAGGAAAAGTGTCTTTAATCTAGATTACACATTTCTCTTACCTGCTCTTTACTTTGTCTATCATTCTATCATATATAGAAAGACAAACAAACATGCAGAACCTATTTGGTGGTTGATGTAGTTAGACCTTCTTCCTCGACGCCATTTGTCTATATTGAAACTGATACAAAGACTACATTTATATTGCTGGTTAACAAGTGATAGGCTGATATATGTAAGCGCGATTTTATTTGGCGTATCACAAACTCTTGTTGTCTCCCACTTGACTTTCTGATGTCTGTCTGCGTTACTTTTGCTCAGTGTGGAGTTAGCATCATTCGTATCAGCCGTATGTTCTAACAGATTTTCAACCGTAACACCTCGACATCACAACGACTTCGACTGGACTCATGAAAATGGCGCTCTCAATATGACGTCAATCAACTGTCGGCCATTTAAATACTATTTAGGCAATGCTTTTAAAAACGTCTCTTCGTAACTCCATTCTTTTCTAGTGGCTTTCAACAAAAGAATTAGCAAGAGATCGAATAGTTTTCACACGCTTCAAAAATACTTGAAAGACATTGTATAACAAATCTATGGTCGAACGATACAACATTAAATTTTTTTTTTCAAAGCCAAATATTTTGTAACTAATTGTACGGATTAATATATATTCTGTTTAAATGTTTTATATCCCTGGAATGTATCAAATAAACACTCAATGTTTTTAGTGGATCATTGATTCATTATTTACGGCTTAGTGTTAACTTTTGATCATTAGATGCATTTGTCTTAGAAAAATGATTGTCCGTTGTTCAGTTCTGCGTTAGAACCAATCCTATATCAAGTAATAACGCATTTTAAACAGACAAGAAGGCTCATTGCTTATTAGATATTCTAGGACATTGACCGCTACACACAAACAATTTCCGCTGAATTCTCGTCATAGTGTGCATCATGCAACACAACACAAATGGGTATATCGCTTACAAATGGTGAAAAGAATCGATCGAAATATCTGCAGCATTTGATACCTGGATCACCCGATGAAAGCGACTGGAAAAGACAATTAAAAAGCGACCTATTTCTTCAGTTGTTGGTGGACAGAAGAAAATATTGGATCAAGTGTAATCTAATTCCGTAATCGCAACATGGCTGAAAGATTTCTTTTTAAAACGTCAAGAATATTTCTGTTTTTTTTTTTTGTTTTTTTTTATAATTATATCGCCCTAGCAAAGCATTCTATTGCCACTGGTGCGCAGGGGGTACATAGGAGGAAAGTTATGAGAAAGTGACAGGTTACAGGGCCTGTAAGGAAGTTGGCAAGAGAAGGATGTGTGGACATTAAGTGAGGGATCAGTTTCTATATTGATTTAATGTAGAATTGATCCCCCCACTTTATAGTCATATTATAATAATATAGACTTTTTTTTTTTTTTTTTTTTTTACAATCATATCGCCCAAGCAAGGCATTCTATTGCCACTGGTGCGCAGGGGGTACATAGGAGGAAAGTTATGAGAAAGTGACAGGTTACAGGGCGTGTCAGGAAGTGGCTAAGAGAAGGGTTAAGATACTGAGAGTGGAGTGGACGGAGAAAGGAGCATGAGAGAGAGGATGCAAGTTAGCAAGATAGATGACTATTGATTTTACATTTAAATAACTGGAGATTGTAGCTGTCGGGGAAGCAAATAAACGGAAGGGAATTCCACAGGCGGGAAGTGCGAGAAAAGAATCCGTGGGGCAGAATTTGTTTTTATATTTTATTGATTGCACAGTAAAACGGTGGAACCTAGTTGCTAATCTTGTGGCTTGAGCAAATTCATGCATAGGGGAACCAGAGAGTAAAGTTGAAGCCGTGGAAGTACTCGTAGAAGAGACACAGAGAAGCCACATTTTGCCGGTGAGAAAGTGACTGCCAGGTCGGGATCGATCACATTACAGATTCACCGTTGGATTTTGTCAAGGACCCCTAGGTGGATAGCAGGGGCACCCGACCAGATATGGCAGCAGCATTCAATGCACGGGTGGATGGTAGATTTATATATGTGCAGGGTGGTCTCAGATGGGTTATGCTACTTTTAACAAGGGAGATGTACGAAATTATATGATCAACAAGGGTTATGAGGAATAAAAAAAACGCCAAAAATTTCAGTGAAGATGAGTTTAAGATGGATCCAGAATATGATCCATGGGAATAGTCCAAGGGAAATTTTAAGTTATATGTGCGAAGCTATTAATAGACTTAATGCTGAAAGAGAAAACAAATTGTTGAAAAAATGTCGAGTAGTCATTTTTAACATAAAACTTGCAGTCGATTATGTACAGAGAGAAGAATGTGGTGAGGTGTTCTGAAGAATATCGAAGAATATAAATTAAATAATGCTTAGAATATCTTTTAAGGAACCCTAAACAACTTTGGAATCTTATTGTTACCTCGGTGAATTCCTTGAACAATCAGAAACTGTTTTCATGAACCCGGGGGAAGATCCGAATTTTATATAGAAACATTTTCAACTAGAAAGTGAAAATAATTACCAAAGTGAACACAGCAGAAATTTCCACTTAAAAAATTCATGTATATATTTCATATTTTACCTTGATATGGCATATGTTATCAAGAGAGACAAATTGCTTTCGGCAAAAATATTGTCACCAAACTCCGTTATAATATGGGAATTAAATGCTGCCAGTTTGTTCCAATATTATCTGATGTTGGATGATTTTCAAATGTTCAATCATTGTTTGGCTAGTGCAAGTCATATTCTTCAAGAAATTTTCATATCAGGCATGTAAACAACAAAACTAATTTTAAAACGGTGACGAATAGGATAACAGTGCCAGACGAAAGACCGATGTAAGCCGTTTTGGGGAAAAATACGTACTGTTGCTTCTCGGGTTTTTAACTCTGGGAGGTTCAAAAGTGGAAGTGACTCGAGCCTTGTGAGTGAAATTGGGTAGACCAAATCCTTTGGTATAGTTGTGTTAGTGCGATGCCAAAAGAGTCCTGGCTTTGTTCAGCCTGTTTCCACGCTAGATAATGTGCTCTCATCCAGAAACTGTAACTAAGGTCCGCTCAGCAAAGCTACAGTATAAACCACGGGTGGGCTCTGTGCCCATACAGGCGTCTACAATGGGGATTAGCTAGTCGCCCTGGTAGACAGGCATCCTTGGATATGAGTAGCCATTCATACAGGTATATCGAAGAAAATCTACCGGCTAAATTTGTTAGTTCTCAGAACCAAGAGACGGGTTTCTGTCTATGAAAAAATGGTTAAATGAAGTCAAAGAATATTGTGTTGTAGATTCTTTTGGAGGCCTTTATTTCTTTTCATTTTGTGCAATAGTCTGAGAGAGATAATGTTAGTTCTTTTGATAAGCTTCTAGTGGTATGTCCAATATAATTATGGATTTGGTTTGAACAATTTCTTAAGGGGTATATAAATTCATAACTGATTTTCTGTAATATACACTGCATTTAGACAGCAGCAATTCGCTAAATTAACTGAAACATGCATTTGAAATAGTTTTGATCCCGATAAAAATCGAGAAAAAATATTAGAAAAGTTTAAACACAGAACTTATTGGTTGAATTTAACGTTGATTGTTTATATATATATATATATATATATATATATATATATGATTGCTGGAAATTACTAGGAACACGTAAGAAAAACGCCATAAAATGTACATATTACTCTACCCATCGCGTAGTTAAACAGAATTGGTCGATACACTTGTTCATGTTTCATTAAACCTTCTAGAGAAATACTGTTAGCCACTGAAATACTAATTTAGGAATATAGGTCTAATTGAAAACTTTTTGGCACCTCCTTTTTGTGTGTGTGTGTGTGTATATATATATATATATATATATATATATAGTGTCAGTTTTTTCCCCCCTCTCCTAGATGTATGCCTTGACAAGGCTGAAGGGTACATCTCTCCTAGTGGTATAACCGCGCCCCCAGACACCAACCTGGGAATTTCCTTGTCCCGGTGCATTGCGAGAAGCGACTCACTCTGCAGCAGTGGAGGTCCTTGGGATACCACGAAGAAAACATCAGGATTGGTTTGACGAAAGTAATGAAGTGAAAGCAATGATCAACCAAATGCACTCTTCTCACAAATGTTGAATCGAGGACAAAAACTCAGCAGTGAAGCATGTGGTTTACAGGAAGTGTAAAGGTGAGGTGCAACGTGCTCTCCGAGCTATGAAAGAACGCTGGTGGTACAATAAGGCAATTGAACTGCAGGAAGCTGCTGACAGCAAGAACACGAAAGCCTTCTATAATGGTCTGAAAGAGGTGTTTGGTTCTCAGAAAAGAGGTGCTTCTCTCTTAAGCACAGCTGACGGAGAGGCATTGCTTACTGACAAATCGGATATCCTCAACCGTTGGAAGGAGCACTTTGAAACCGTCTTAAACACCTCATCTGTCATTGACAATGATGTCATATCTTCTATTCCCCAGAATCCAGATATTCCAGAATTGTCATTGGAACCTGCTTATCAGGAAGTATTGGAAGCCATCAAGCAAATTGCTTCTGGCAAGTCCCCATCACCAAAGGACCCAATTCCACCTGAAGTGTATAAGTATGGTGGGCATGCGTTGGTAAAAAAGCTCCATGCTCTTTTTGTGACGATATGGAAAGCAGGTCGAGTTCCACAGTACTACAAAGATGCCTGCATCAAACATCTTTACAAGAATAAAGGAGTTAAGAATGTTTGTGACAACCATCGTGGGTATCTCTGCTTTCGATTACAGGAAAGATTCTGGCTAGGCTCATCTTGAACAGGATCATCAAACATTTCGTTGATAAGGTGTATCCTGAATCCCAGTGTGGTTTTCGATCGGGTCGCGGTACCATTGATATGATCTTTTCCCTTCGCCAAGTGGCAGAAAAGGTCCGGGAGAAAAATCAGGAATTGTACATGGTGTTTGTTGACCTGACGAAAGCCTTTGACACTGTGAATCGCGACGCTCTTTGGCAGGTTTCGGGGAAGCTTGGTATTCCCGAAAACATGCTAAATGGGATCATTTCATTTCACGAGGGAATGAAGGCCAATGTTGTCTCAGATGGCATGATGTCTGATCCCTTCGATGTTACAAACGGGACCAAGCAAGGATGTGTAATGGCACCAGTTTTCTTTGTACTTTTCTTTCATGCTGAAACATGCATTTAGTGACATGGACACTGGCGACAAGTTTCAATTTCGGTCATCCGGTGGCTTATTTAACCATCAACGGTTTAAAGCCAAAACTCTTCTCCGTATCAAAATTATTCGCGATTTGCTCTTCGCCGATGATGCTGCTCTGGTAGCCACATCCTTCGAAGAAGCCCAGGCTCTTCTTGATCGTTTTTCTGCCGTATGCAAAGCCTTTGGATTGACAATTAGCATAAAAAAGACTGAGGTAGTACATCAACCACACCCTACTCCGAAACAAGTTGAAGGTGTAAGGCAAAATCCACCTGAGTATAGATTTCCTGGGCGTAAACTGAAAGTCGACGGTCATGATATAAATTATGTCAAGTCTTTTCCTTACCTCGGTAGCAAGGTGAACCAAAGAGGTTTTCTTGACGATGAAATTGTTCACAGAATTGCTAAAGCCACTTGTGCCTTTGGAAATCTTCGTCATCGCTTGTGGGACGAAAGGGGTATTCGACTAGACACAAAAATCCTTGTTTACCGTGCTGTTGTTCTTTCCATTCTTCTTTACGGCTCTGAATCGTGGACTCCGTACAGACATCACATTCATCAGTTAGACGTATTCCACAAAAGCTGTCTACGCTCCATTTGTGGCCAACTCCGCGACAAAGTTTTAAATGCTGAATTGTTCACAAAATGCAAAATATCTGGAATCGAACCATTCCTTATGCAATCGCAATTGCGGTGGGCTGGTCACGTCTTGAGGATGCCTGATGACAGAATTCCGAAGATCGCGATGTACAGTCAGCTGGCAGATGGGAGAAGGAATGTGGGACGGCCTTGGCTTAGGTACAAAGACAAGTTGAAGAGTAACCTGTCTGCAGTGAACATACCATATGGAGGTCTTGAAAATGTAGTGAGTGACCGAAAAGAATGGAGATCACGGTGTTTTGAAGGTCTCCAGGAGTTTCAATCTGAAAGCATAAACAAACTGAAAGAAAACCGAGAAAGAGCAAAACGACTAGCAGCGGCACCACTATCTGCAGCGGTCAGTCTACATTCATATTCTATTTGCGACCTTTTTTGCAAATCTCTTGCTGGACTAAAAAGTCATCAGAGGCAAAAACATAAATGAATTTTATAAATATAAGTTGTTTGAACCTCATACGTCGAAATGGACGGGAGAGTCCATCATATATTGTGTAATTTTGTTATTACAAAGGTTTATAAAAGCATAATGTCACTACACAAAAATCTTCATGTTTCAGAACAAAACTGTTCCTTTTCAGGATATTAGACATATACTTTTATAAACTCATTGTAATAACAAAATTACAATATTAAGCTCTAATCTGTATTGAGCACTCTTTATAAAAGTAAATGCTTGAACAGTGGGGTTTTAATCTACGTGTTCTTTCACTTTTCCGTAATATTATATATAATATTTAATTTACCTACACCGAAGTGCGACCATTATTTATGCTTTGTGTTTTTTTTTTCTTTTTTTCCCCACCTTTCCTCTTTGTTCTTTATTGAGGGGCGTGTCAAAACAGACAATATAATTTATTGACCGAAAGAAGCATTTGCTAAAATATTTAAGCACAAAGACGTTAAGATATGAAGCCCACCCAGAAATCTAACTGATCATTATATCATTGAGGGTATCGTCAGTTGCCAATCATGGTGCAGTTTCAGCGATTGAATATACTTATCGTATAGGTCGGGGAACTTTCCGTCTATTCTTTGGCTTAAAAAAATTATTTCGAAATAGTTTCTGCTGCAGACTTAATCCAGTTACCCGAACTTTTGCGAAACGAATAATAAAACAGATTGCTTGGAAAATGAATTGTTGGCAATTCGAGACGATGTCTCAGTGTAATTTAATTTCTATATTCTCACCCTCTTGGCTGGGGCTGCAGAATATGCTTATGGCACCACTGCAGAAGGGTAAGACCTCCCCACTCACTCCTAATAATGCAATTTATACCAAAATATATAATGCCTACAACAGACCATCTATAATACTATATATATCTAAAAAAAACATACGTTTACCCTGAAAGTATAAAATTATGTGCAAAATATCTGCAGCGGAAGGCATACAATTGTAATATATTACCTTGAATGGCGATGGATCGGTGGCTGTGATGGACATACATCCGGTCGTAGATAGTCAACAAAGTGACAACCGGAAACATTATGCGGAGGTTTAAGCCGTGACAAATGGGAAACAAGCATTGCATGGGTGAAGAGGCGTGGCCATGTGGATCGCCAGAGAATTTCGGATGAAAAGAGATTCTCGCTGGTTTTCGACTCCGACAGCCCTTTCGTGTGCGCGAACTCTCTCCGACTGCTTTTCTGTTCTACACAAGCGTCACCGTCGAAGAATAAAATATAAGATAATATATATATACGTATTCCTCGCTGTTTCTCAAGATCCAGCAGTAGTGTATAATACAATTTGCTTTCGAAATATATGTAGTTGATATTTCTAAAACTTCTTACAAAATAGTTCGGCATTCAATAACCTATAAAAAGTTGATGTGCCGCTAAGCTGAAACTACCAAACCAAATCTAAAACTTTGTTGTTGCTCACATCTTTTCGAGAAAATGATTTTAAATACATTTCTTTGTTTTGGACATAAAAATCCTCCTAAAATATTTAACGTTTGACAAATGTTTTCAGTATTATGTAAACATTTATTCACCTAAATTCATAATAAAAGCCAGCTATGTTATTTCTCTGGCTTATAAGGACTCTTAGACCTGACACCAGGAAGAGACAGTTGAAATTTCTAGGTTACTTAGAAGAAAGGGGGCATGGAAAATTTGATACTCACAAAACATATTGAAGTCCAGAGAGACGAAGGAAAACGACGCATAACCTACTTAGCGAGGTTGAATAGGTTCAGGAAAGATAACAAAAAGGAAGAAAATATTAAGTTACAACTGACAGGAGATTGTGGAGAGTCATGATCACCAACGTCCTGAATAAACACAACATATACAAGATTTAAAAGTATGAATTTATGTACAAAATAATAAAAAATGTAGTTGAAGAGATAAAACTGCGTTTAACATAGTCCGGCATTAGATAACCAATTGTGGTTGA
The DNA here is from genome assembly GCA_037127315.1 of Ascarosepion bandense. NCBI lineage: Eukaryota > Metazoa > Mollusca > Cephalopoda > Sepiida > Sepiidae > Ascarosepion > Ascarosepion bandense. Next base: position 2,736,314 of record JBBBDQ010001045.1, read on the forward strand.
TATGTTGCTGAACAAAATCGACCCAACCATTTGTATGTTTGGAAGCAGTTGAAGCAAACGAAACCCGTACTAATGTTCTGTTCTGTTCTCTTCTCTTCCTCGATCAAAACGTATAAGAGAATAATTCTAACGATGTAACTAATGATTGACTCGATTTCCGTCTGTGGTTCGCAACAGATTCTGTTGGTTTTACAACAGATTCTGTTAAACCCCTCTTTTTTTTTTCTTGTTTTTAATGTTTAACTCGACCAATTGCAAATGGGTTAATGTTTCAAATACTACCCCCCCGGAAATATGATCTGCCTTTCTAGAATATTTCTTCTCATGGTTAGATTTAGAGCTCCACTTACAACAAACCCACTTTATATCTGTAGATAATCTGCCTCACAAGCGATCGCTTAATTGGATTATCAGCGAAAAGGAGCGTAAATCTTGATTAAGATTATTGTATCATGGTCGCAATGTCAAAAGAATTAATCAAGATGAAAATCATTAACACTGACTTGCGGGTCGAGCTAGCAACCGTCGCAGCTTGACATATATTCTCATGAAATCCGTTTTCGCCTATTAACTCTTGGGCTAATGAACATTCATCCTCGAAGCGTAAGAACCCTCTCTGTTTACTTGTAATTATGTTTGAGATGCAACCACCCACAAAGAAATTCAATAGAATTGTTCTGCGCTGAAATAATGTAGTGACAAAATAAGTCATACATTTCTACCATGCCGTATCTAATATGTATATAATTCTGACTAGTTTGTCTATTCGTTATACATGACCAAACTTAAGATTGGTATGCATGTTTACTGGATCTAAGAGGTTTCTACCGTAAAAATATTGTTTCATCTTAAAAAAGGAAACTGAATATCTGTTATGGGGATATTATTTAAAGTAACAACTACCATTTGTTACTGTTTGTGTTGCAATAAACACGCCTCCAATTAAATCAGATAGACATAACATAAGGTCATAAAACGGCGCCTACCACCTTTCTGAAGGAGATCCGAGAATGCCAAAAACAGCACACATGTTAAACCATAAATTAAAGCAGACCATCGAATCGTAAAACCGCACCCGCTATCACTTTTAAAAAGAGATGCTAAATGCCATATCCTACTACCGCGCACACTTATATAAACCATAAACACACGCACACACATACATGAACTCGCACACACACACACTACAATTAACAACAGCAGTAGCAGCGAAAGAGGACCATTCGTTTAAAGGCACGGTCCAGCAGCAGAAAACTTGAAACCAAGCTCTCCTATCATTCTGAAGATGAGATTCTGATCTCGAAATATTAATGAATAATAAATAATACCCAACACCTACTTTACCTTCCTTTATTATAGTAAACGCATTGTGATAGCCTTCAAATACCAACCCAAACACCTTACATACACAATACTTCAAACAAATTACAAAACTTTACATTTATTTTATTTTTAATTTCTGGAAGAAGTAAAACATGTGCTTTAAAAAGTAATTGTGTTCTTAAAAATTACTGTACATTTTTTTCCTGCTTTAAATATAACGGTTGACAAATTGCTAGCGTTCATTAGCAACAGTTTTCCGGTTACATTTTTACCATACCTCACACCCCTGAAGATGATCTCCGAAAGAAGTTGAAAGTACTTCGGTACCTTGAGAAATTAATGAAAATAACATCTGTCAACATTACAGCCCATTTCTAACATTTTTTGACTGTAATACGCGAAAGGTTATCCGTGAGTATGAACGGATTTTATTAAAAATAAGCAGACACAATGTTTGCAATTTATTTAATCTGACGTGTTTAAAAGAAAAGTTGCTGCCTAAATACACACGCATATACTAGCAGTATAGCCCGGCATTGCTTGGATGTAATGAAAGCTTTAAAACTAATCCATGGTCCTGGAGCTCAGACTCAGCCTAAAGAATATTTTTTTGTGAAGTTTGGTGAGAATTGGATAAAATTGTGAATTTGTATAAAGGATATAGACAGATAAACAGACACACACAAATATCTTGCCTTTTATATATATATATATATATATATATATATATATATTATCGATTTTCTGAACTATTGTAAGAACTGCAACCTTAAAACTTCTGCATATCGTTTCTTATGGTTTTGTCTATGAGTGTATCAAATTTGATTAAAATCGGACCACTCCTTCTATAACACGATTTTTTCGATTTTCGATATTTATCGGAAGTACCTCGACACAAAACCTAGCTAAGAACACTCGCAGACGCTTATAGTACACCTGCGTAAATTTTTAAAAAATCGGTTCAGCCGTTTCGGAGTCTATAGTTAACGGATACACACACCCTGAAATATTAACCTTGACGGACCTGAATAACTACCATAAAAATTTTATTGTCAAAGCCGTCAAAATAACCATTTTTTAAATTTATAACACTCATTTATTTCATAGTAGTATACACCTTCCTAATATTAATTGTAACAATCCTGTATAATATCTCTGTGTCTACAAAACCGGGTATTTTTTTTCAAAAATTCTATGCCTATAGATATACGAAAGTATCTTATAATTTGACTCAGCTGGAACAACACTTACTAATTCACGATCACTAAGAATTTTTTTCACTATAATTATAGCAAGTTTGAATATAAGTCATGACCTTTTTAATGGCATATCCCTACAGAACATAGGTCTTCGTGAATCTACAGAAATTTCTTTTATTTATTATCAGTGAATTGTCATGACCTTTGTAGAAAAGATTAGAATGGTTTTCTGTTGTCTTCGCGGCTTTGAATTCAGAATTGTCTTTCTTCTAGACTGAGGTTCGCCCAAGTCTAGAAAGCCCAGTCTACGCTGCTATTTCACTCACAGCCTGTTTAGCATCATCCGGATTAATATTTGGTAGAGCCTATATAATAAACGTGGCTGTGTTAGCATCATCGGGGAGGTGTATTTTATTAAAATTTTAATTAAACGGTTGGTTGATTTTGTTTCCTTCATTTTTATTTTTTAATCGATTCACACAATCAAGACAGTAGTGCCACTGGTGCGCAGAGTGTTACAAGTGAGGAGAATGAAAAGAAAGAACAAGATTTAGGGAGATCATGGAAAGAAAGTTAAAAAATGGGAATTGATGCTGCACTTTAACTCTTTTGACCGTTTTCATTGTAAAAAAGGGTGGGACCTAGTTGCCAGTCTACTAGCATGATTAAGTTTGTGTAGAGAGGGCACCAGGAGAATAAGCTTTTTAGAGCAGAAGTCGTCAAAATATTTGTAGAAAAGACAGAGGGAAGCCACATTCCGTCGGTGAGAAAGTGTCTGAAATTGAGCTGCCAAATTGGAACCGATTACATTGCAGATCCTGCATTTTAATTTTGTCGGGCCACTCGAGGTGAATAGCAGGAGAACCCGACCAGATATAGCAACAGTATTCAATGCACGGACGAATGGTAGGTTTGTATATACATGATGTATTCTGAAGAAAACAACTTACTGGCCCGAAACGTCTCGAATTAATTTCTAACATCAGAAAGAATTTTTTTTTTTTAAATAATCGGAACCAACGATTTTACGAGTTGTTCTTTTTAATTAATAAAATATTTCTATCGGCAATACCTGTTTGTATATATGTTCAAAAAATCCTTATTTGAACTGAGTTATAATTATTTTATTTTTATTATCCAATTTACAATTATTTATGTTGTTTTTTTTGTTTTGTTTTTATATTTCAGGTGAGTATTCTGTACACCTATTTCCACGAAAACTTCCTTCATCCGAAAATTAAAAAAGGTAACCATTGCTTGCCGTTTTTCTTGGTTCTTTGTTTGCATGTCTTTTAGAAAAAATCGACTGCTATAAATAAAATCATTTAAAAAATCATTGAAATCATTTAAATGAAATCATTTAAACTATAAATTCACAAAAGATTGCGCCTTTAAATTCGACAAAAACAAAACAGTTTATACATTGAAAAATGTCACTCTTTCAATGTATAATACAGTTTGGCTCCTGATCACATTTGAAGCTGGTTTATTTAAAATACATTTTTTTAATAATAGATTCAACCCAACGGTTACACAAGAGGAGAGGGAAACGAAAAGAACAAAGTACAAGGGATGTCGAAGAAAGGATAAGAGAAAAATAGGAATCAAGGAGATAAAAGATGGCAATTGACGTTGCACTTAAACTCTTGGAGATTGTCGCTATCAGGGAAGCAGGTATACGAAAGGGAATTCCACAGGCAGGAAGTGCGATATAAGAAACTGATAGAATGGCGGTTACATTTGACTGTAAAAGTTGCCAATTTAGTCGCTGGAGTAAATTCATATAGAACAAGAGAGATACGCTCATCAGAGCAGAAACCATGAAAATAAAACGTAGAAAAGATAGAGAGAAGCAACATCCCGTCGGTGAGGAAGTGGCTGAAGTCGAGCTGTTTAATCGGGATTGATTACATTACAGATCCACCTTTTGTCGAGAACCCAGAAATGAATTGCAGGAGCATTGGAATAGATATGGCAACAGTAATCAATGTACAGACGAATGGTAGATTTATTATTTAGTTTAAATACAGAAAGGGTTATAAAAATGACTTCAATGCTTTAGATTATAGTTTCTTTCATTTTACGCAGGTGGTTGTCAGATGTACAAGAAAATTAGTCTTAGGAGCTTTAAGAAGGTGTGAGCAGAGGGTACGACAGCTCTGGGTATCCATATCGGGAGTGCATTCAAAGAGTCAAATAAATGTATTTCTTTAAATTGTCTAAGTTATCTTCGTTGCACAAGCGCCTTAGAGTCCGACAAACTGGTAGGAATGCGGATCCGTCTCTTGATAACTGAGACCGGAGTAACCCCAACCCCGTCCTACCTGAGTCTTAGGGACATACAGTCAAGGACTTAGCCCGGGAATCACCAAATATCTGCAGGTCACTGGTCCTAACGACAAATCTACCCATTTCAATTTAATTCAAATTGGCTGAGGTACACTTACATGTGCACATGTATATTTTCGTTCAATTAAAACTATATCTACGATAGTTTTAGTTAACCTAAAACTATATCAGGATATGCGTTGTGGCGCAGTGGGTATCGACTCGGAACGAGAAATCGGAGAGCCGAGTTCGAATGCCAGTTAAATTCCTTGCATTCACTTACGCACAAATACCCTTGGGAAAGGTATTAATCCGTCTATTCCTTCCAGTTATGGGTTAAATAGCAGTACAGATTGGGTTCTATAGCCTTGGTCGGCAACCAGTCTACCGCAGAAAGCAATGGCAACCTACTGCGGGATAATCTTCTGTCCAGTCAGTCATATCTCTTTCGAGACATGATCGCCCAAGCGTGTATCACGTATTGCAATTAACTGACTGAAAACTATATCTACGATAGCTTTAGTTAACCTAAAACTATATCTACGATAGTTTTTTTTATTTAAAAAAAAGCTTTGGATATAATTTTCTTTATTAACTAATAATTTCCGAAAATTTCAATTATCTTACAATTATCTGATATTTATAGTGTTTTAAAATTGTTTTTATCATCGTTGTGCACTTCAGTTTTATGCTTTATTGCTGAACCCTTTGTAAATATCATTTTATTCTGTTCAAATTGTATATGTGTTTGTGTGGATATGTACCGCGTCTTCTTACTGAGACGTGATGTAACACGAGGTCGAGTTTATGGCGTTGTACGCTCGGGCCAGGACCAGAAATTGCCCAGCCCCCGCTACGGTTGATTGCGCTGGCTTTTGTAGCGACTACCGATCTACCCTTCTAGTGCAATGTAGGGTGCAGCCATGGGTAGTAGTTCACCGGGACAGAGTAGCTGCCAGTATTTTATTTTTCTCGTCTGTGTCCGTGGACAGAGACGCAACTGAGATATTAAATCCTACCCGCCATGTGACAGGTAAGTATAAATTGTAAGTCTATGTTTTGCATTTACCCTGCTTTCCCGCTGGAAAGAAATGTGACAAAAGGTCGGTTTTTAAAGTGGCGGACCCGAGCGTGGACACTCGGGCCACTGGTCAAACATTAACTGGCCAAATGGGTGCAAAGCTGTCTTGTCAGGACTGGTCACAGCATGTCTAAGCTTGTCATAATTAGACTCATAAAACCGCCACAAAACTGTGGTAGGAAAGTATTTGTGTGTGTGTATGTGCGCTTTGGTGTGGATGTGTGTACACTAAATTAGAGAAGCATGTGTACTTTACTCACGCACAGCACGGGCATATGTATAAACATTTACATACATGCATGCAAAATCCCACATACACAGTGTATAACGGACATAGAATAATTTCTTTTATGATAATAGTTTTCACTGTGACCTTTTCTTCGCCACCAACCATGGAGTAATGAAAAAACAATTCGATGAAGAAAAAAAAACCTTGATCAAATTTTAGTTGCATGAATGGTTCAGGCGTTAATAATTGTATGTCTAGCATAAAAAGAGAGAAATAAATAATAAAAGAAGTTTGATCAACTTGAGGTTAGATTAAAAATTCAGACGTAATGATACCGGTATTTTATTAATATTCTTATGAGGTTCATCTTGAATAACAAATCATTTGAAATATCTCGATAATGCATACTCAAGTCTCTCCGGTGTCATTTGCGTTTTAGAATGGAGCATTTCGTCTTGAAATTAATTCTGTAAGAATTTTATCGATCGAAGAACACATGACATTAGAACTGCAGCGACCGTTGGGAATATTTCTCACTTAAAAACCGAGCAAACTGCCAAGACTGAGGGAAGAAAGTATAAATCCAAATGATATTAATGCTGTTTCCCTCTAAAATATATGTAAATAAGATTCAGATGTAGTTTGATTTGCAAATAGTTATTATACATATGGCATATTTCCTCAAGTTATTTGCTTGCATAATAAGCTTATATATATATATATATATATATATATATATATATAAGCAAATGTATAAGATAATTTTGAAAACACATCACGTTGATCAAATTTTGTTTTATTTTAATGTCAAAATAATATTTTCTTAACTTATCATTTCGTTGGATTCTCATGAAAACGTAAGCCATGTATGTCTGAAGAAACTCTTGTTTTATACATGTTTCTGAAATAAACAAGTGGTAGTTTCGCTTGGATTATTGTTTATTATTTCAACACTTCTAATAATGGGTCCGCTTTCTGTTTGGCATTTGAAATTTTCTATATCTGAGGGAAAGCAAAAGGATGTCTTCGCCGAAAGCACCCCTGTATAACAGATTTAATATTCGAATACCAACAGTTAATCAAGGCAGTTATTAGCAAAGTTGAAATGATAATTAAAAAATGACAGAACTTTCGCTGTTTAATTAAAATACACACATTCATTCAACACCCAAGCAGAATATTCAAGAACTCTTATTTAAGTAAAATAAGCATTCTGCCACAGGATTCGAATCTGCGTTCCCCTTGGTAGGCAAAACCGTCATTAGATTCGACGTGGTTTAGACCGACTTGGCACAATTTATAAGGCACTATTCAGCAATTGGTTTAAAGTACGTCGTATCCAACGACGGTTTCCTCTACCGAGAGGCGCATATTTTCTTTATTATTTTGCGAATATTCACGCTGGTGAACAAAATAGACATTTTAATAAACAGAGCGACTACTAAAATAGGGGTGTCCACTAAGAAATAACGTTTAAGTAAATACACACACACAGACATATCTCTCTCTCTCTCTCTCTCTATATATATATATATATATATATATATATATAAAAGTTGGCATATACTAGAGTGCATTGCTATTGTATGTATTAAGTAAATTATGACTTAATTTTCATTGTATCATATTTTATTTGTCTGCATGATCATCAGCAAAAAGAGCAACCCAAAAGACCAAATAGAGGTTGGGGATGCTAGAATCAAACAATTACAAAAATTTAAATACCTAGGAAGTGTTCTAACAGGAGATGGAAAGTGCGATACAGATATCCGAAGGCGAATTGGCATGACGAAGGACGCGTTCCAGAAGCTGAGTAAAATACTAAGACACAGGAAAATTTCCTTAGAAACAAGGAAGAGTGCTAGATTGCTATGTGATGTCAGTTCTTCAATACGGCAGTGAATGCTGGACAATATCATCGAAGCATATGAACAATGATGAGGTGTTGGATAGAATGGCAACCAAAACAAAAAATTATAGTGAGCACCAGGAAGCGACAACTGAAATTCCTGGGACATGAAATGAGGGGAAGCCAGATAGTGACAGGCTAGATAGTAGGAAAAAAAGAGACAGAGGAAGGCAGCGGATAACATATTTGATGGGCCTGAGCAGGTGGATGACGGAACGGGGGCTGCGAGTTGTAACAGGAGAAAACATACTAAGAGCCACCAGGGATAGGGAGACGTGGAGAGCCATGATCGCCTACGTCCTGAAAGGACAGGGCACATAGAAAATGATTATTGGTCATTGAAGTAAATACACAGATAAAAATGATTAAATTTAAAAACTTGTTATATAAAATATTTTTTTCATCTTTAATCTATAGCCTCATGAATTTCCCCGCAGACACACGTCTTTCTCATAAAACGTTTATGAATTTTTAGTTTTTTGTTAGTAACTTTTTCTGTACTACAGTTATTTTCTTTGAATTGAAGACGTCAAGTGGCAGTGTCATCGTAATGAAAATTGCGGACTATTTTTCCAAACATAAATAAGCGTTTCTTCGAAAGTGCTGACTTCAATAATAATAATGATAACAGGACATAAATATTTCAGTACTTACTATTATTGGTAGCATGTTTTCATATATAATTTCCTAATAATATAGAAGTTTCATAATATACATTTTTTTACGTTTTGAAGAATCGAGTATATAAATATATTTTCTAAACATATACTATTAAATATAAGAAATAATGAATGTCTATTATGTTTAATGATTAGCCGTTTTAAACATCGTATTTTGGCTTTAATTTCAGATAAAATAAAGACAAAATTCTTCAACGTTTGGATAATCTTTTATTAAGTTGGTTCTAAGCTTTCGGCTCACATGAACCATCTTCAGAGAGGTTACAAGGACATTAACATTAAAAAATATCCACCATCAAAGATTTTATCTTGTGTTGACATAGAACTTTGCTAAGCAACGATAGCAGTTACCAAATAAATGCAGTTCGTAAATTTGTAATGCGGTTCTATGACGTCACACCGTGTGAGAGCTCGAAATAACAGAGCCGTATACTTAAATGTAATGTGCTATGGCCAGATTTAATCGTGATGGGTTAATAGCAGCTACCTCGATACAATATATATATATTATTGAGTTGAGATGGTGCTTGGTACCAAGATTGCTGTTTTTTTTTTCAATGGTTTACTGATAAAAATATATTTTGGCAATAGCTTTTTGGGCGTAGTGCTTGATATCGAAATAGTGTTAATAGTATTAATGCGGAGAAGTTTGTCACTTAACTGAGCAGAGTCATGCCGACTTCGAAGTCACTGTTATGTCTTTATACTCAAGGTTCAGATGGAAAAAAAACTGAGGAGTAAGGCCTTCGCAATGATACCTTCACATAACTTCACGAAAGTCAGCATAACTCTGCTCAGTTAAGTGACAAATTTCTCCATATTAATATATATATATATATATGCGTGTTAAATTGTGATAATATTTAGTGTCAAGGATTTTTTTCTTAGTGATTTTACTGATAAAATATATTTTGGCAAGCAGATTTTTTATTGTAAAGTGCTCGATATCGGATTAAAGACAGAGCTTTGATAAGCACAAAGCGTTTGTCACTTTAACTGTGCAGGTTCATGCCAACTTCGAAGTTTCATGAGGACATCGTTATGATGTTCTCACTCGTCAGGGTTGGTTTGAAAACTTTGACGTTGGCATGAACCTGCACAAGTAAAGTGACAAACGCTTTATCTTTATATATAGGACAAAAGTTTCACACTTTCTTTGGTTTTATTGATTCCTACTAAGTTAAGTTGAAACATTTTATCCCAATGTTGCATTTCTTATCCGCTAGCCTTCATATTCTTATTAGACAAAAATGTAAAAGTTTAGCAAAACGTCATGCAGTAATAGGTTAATTTCGTTGTCATTATTTTTAATATATGATAAAACCCATCAGGAAGAAAGTCCCACTAGTCTGAAATGAGCTGGCAAATTAGTTTTAAAAAAGACCCACAACTTTCGTTTATTTTATTTTTATCTGTTGTCAACCTCGTCAGTATTTAATCATGCGTGTTTTATGGACATTTATTAAATGCTAGCATTATAGCCCGGCGTTGTTCGGGTGTAATGAAGGTTTTAAAACTAATCCATTGTCCTGGAGCTCAGACTCTTTGGATGTTGACACGAAAGACTAAAAAGCAATAGTTGTTTCCAGTCAAAGCGAAACCGTAGATTGAAAGAAAAATGAATGGATTAAATCAAATTTGGATTTTTGGTATCTGTTTCAAATAAGTTTTCCGTCGAAAACTGAATTTTGCAGGCTAAATAAGACCTCTGAGTAAATGGTATCATGGCTAAGACTAAGAACTACAATTATACCTACTTAGAGCAAAACCCGAAGCAAAAACCAAAATAAAAGGGTTGAAAACCTGATTTTGCTCAAACCCGATAGGATATCGAGGTATCGATTTCAAATATCGGCGTCAAATAAGTCATCCAAGGATGAACTAACCTAAGCAAGTCCATGAAAACTTATCGTACCCACCAGGAGTAAAATTGGAGAAAATGAGCCATATTGATTGCTGAATATCGGTTTTTGGTCAGATTCTGTAAGATATCCGATATCGGGGAAAATGAATCGTTTGAGAAGATCTACTAATGTTTGAGACTAATGTTATCTCATCTGTGCAACTGGAACTCACCTTTGGGTTTCTACTTTTAGAGTCCATGACTCATATGCAATAATCTCAGTTTATTTTTTAGGATGAACTTTTTCTTTAAATTCCAGATGGATTTTAACCGTACTATTGCTCTTGTCAACGCAATGCTCGCATTGATTTCCGGTTTGAATCCATTTTGGTTGATTGCTATACCTTGGTGTAATCGTTAGCCAAGATGGCTACTCACGGATAATTAAAAAAGGAATCATAAGCCTTTTTCCTGAAGAGACATTGCATTCTATTTTAAGGACGTATAAAGTAAATTCAAGAACCTGAATTTCTTGATTTACTTGGTTCCTCTTGAGAGAGTTTTGGAATCATTTAAAAATACAGACCATAATACTTTTTCGTTGGGGCTCACAATGTTTCATTAGAGAAGAAACATTGCACTGGTGACAAGAAAAAATTGCCAAAAATCACTCGGGGCTAATGCAAAACACAAATGGCAGGAAACTGATTTGTTTTAAATGTTACTTACCACATCTGTATCTTATTAGATGTGGGAACATATTTTTCTTGTCTTATAGTGTGTATTCGTCCGTATGCTTGTATAGCTGAATGTGTGGAAGAAAGTGAGCTTGTGCGTGTGGTTTATGAGTATGCAAGACTCTGTGGTAAGTGTACTTGTCTATTTGTGTACGTGCTCAAGCCTACCTTATAGCATTTGAATATTTATATAGCTATGTTTTAACTTTTAAACTTTTGACTCTTGTATGGGGGAGGGGTAAATATTCTAATATAAGACAGAAGTATCTGTCTGCTGTCCCCTTTTCACTTAAATTCAAAAATCGTTAATCCCACCCCATTTTATTTTCCTGTGTATGGATGATGTTTTGGACTTCTACCGGTATAAAATCTTTTAACACATTTGAATTTGAGTAAATAAAATTTTCGTTTCACCGAAACGTTTGGCTATTTAACGGATTTAAATATCGAAATTTTTGTTTTATTTTTATATTTGGCTCAGTAAATAAATGTAATATTTGCATCGAGCCCTTCACCTTTATCAATTTTAATATTAATGAAATTAATATTAATAGGATCGCGTTTTTTGGGATTTACCTATCTGATCATTCTTTTGGATTTAATATATATACATATATATATATTTTGCATTTGTATTGAAAACCCTCTTTTATAAGTTCCACAAAAGACGACGGATATCGTACTGCATTTAAGGTTTTTATTCAATTTTTTTTGTGCGAGTATAAGTGCTTTCTTTTCTAAAGTGGGTAAAATAAAAGAAAACGCAACACTCAGTTAGGAGTATAATAACAAGAATGAGCGTACTCGTCTCACAGGAAAGGCATTTTTAATGAAGGGTTAACTGACTGGGTTATATAAGTTAGCATTGTTCAACGCTCTAATGAGGTATAAAGTATTATGCGACTGAAATTGTAATGTTGCAAAAATATTTTCTTTTCACCTAAATATCCACGCCTTTTAGATCAAACAAATGCAGACAATTCTACTACTGCAGCTTCTTTTCTCGCACTTCCCGCCTGTGGAACACGCTTCCACATTCTTGCTTTCTTGACGGCTACAACCTCCAGGAATTTAAATGCAGTGTCAATACTCATCTCTTAACCACTTGACTCTAGTTTTTTCTACATTACCCTGTATATGTTTTCCTTTCTCTCTATCTTTGCAACTGTCATCACACCTGTATCCCCATCCTTCTCTTGCTCCTTTCTAACTGGTTCATATTTCTCTTTACTCTTCTATCTAATCTTTTAATTCTCATGTAGCCCCCTGCACATCAGTGGCGTTACCACTTTGCTTGAGGTGAAACAATTAAAAACTATGGCAGTATTTAAAATCATAAATATGCAATTAAACGGTTTCATTTTGGTGGTGATTGACTGCCAGTGAGATTAACCAGTGTCACGAAATGTACACTGTTCTTATTATGGGGCTTTGTTCAAAATCTAACGTATCTTTTGTAAGATGAGCGATAGAAACGCGTCAGATAAATGTTAAAGACTCCACTGCGTCGACTAAATTTGCCTCCAACACGCAGAGAAACGCGGCTTATATAAATTAAGAGGGATAGGATTGTTTGGTAAGAAACAATTTTAAAACAGTTTAAAATAATTTAGTGCCTACTTTTTTGTTATTAGGACGAACGTTGTGGAACCTACGATATTTCGGATATACACTGATCATAAAAGATACGTAAAAGTTTAACAATTCCAAGTAGCAGTAAGTACTCCATAACTCTCTTTACTATCATAATAGATTTCAACAGTTCTTTTTTCTTAAATTTTTCGGGATTAACAACGCTTCGATAACAAACGTTCTGCAATTTTCTCAGATCTCTGGTAATATCAATATATTTTCGTATTTTTTAAAATATTTTCCTTTATATTAATTCTGTAGTGTGGAGGAACAGTGAAACTTCTTATTTCAAAAAAGGACATAGTATCAGAAAGACAGCTGATATTTCTGTGGCACAGCGAGAAAAGTAGGTTTGGGGATATTGACACCCACAGTGTATACTAAAGGAAAGTAAGTCAAAACAGAAAAATCAATTATGTTAACGAGCTCGTTTAAATGGACTGGGAAGAATAGAAAGAGAACAAGCATTGCTTAAAGATAAAACCGATAGGACGTCCGTTGTGGAGAGCCATGACTGCTCCTGTACTGAATGGCTACTGAATATAAAAAAGAACTGTTCTCATTTCTCTAAGTATAGAGAGTATCTTGTAATGCTTCTCTACCACGAACAAGGTTTATATTTTTAGTTTCATAGCCGCTATAATATTAGAATGGATAGTATGGAGATTTTATTTTTGAATAACACCCCAAGGTTTGGCTTCTTAAAACGTTGGAACTGAAAACTAATTATTAATTATTCCGATAAACAGATTTGACCCAACACTATTTAGTCCTAGTGAAAGTTCTGAAGACTAGAAAAAATATTTGCAAGAAAAATGTAGAATTCAGTTACGTGGCCAAATATAAATTTGGCCAATTTTTTGTTTAATTTTGATCTTTGCCAATCGCTTTATATTAGATAATTAAATTAATTCTTATGACTGTTTAGGAGGCTGATTGAATTCTGGGCAAATTCTTGTCAGTTTGACTTGGTTAATGAATAGCATTAATTATATATTGCCAATTCACACTGAATATAAACACGCAAATATTTACATTACTTTGTAGGTAAATGAGTCGGTATTATCGCAACCATTATAATATAGAGTTAGACTACGTATTTGTTCATAAAGTTCTTGTTCCAAGTAAAATGACATACAACTAAACTATTCAAATTGATATAAAGGGAGTGGCAAAAACTTAAAACTATTTAATAGTGTGTAGTTCGTCTATTAACCTGATTAACGTTGTCATTGGTTGCCACAAGCTTAACCATATAAGACTAGCAGTATAGCCCGGCGTTGCTCGGATGTAATGAAAGCTTTAAAAACTAATCAATGGTCCTGCAGCTCAGACTCAGCCTAAAGAATATTTGTGTGATGTTTGGTGAGAATCAGATAAAAATTGGATTTGTATAAAGGACATACAGACAGATACACACACATACAAACAAACATCTTTCCTTTATATATATATATATATATATATATATATATATATATATATATTATCGATTTTCTGCACTATTGTAAGAACTGAAACCTTGAAGCTTCTGAATATCGTTTTTTATGTCTTTGTCTGTGAATGTCAAATTTGATTAAAATCGGACTACTCCTTCTATAACCCGATTTTTTCGATTATTGATTTTCGATATTTATCGGGGATACCTCGACACACAACCTAGCTAAGAACACTCGCAGTCGCTTATAGTACAACTGTGTAAAATTTCAAGAAAATCGGTTCAGCCGTTTCGGAGTCTTTAGGTAACGGATACACACACACACACACAAAGTTCCATTTATAAATAAGTTTAGATATGCAGATGACACAGTACTGATAGCAGGCACAGAAAGAAATTGACAAAACTTCCTCTAGAATTTATTGAAAGAATGCGAGGACAAAGGATTAACATAAACTACAATAAAACTGGATGCATGGTCATAAAACAAGAGGAAGACAAAAGGTCCAATTACAGATTGGAGATACTAAAAGTAATCAGGTACAGAAATTTAAATACCTAGGAACCGTTCTAACAGAGGACGGAAAATGCGACACTGAGATCCGAAGATGTATTGGGATGGCCAAGGATGCTTTCCAGAAGCTAAGTAGAGTATTAAGAGACAGGAAAATGTCGTTAGAAACAAAGTGTGCTGAACTGTTACATGATATCCATTCTCTTGTAATAATATGAAATAAAATTGTTTAGCACTGGAATAGATATGGCAACAGTAATCAATGTACAGACGAATGGTAGATTTATTATTTAGTTTAAATACAGAAAGGGTTATAAAAATGACTTCAATGCTTTAGATTATAGTTTCTTTCATTTTACGCAGGTGGTTGTCAGATGTACAAGAAAATTAGTCTTAGGAGCTTTAAGAAGGTGTGAGCAGAGGGTACGACAGCTCTGGGTATGCTGATATCGGGAGTGCATTGTCTCAGTTATCTTCGTTGCACAAGCGCCTTAGAGTCCGACAAACTGGGAGGAATGCGGATCCGTCTCTTGATAACTGAGACCGGAAAAATCCCAACCCCGTTTTACTTGAGTCTTAGGGGCATACAGTCAAGGAGTTAGCCCATGCATCACCAAATATCTGCAGGTCACTGGTCCTAACGACAAATCTGCCCATTTCAATTTAATTCAAATTGGCTGAGGTACACTTACATTTGCACATGTATATTTTACTTCAGCTAAAACTATATCTACAATAGATTCATTTACCCTCAGACTACATCTACAATAGATTCATTTACCCTCAGACTACATCTACAATAGATTCATTTACCCTCAGACTACATCTACAATAGATTCATTTACCCTCAGACTACATCTACAATAGATTCATTTACCCTCAGACTACATCTACAATAGATTCATTTACCCTCAGACTACATCTACAATAGATTCATTTACCCTCAGACTACATCTACAATAACTAACTTTAGTATTTAGTAGAATAGCCTTTTGCTTTGATTACAACCTTCATTCTGTCAGGCATTGACATCACAAGCTTCTTCAATGTATCTAATGGTATCTCTTTGTACTTGTTACCAAAATGCGTTTTGCTAAGTAAAATTAGATTTAGCAATTTTTGTTTTATCCAAAATATTCCCATAGATGTTCAATAGGATTGAGATAAGGGCTTTGTGAAGGCCAATTCAAATTCCAAAGCCTTCCTTCCTTTGTAAGGATTATTTTTCACCATGCATTTGAAATTTATTGAGGTTTTTAGGAAAATCACCCCCTGTTCTAATACTTTTGCACACTACCAATAGTGTGCAAAAGTATTAGAACAGGGGGTGATTTTAAACTTTATTTTGATGCCTCATAAAAGATAAAATAGTTCTTGTCTTAATACATTTGCACAGTATTGTATGTGCATATTTTTTTTTTTTTGCTTATCTAAAATATTTTTTCCTTAACATCTTTTTCTTGCTTTCTAGTTGTTCAGTTTTCTTTTCAAATTTTCAATAAATTTTGTTCTCACCACTTAATAACTTTAACAATGTCTTGCACAATCTTTTGCAAATCTTTAACAATCTTTTCCAGTAGGATCCTTCGTTCTATTCTTAGAAGTCTATCTACAGTTAAATATCAATAACTTTCCTATTTTATTTTTTTTCCAATATGACTTACAAATTTCGAGTTGCATAATGGAATCTTACATCAATAATTTAATTATCTATTTCTAAAAAAACATATAAACTGAAATTCACATGTAATATTTATCATATAAATACAAACGTATCTTAAAACCTTTCCTACTTTGGTTGGTTAATAAGATTTTCAAGATAAAAATATTGACTATCATAACAAAATATGATATAGTGTATGATCATTTCTTTCTCTTGCAAAGCTAAATCAGTCAGATATAAAAGTTAACAACTAAATCCTGTCGTGCTTCGAACATCAAACTTGGTTGCAAGTAAGCAAAACGCATTGCAGCGGTTCTACCGCTTGAACAACTGTAAAATTTACTTTCAAATGCAAATTCTACTCCAGCAGCTTCTTTTCTCGCACTTCCCGCCTGTGGAATTCTCTTCCGCATACTTGCTTTCCTGACAATTACAATCTCCAAGAATTTAAATGTAAAGTCTATAGTCATCTCCTGTCTCACTAACTTACATCCTCTCTTTCATGCTTTTCTACATCCACCCCACTCTCATCAGTACTCTCTTCCCTCTCCTACTCTCTTCCCGACACCCCCTGCAACCTCTCACTCCTCAACATCCCTCCTATGTAACACCCTGCACAACAGTGGCAGTAAAATTCCTTGCTTGGGGCGACACGATTATAAAAAAATTGATATAATATATAGAAGTCATCAGTCATTTAAGTGCCATACGTGATGCATGCTTGTGTGATCATGTCTCGAAAGAGACATGACTGACAGGGTAGAACATTTTCCTAAAATAGGTTGCCATTACTTTGTGATAGACAAGTTGCCAGTCAAGGCTATAGAACCCAATCTATTCTGCTATTTAGCCCATAGCTGGAGTGAGAAACGGCAAATAAATAAACTTTTCCCAAGTGAATGCAACAAATTCAAATGGAATTCGAAACCGGCTCTCCAATTATACTGATTCTAAACAAGTCCAGCAACTGATATTTTGATCGGAGAAAAACCGTGCAGTTAAATTAATCCGAGAAGAAATTGTGGACCCATGTAGAAAATAAAACCCCCTTTTTTTTCTTTTTTTCAGATATAACGCTCGTTTTTATAATCAGTAAAACTAATTGCCATCCTTCGCTTTTTCCAAACTACAAGATCGGAAAATTGCTACATGCAGTTAAGAAATTGATTTTTAATGAGTCGATTAACTCCCCAGCCGTTGGAAGAAAGAGAATTAAACCAGAAATAAAAATTAGTTTCAAACCAGATGTGAAAATGCCACATATCGAGAGCAGAACGACGCCTTAATTGTTTTGGCTACAAATGATGATTCTTATTTTAAATTGTTTCTGCTACGCTTACCTCTCAAATAAACGCGCTTTTCAAATAAGGTGCGGGCAGCTCTCAAATGTTTAAAATTTGAATAATCGTACGACCATCCCTCCGTTTGTTCATGGGATTAGTTTGCCTCATTCTGTAATCTTACCTCTCGAATAAACCGGAACTCACTTTTCGTGTACGTTTTCCTTCCCCTATGTTTATGAATGTTTATATTTATGACTAAAATTTTAATGTAACTAGCAGTATAGCCCGGCGTTACTCGGGTGTAATGAAAGCTTTAAAGTTAATCCATGGTCCTGCCTAAAGAATATTTGTGTGAAATTTGGTGAGAATCGGATAAAAATTGTGGATTTGTATAAAGGACATACAGACAGATAAACAGACACACACACAAACATCTTGCCTTATATATATATATATATATATATATATATATATATATATATACTATCGATTTTCTGCACTATTGTAAGAACTACAACCTTGAAACTTCTGAATATCGTTTCTTATGTCGGTCTATGAGTGGATCAAATTTGATTAAAATCGGACCATTCTTTCTATAATCCGATTTTTTCGATTATCGATTTTCGATATTTATCGGCGGTACCTTGATACAAAACCCAGCTAAGTACACTCGCAGATGCTTATAGTACAACTGTGTACATTTTCAAGAAATTCGGTTCAGCCGTTTCGGAGTCTATAGGTAACGCACACACACACGCACAGACAAAATTCCATTTATAAATAAGTTTAGATATATAATAGTAATTATTTCTATGTGTGGCCATACACTATCGTTCACACATTAGGTTTATTTCTTCATTTATCAGTAAAAAGTACTGTTGAGAATTCAGTTTTCGTGTACTACATTGACCAACGGACACGACTTTTTTTGTGATATTTATTTAAAGGTGGTAGTTTGCTTGCTTACATGCCGTTAGTCAACGTTCTTAATGTCCTGCAATGTTCTTATATCTTCATTTGCGTTTACAATATCAGTCAGTCAGTTAAGTGTCATACGTGATACACGCTTTGGGCGATCAATTCTCAAAAGAGACATGACTGACTGGGCAGAAGATTATCCCGCAGCAGGTTGCCATTGCTTTCTGAGGTAAAGTGCTTGCCAGCCAAATCTATAGAACCCAATCTGTCCTATTATTTAACCCATAACTGGAGGGAAGAGACGGATCAGTACCTTTCCCAAGGGTATTTGTGTGTAAGTGAATGCAAAGAATTCAACTGGAATTCAAACTCGGCTCCCCGATTTGTCGTTCCGAGTCGATATTCACTGCACCAAAGCGCCCATCCGTAACATCATCTCCTTCAATCTGTTTTTCACTAAGCAATCAACTTATTTACCTAGTAAATTATCTAAAATATTTCTCTGTCGTTATTAAAAAAAATATTTCTAAAATATTAACATTTTGAAAATTAAGAAACCTGCCCAGTACTTTTAAATTCGCCTGCCCCATTTATTCGATAAACAAGATTAGTTATTTTTGGAACCTGAACTGAGGTAACAAGGTGCAAAAATTTATTATTGAATCCGTGGAAGAAGAAATCTTGAAAGCTATGCGGAGACGCAGGTAATTCTGTGTCTTATCATTTCATGGTTTCAATTAAAGACAGATTTGAATACGGTGCTCTTGAGTGGACAGCAACGACCTGAACGCTTGCAAAGACAAGCAGCGCCGGACATATGTTGGTGTATGTATTCCAAACATTTTGATGTGCTTTACAACTAAAGCAAAGCTTTCAACCAGAAATTCATAAAGCTAATTACTTTTGGGCAATCCTTTAAAATTCAGTACCGGGTGTGGGCTCGGAACTCTTCTAAGATGGTGTTTATTGAAAATTTCTCGTATCAATGTGGCGTCTAGCATTTGACGACAAAATTAAACTCAGAAGTCATTCTGACAAACCGTGTTGCCTAAATCAACAACCACAAGCAATGTGCACCAAGGGGTAACAAAAAGCAGTGATCTGATTTCTCTGGTGGGAAAGTGTGTCAGGGGCTGAAATTTATCGTTGGCTTTTAACTTTTAAATATGGTGACAATACGCTACCGCACAAAAGTGTGTGTGTGAGTGGATCGGGAAGTTTAGAAGAAGCCGGATAAGCCTGACGCACGAAAAAGAACGCTCGTCAGCCTCCACCACTGACAAGATTCAGCAACTTGAAGACATGACAATGGCGAACCGGCCAGTTATCATCGAAAAATCGGATAACCTTTTACTTACCCTCGTAATATTCATTACAGCATATATATGTGTGTGTGTGTGCGTGCGCACGGGTATATATATATATATATATATATATATGTGTCTCATGTCGTCTATTGCCGCTAAGTGATGTCCTCAATGTCTAGTTTTATATTTACATATGCTCTATCTATGATATTGATCACTTTAATCCATAAATGTCAGTCATCTAAGTGCCATACATGATACAAGCTTGGGTGATCATGTCTCAAAAGAAACATCACTGACTGGGCAGAAGATTATCCAGCAGTAGACTGTCATTGCTTTCTGCAATAGACTGGTTGCTAACCAAGGCTATAGAGCCCAATCAGTCTTATTTTTGAATACGAATTTTAGTTGAATTCCTTGCATTCACTTACGCACAAATACACTTGAGAAAGGTATTAATTCGTCTCTTCCCTCCAGTTATGAGTTAAATAATAGGAAAGATTGGGTTCTTTAGCCTTGGCTGGCTACCAGTCTAGCGCAGAAAGCAATGGCATACTACTACAAGATAATTTTCTGCCCAGTCAGTGACGTCTCTTTCGAGACATGATCGTCCAAGCGTGTATCACGTAGGGCACTTAGCTGACCGACATAGTAGGTATAAAAATGACTTATCTTATACATATCTAAAAATAGATATAAAAGTGAGAAAGAGTTTAACAAACTGAGATATATATATATATATATATATATATAAAGGAAGAAATAAACTGAGATTGATCTTTACAGACAGATGCATGTCTGAGATATATATATATATATATGTGTGTGTATACACAGAAAGGAAGAAATAAACTGAGATTCATCTTTACAGACAGATGCATAGATACAGGCAGAGATAGATGGCATTATATTGACAGCTCAGTCCGCCTATGCGATTCTCCTTTTAGATTCCCGTCAGCTATTTGCAGTAATCACAGGCAATTTCCCATTCAATTCTATTAGCAAATTGCAATTTTATTGTCCGAGAAGAGCATGAAATGGGCACATGCGGTCAGTGCGCGTTTCTTTATTCTCTAGCGACAATGAGCGCATGACCACAGCCATTCATCATATTTCTCTTCCCATGTCAGTTTTTCCTACCTACCTCCCGTCATCTGTTCTAGTTACTTGACGAGATTTTAACTGCATGTACCCGTCTGTTTGTATTTCATGTAACTGATTTCCTTTATCTTTTAATATATTAAGTATCTCTCTCTCATATATATATATATATATATATATATATATATATATTTGTTTGTTTAATTACTTAGTTTTTGATTATAATAAAATTAGAACAGTGCAAAAATGATATTAAAGTGTTCAATACAATTGTAGAACTTTTGAATATTTTTTATTTTTAGACAATTTATTACGCGACCAACGTTTCTACCATGAGTGGTGTCTTCAGGCGATATTCAATAACTTATTGAATATATATTTTAATAAAATTACACTGTTATCGTTATTTTATTATCCAATACATTTATATTTGAAGACGTTACTATCATTTGTAGTATGACAAAGTAAAGTTTTTCCATGAAATCATAAATATCCTTCCGTGGAAATTCCACGGGTTCCGCTAGTTAATATTAATGCTCCAATAAATTATTTTTAATGTCTGTTCTTATGTTCCTAAATTTAGAAATTATTTGTATTTTGATTGGTCACCACAGACAATGTCTCCCTGATTGAGGGGTTTTTACTAGATTTGAACCTTTTAAAACTCTTCACCTTGGAATAAGCACCATCACATAAGACACGAGTAGTGTCGAAACAAAATAGCTACTTTTGTAGATATAACATATTTATGTTATAAATCTAAACTTATTTATAAATGGAACTTTGTATGTGTGTCTGTCTGTGTGTGTGTGTGTCCGTTACCTATAGACTCTGAAACGGCTGAACCGATTTTCTTGAAAATTTAGAGTTGTACTATAAGCGCCTGCGAGTGTTCTTAGCTAGGTTTTGTGTCGAGGTACCCCCCCGATAAATATCGATAATCGAAGAAATCGGGTTATAGAAAGAGTGGACCGATTTTAATCAAATTTGATACACTCATAGACAAAGACATAGGAAACGATATTCAGAAGTTTCAAGGTTGCAGTTCTTACAGTAGTGCAGAAAATCGATTATATATATATATATATATATATATATATATATAAGGCAAGATGTTTGTGTATCTGTTTATCTGCTTGTATGTCTGTATTTTCTTTTTTTCAACCCTTTTATTTTAGTTTTTGCTTCGGGTTTGTAGGTATAATTGTAGTTCTTAGTCTCAGCCATGATACAATTTACTCAGAGGACTTATTTAGCCTTCAACATTCAGTTTACGACGAAAAACACTTATTTGATATCGATACCAGGAAATCGAAATTTGACTTACATCCATTGATTTTTCTTTCGGTCTACGGTTTCGCTTTAACTGAAAACAACTATTGTTTTTTAGTTTTTTGTGCCAACGTCCAAAGAGTCTGAGCTCCAGGACCATAGATTAGTTTTAAAGCTTTCATTACACCCTAGTAACGCCGGACTATACTGCTAGTTTTAAATGTGTGGGTGTGGCTGTGTTTACCGGTGTCGTATAAAATGAAGGTATATTTTGTAAAGTCATTATTATCAAAATCTTTTCCTCTGCGAATCTTAAAATGTATTTTCCAATTATTATATCAATATATGTAATAATAATCTGGGTGATTGCTTTAATACTTAAAGGTAAAAGGAAACAGATCACCTACTTTATGCCCATTTGAATCTTATTCGTACAAATTGACCCCAAAAGACTGATATATTAAGTTCCAAGCGTGAGGTGCGGGTTATATTAACATGAAAGTTGGAAAGGTAAACGGAGAGACTAGTCCAAATATTAAGCTAGTCTAATGCACCTTCCTCATTGCATGTCCCAGGAATTTAATGAGGAAGGAAAGCCTGGAGAACCTGATACTGACTGGTCAGATAGAAGGAAGGAGAGACAGAGGAAGGCAGCGGATAACATATTTGCAGGGCCTGATCAGGTGGATGACGGAATGGGGGTTGCCAGGAGCAACAGGAGCAAACATACTAAGAGCCACAAGGGATAGGGAGACGTGAGATCCATGATCGCCTACGTCCTGAAGGGACAGGGCACATAGAAGAAGAAGAATGCACCTACTTTTGCACAAATACTCGTTGGAATTAATCCTTTCTCCTCCCTCCACGGTTATAGATTAAATAACAGATTAGACGTGGCTCTCTTGGCTTGTATGCCAATCCGTCTAATAAAATGAATATTTGAATTTACATTAACATCGACGATAATCGTGGTGATTTTAATGATTTCCACTATATCAATGAGGTAATTCTGATTTCCAATATAAAAAATGCTCCCTCGTGTCAAATTAATTCAAGAAAATATCATTTGATCGTCTTCTTCTGCACATTGATACATACAAAATATGCACACGGCTTTGTTTTTGTCGAGCTTTCTACAAACCTTATTTTTGAAAAAGCAGGATATAAGTGCTGAGTAAAAAAAATCCTGGTTCCTATGTTTTTTTTCAAGAGACACTCTGGTGCTTTTTTTTTTTTTTAATTTAAATCAAAATTTAATTAATGCAGTTGGGTAAGTGCTGTAGATTTCAACTCAAATTCCTTTTAGAGTTTCTGATGAAACATTTAAGCCTTTTTTTGTGCTAAGTGAAAAAACTGGCAAGGCGTGAGATTTTGTCCTTTTCCATGTCAGGAATTCTTTCATACAAAACGAGATTTCCTTAAAAAAAAATAACGTAATTAAACGAGAACTAATCTCTGAAAAGCTTTCTTTAGTTTTACGAAAACCAAACTGTTGATTAAATGATGGATAGATTTGCTTGTTTTTTACGACTTATCAACCCTTTAAAGGGTTACTTTTAAAGCCCTAGCATGTTTTGTATTGCAAAAATAATTATTTTTTACAGATGAATACTAACTCAATGTTTTGAAGATAACAATGATTTTTTTTCAAATGCGACGATTGATTCGTTGTTTACTGTTTATCAATACTTTGCTGGTTATTTAATATTAGGTTGTCCCAAAGGTCCGTAAACCTTTGCAAAATGGATCTATCTGGTTCAGCACAATCGAGACAAGCGATGGGTTCAGAAAGGGCAAGAGACACCGTCGGTTCCAAAACAAGTTCGATTCGGCAAGAAAATCATGTTGTGCGTTTGGAAATTTGAAGGAGTCGTGCATTTTAAGTTGGTTCCGAATGGTACGTGCCATCAGTGCCGAACTTTACTGTCAGGAACTTGAGCGGGTCTATGAAAAGTTGAAGCAAAAGTACCCGGCTGTGATCAACCGAAAGTGCGCTTTGATGCAGCAGGACAATGCCAAGCCACACATCGCCAGGAAGACCAAAGACAAGTTTGAAGAGATGGACGGCGTTGAGGTTCTGCCACATCCAGCCTACAGTCCTGACAGTGCTCCATCAGATTACGGCCTTTTGCGCTCAATGCAACACTTTCTGAAGGGCCGCCGATTCGACTTGTTTGATGAAGTCGAGGAAGCGTGTCAAGAATTCTTTGATTCGAAGCCGGTACTTTAACCAAATCCGAAAACTTGCAGATCTATGGCAGAAAGTCTTGGAAAATGATGGTTTTTATTTTGAGCAATAATTTTTGTTGTTTTTGCGAGTAAAATTTCAGTTCTTGCAAGTGTTTACGAACTTTTGGGACAACCTAATAGAAACATATTTTTTTGAATTGTAAAAATAATTCGTTTTGCAACTGAATGTTGTATTATCTTTTTATAAGGGGGATGACAATGATTTTTCCATATACATGTCCTACTGTTTAAAAAGTAGCTTGGGAAGAGATGACTTTATAGCTTCCCAAATGTATTTCCACGCAATTAAAAGTAAAGAAATCGACTGGAATATGAACTTGGCAAACTGATATCCCATTACGCACCGCTATTTATTACACTACCCCACATCCTATCCATCTACAAGTCTTACTATTTAACCCATAGCTAAGGGCCAAACAACTGACGATGAACAGTTATCGTTTATGTTGGCAATGATGATAGTGAGGAAGAGATGGGGTAGAACACTGACAGTAATAAAATTTGTTAATAACAATTATCAATTTTATAATAATGAATTTTGGTTTTTCTTGTGTGTGTTCAGCAGCATACCAACACCTGCAAGCTATTTAATGCCAAAACTTAAATATTTTGTACGCAATTTTATTTTATTTTTTAGATAATAATTGTTTTAGCGATACGCACCTTACTAATTAACCCATAGCTAAGGGAGAAGAGGCGGATTCATAAATTTTTTAATTTATATGCGCTTAAGTGAATATAATGAACCCAACGGGAATTGAAACTCGGCTATCTGATTAACAATTATGAGTTATTATCAATGAAACCACCTAAGATTACAACTTCTACTCCAACAGCTTCTTTTCTCGCACTTCTCGCCTGTGGAATTCCCTTCCGCATACTTGCTTCCCTGACAGCTACAAACTCCAGGAGTTTAAATGTAAGGTCAATAGACACCTCCTAACACACTAACTCGCACCCATTCTCTCACTCTTCCTATTTACCTCCTTACTCGTCTATTACCCTCCTTCTGACATTTCCTATATCCAATCGCTCTCTCAGCACCTTCCCCTATGTAACTCCCTGCTCTATAGTGGCAGTGGAATGCCTTGCTTGGGGTGAAATGATAAAAAAAAATCACCTGGCATTCCCAAGCGGTCATCTAGACTCGACGTTGTTTAACTTCGGTAATCTTACGGGAACCGGTATTTCAACGTGATATGGCCGTAAGCCTGTAATAATGATGATGATGTTCAGAATCATCACTATTACTATGAGTCGTGTAAATATTTTTATTCGGAAAGCTGTGGTAAGAAAAGTCCAGATGATTGTAGTTAAAAATAAATCGACGTGCATTCTATGAAAAAAAAAAAAACAACTGATTTCGTTTGGTCTACTCGAGTGTTTAGTTCATTTTGATGATGAAAATATTACAAAAAAAAAATGTCATAATCCATTAATGCTGAATTCATTTTTTTAAACATTTTCTACAAAAGAATCGTAATCAATTTTTTTCATTTTCGAACAAAACCTAATGTAATACTGCTTCGACTGCTTTTTGTATGATTTCCGCATTTGGTAAAAAAGATACGTTCATCATTGCGGAGAATAAGTTCAATTTCCGAGACGCAGTTCTTCGATTCATTTTCAAATCTACCAGGGAAATATTTCTCGTCCAACCTCCATGTTGTCAGTATGTTTTATGTTGATCTATACACGTCAATGATTCCCAATTTTTTTTAAATATATATTTAACAGAACAAATGTTTCTAGTTCGCATCTCTCTCTCTCTCTCTCTCTCTCTCTCTCTATATATATATATATATATATATATATATATATATATATATATATCGTATCAGCTCTGTAAATTAAATTTACACCGAGCACTCTGTTGGGTCAGTTTTAATATTTGACCTAATATTACTATGATCCATTGGGATT
The DNA here is from genome assembly GCA_037127315.1 of Ascarosepion bandense. NCBI lineage: Eukaryota > Metazoa > Mollusca > Cephalopoda > Sepiida > Sepiidae > Ascarosepion > Ascarosepion bandense. The sequence goes on from JBBBDQ010001045.1 coordinate 2,762,944, forward strand.
ATTCGCAAAATGTTCTCCTGGATTTATTACAGAAATATATACACTAATGAAATACTTTGCTGGTTAGACCAGCAGACGGTAGATCAAAAAATATGCCCAATAAAATAAACTGAATATGCAGAGGTAACAATTTGTCAAAAAACGAAACGCACACCACTTACTTGCTAACTAGGTTTCGATCAAGCCAGTCTCTTCGATATTGTCATTACTTCAAACGTTATTCTTTTGGAGATATTGGTATTTAAAATAGACGCCCTATTTTATTTAAACTGTGTACATTACATCTAGCTATTTCATCTAAGACGATTTATCAGGATACTGATGTTTACGGTCTGCTTATTCAAACGTGCGTCAAAATTGAAAGGTGCCTGAAAACCCCACCACGCATGTCATGTGAGGGAATTGGGTGAAGGGAACTATTCGGAATCGTCGAGGGTTTTCTTAGCCCGAAAATTCAAATCATCGTAACTGATGCTTTAAACGTTTCAACCACTGATCAAGATGTTATGCCGTCTCTCCCAGAAACCTTAATTTAGTTCTGTTGAGGATAGTTGCATTACAGTCCGCAGGTGGCTTGTGTATGTGTGTAGAAAAAAAAACAAATGTGCCTTAACTGATGTCTGCGACAAGGGATCAGGAAGCCGCCATAGCAGACGGGTGTAGTCGGAAAACGATAGTATTGCTGCATTATACATATAACTACTATAAATTAAGTCATAAAACTCAGTCATAATATGTGACAACAGTTTGATCTTTTAAATCATTATTATATTAAATTATTTATTAATATATGAAACATGTAACATTTACATACAAATATATATATATATATATATATATATATAATTGTTTAATTAAAAATAAAGTGCGATCGGAAATTTCTGTTTCGAGATTTCAAATTTGTCATCAGGCAATTTGATGACAAGGTAGAAATCTCGAAGCATAGAAATTTCCGTGTCACAATTTGTTTTTAATTAAAAAACAAATGTAATTATGATTATATTATGCTCTACAATATTTCTTGTATTGAGCACTTTTATAAAAAAAAAAGGGAAATGCCGGAGAACTCGGAATTATAAAACCGTTGGTTCTCTTCACCTGGATTTATATATTATCGGCCATAATTATTAGGCCACCCAAGTGTTTTTAAAAAATGATGTATTTCATACTATTTGTTTAGTATTTATTGCCAAATGAATAATTGTAAATGAAAATAGAATGGCTCTTTTGTTAATACTGCACTATAACATGTGCATCGAATGAATTTATACATATTTAATAAATACCTATATTGCAGTTTCATTAATGAAAGAATGAATAACATTTAGGGTGATTCGAACGAGTTCAGCTTTCCTTTTTTGCCTTGTAAAATTTTGCAAATAACGAAATAATTCTATTTTCATTTAGAATTATCCACTTTGAAATAAATAATAAAAATAGTATGAAATACATCATTCCTTTAAAAAAAAAAAAAAACTGGTGTGGCCTAATAAGTATGGCCGGTGGTGTATATACCTAATTAATTACAATAATCATAAAACTGTAAGCCTAAATCTTAAAGTTTAAAACATTCTAAATTCTCAAAATATATAAATACCGATTGCTAATGTAGACAACACCTAAATATAACATATTAATATCAGAACCCCCGCTACTCCGTTTCATACAATATCAATCATCAGGAGGAAATAATATCAGTACAAAGACTAACACAAAGCAATCATCTTGTGTTTGACATTTGTATACCGCCAAACTGAAATATAGTGGAGGCAAAGTTTACTTGAAAATTAAAATCTGAACTTTAATAACTCAAAATGTATTGATCTATAACCCTAATCCATGCAGACAGAGGTAGATAAAAGCATTGAAATTAGATAAATAGGAGCAGATTATTATATTGATTTATAGAAACTCATTTCGACGAATATTGATTCTGGAATGACATACTGACGTAAGATCAAGCTCTTTAAAATGAGATCGGATATGTTTCGCAAATGGACCAAATGAAAAGAATCTGGAAAAGACGTATCATTCGAAAAGTTTAAAATTAGAAAGTCATGATGCAGGCAAACAATACACAACTATCTTAGCCACTATTTTTATAATACACACGTAATACACATATAATTTTTATAATACACACGTAATACACATATAATTTTTATAATACACAGGTAATACACATATAATTTTTATAATACACAGGTAATACACATATAATTTTTATAATACACAGGTAATACACATATAATTTTTATAATACACAGGTAATACACATATAATTTTTATAATACACAGGTAATACACATATAATTTTTATAATACACAGGTAATACACATATAATTTTTATAATACACAGGTAATACACATATAATTTTTATACTACACACATAATACACATATAATTTTTATACTACACACATAATACACATATAATTTTTATACTACACACATAATACACATATAATTTTTATACTACACACATAATACACATATAATTTTTATACTACACACATAATACACATATAATTTTTATACTACACACATAATACACATATAATTTTTATAATACACACATAATTTTTTTTTTTTACATTAATCCTTTTCAAAACTTTTCCGTTAATCCCTTCAAATCGTATGAAGTAATATTATTGGTATCCTTTAAAAATAATAATTAGCACTTAGCCACGTCTTTTTTTTTTTTTTTTTTTGTAACATTCTTATCATACACGATAATATTATTGTCATAATTAGTACGTACAAAATGAAGATATTATTATTATTACCGTTAGAATTAATGGAAAAAGCTGACAATTCAATTCTTCAAATGAAAATACGACCCCTAAATTTACTGCCATGTATTTGAGAATGGCCAACTAAAAGTTCAGGCCAAGGTCATCTTATCGCTTAAGATATAAAAATACAAGCTCTAGTAATACCTTAGACTGTAAATTGAACATCCTCACCCCGTTTTTGTTTTTTTGTTTTTTGCTTTTTGTTTTTTTGTCCTGCCATAATTCTTTTTGTCTGAATAAATCGAGCCCATTCATTGCCAAGAGAAATTTAATCTGAAGAGCGGTCTATAAGAGCTCCGCGAAATAAGCTTTTACTAATGGATTTATAAAAACCTCTAACTTATTTTCATTATAATACTCTGTTAAATTCAAATATTGAGTCCTCATCGGATTTATATCCCATGTGGAATTAACCTTACCAAGTATGAAGGATACTACTTTACACACATATATATATTTCTTCATTTGTAGACGAGTTATTATGCGATCTAGGTTTCTACCATGTGTTGTCTCATCGTCTGAAGACACCACATGGTAGAAACCTAGCTCACGTAATAACCCGTTCAAAAATGAAGAATATTTAAAAGCTCTACAATATGGAACACTTGTAACACATGTGTACTGGTCCAATTTTATTATGACCAAAAACTTAGTAATTAAATAATAAATATATAACATTATATCCTCTAATACACATAGAAATACAACAGACTTTCCGATATGATTTATGGTGTTTTTTTGCATTTAATTGCTGAAAAATACATTTGGTTTTCTTTCCTTTCAATTTTATTTTATTTTAATCATTTAACTTCAAACAAAGTGGAACCGCCACCAGTGCGTAGGGGGGTTACAGTGAAAGAAAAGACTGATTACAGAGGGTATTAAAGAAAGGATAAAAGATGATACATGATGGCTTCCTCTATGTGGAGAGGGGTCGCAGGTTCGAATCCTGCCGAATTTCACACATTTTCGAAATAAAAATTTATCGTAAATAATCATGCCGGTAGAAATAAATATATAATATTGTTTGATTATAAACAGAATATCTACTTAAATACGAGTATCGATCAAAAATAATGTTCAAACAATTTCATATATATATATATATATATTAGTGTTGCATCTTTCGTATTTGGAGTTGCTGCAATTTTTACGAGTTATACTATTTGTTCTCCATTCAGTCTTCTTCCTAACATCAAGCTTGAGGTATTACCTCATCAAGCTTGAGGTATTACCTCATCAAGCTTGAGGTATTACCTATTAAAAATGTCTTTAGCTGACGAGCCATTCCTCTATGATACAACTTCTACACACTAACTCTAAAGCGTAAGTCTTTTCCTTCCCCGACGGTATCATTTTAAAACAGGAGCCAAGTTTGTATTGATCTCAATGCACTTGTGTTTGAGATTCCCTTAAGCCTTGCAGTTGCTTTGTTTAGCTGTAACTGTCCGATGTTGTTTGAAGCGGACTGAATTCAATGCCTCAGTTCAAATCTCTGTTCAAATATCAGCATTTTCCATTTCCTTTGAAATACGTTAGTCCGCGCTTATTTTTTCAGACTTTGAACAAACTGGCCTTTTGTCAAAATCTTTGATCGAATTTTTATTTACTAAAACGTCGGGATTTGATCCATAATATTCATCATGACCCCAGACAATGTTTGCCATTGTTTGAATGCAGAACATGCTGCGATGACGTTGAGCTTTGATTAGTGTTTTGTAGATGCTCAGTAATATCTGTTTCGCTTCTCATCATGAAGAGATTCAAACACGATTTCAATATCATCGGACGTGGTTCTCCTCAACGTCCTACATACTAAATAATGTTTGTTTTTATTATTATACTTGCATAAAGGTTTTTCAGTTTAAATGTAGATTTATCTTTATTCCATCTGATTTTAAAACTGTTTTGGGTAGATCTCAAATATGTTTTTCTTTGTCTGTCATTTACCTCTGCTTTGTAAATAACCCCTTCTGTATAACCAAGTCCTTTAAGTGGGCATTTGTTTTTGTCCCTACAGTTATATTCTTTGTTAATTATATTTTGTACGTCGTTATTTAGGTTTCTGGCGTTTTGTTGTTTAATGTAACTTTCTAAATTACTACAACAGCTATAAATTAACTTGTTTACGTACTTTAAAGTTGAAAACAAACTCAACTTTAAAGTACGTAAACACAACATATAAGTATCCAACTATAAAGGAATAGAGCACAGGCTATCAAAAAATTTGTCAAACAAGATTATGAAAAAACCTTAAAAGAATCTTACCATAAGAACATTTTAGAATACAAACCTCAGCCAAACAAAAAAACGAAAAATAATAATAGAAATGGAAAGATTTTTGGTTCAACCCAACGTTTAACTTAGAAGTAAAATCCCAAATAGGGCAAATTAACCATAAACACTTCGCAAAAACTCAGAATTAAGCAAACTTTTCAATAGAAATTCAATTTAAGTTATAACTGTACTAGTCATTTAGAAAACTACATTCAAAACAAAATATCAAAAATCTAAACAGCAACGTACAAAATATCATTGACAGGGAATGTAACTGTAGAGACAAAAAATGCCTATTTAACCCTCCCTGTATTACAAAGTCCGTTATTTACAAAGCAGATGTACATGAATTAGACTGACAAAGAATACATATTTGGGACCAACCAAAGGCAATTTTAAAATCAGATGGAATAACCATAAAGCTACATTTAAACTGGAAAACCTGAAATATTGTACCAAACTGGCTAATCACGTGTAGAAATTAAAATTGAAAAATGGAGACCCTGATATGACTAGCAGTATATTTCAAATAGCCAAAGAATACAATGGGGACAATGTATGCAGATTGTGCCAGTAGGAAGAATTAGCCATTATTTTGTTACCAGAACAAAAAGAATTACTCAATGAGAGGTAAGAAAATATCTTTATTACGATTAACATATTATTATTGTATTCTACGTAGCCTTTTAAGCTGTCTCTTTAAATTTAGATTTCGAAATTTTTAACCAGATATTCACCTCCGATAAGTAAAATTCAATCTGCAAATCACTTTCAACAATAAAATCATCCGACTACTCTAGATGAAATCTAAAGCAAATTTAGAGAAAGACTAAAGTCAGGTTGAATGCATAACATGCATAAATCCGTAGTACTTAGTACCGATTCGTTGAAAGCTATATTTTACAATAATATTTATATTCGTCTATATTTCTGAGATGAGGTAGTATTTACAATATTCGGACGATTGTCTTCATCTATGTTGCCATTTGTACGACGTTTCGGTCGGTGTACGCCCCGGACTTATTCCGGTACTAGGAATTTCGAACTGAACCCTTTATTACAATCACTGAGGTATATCATTCTCATTCCTTGCGTAAAGCCTCAATTGGAAGTCATGACATGAAAAATATTCCTCTAACCCTGCAAGTTGCTTGTTCACCACTGCTGTAGCCTGGGATTGAACTCACAACTCTAAGAGTCAATTCAAGAATTAACCAACATCTATATCCACTGGACCATGTGTCTTTAATAATATGGTGAACAAGTAACTTGCAGGGTTAGAGGGAGATAACTCATGACTTCCAGTCGGGGCTTCCCGCAAGGAATGGAGTTCATATACTCTAGTGATCGTAATAAAGGGTTCGGTTCGAAAGAAGGCCTCAGCGTACAACGGCCGAAATGTCGTACAAATGGCAACAAAGATGAGGACAATAGTCCGAATAATGTAAATGCTATATTTATATTCTTCATTCCTCATTCTTACTGAAAATTTAAATTAATAAACAAATTCTTTGCTTACTTCAGTATAGTTTTGAAAGCATTCCACTGATGTAAAAGAATTAAAATGCAAAGAGTACACATACTTTTACTTAAAATATTTTTGACAAACTGCCACAGATGTCGTTTTAAAATAACAAAAGTGTTTACGCTTTTTTTTTCCTAAACTTCAGTGAAAAAAAAAAGAATGCAACCAAATTTTCCAGACGCAATCTGTCAACTGAAATGAATAAAATCTCCAAGAAAATGAATAAATATCGAAACAAATATAGCAAAACAAAAACAACGAACAAAACAAAATGGCAATTTTATCTTCAACTGACGCATTGAATGCAAGAGAAGGACATTTGTAGGTTGACAGTTGCAAATCAGATACTTTTATGACGAATTATAGAAAAGTCAAAGAGGAAGAATCAGGGTAGATCTTTTCTATACTTGCATACCTCTCTCCCGGGCAGTGATAGTCAGTTCACATCTCGAATTTGTTAAATTTCATGATTAAATCTAAATTGCTTCGCAAAATTTGATCATACTAAGATCTTTCAATAAAGTAAAATTCATTTTTTCTTAATCAAGTGTGAGTTTTCTCTATTTACGACAGACGGTTGCATTTTCAGTTAGGTTTCTTTTACTCTTCAGATACCGCTTGTATACGAACAGGTAACGAATTCAGCAGATATGCAAAGAGAGAAATGGGCATAAGACAAGGCTGTGTCTTTTCACCGGATCTGTTCAACTTGTACAGCGAGATTATTTTGAAGACCCTAGAAGTTATGCCTGGATTCGTAATCGGAGGCCACAATTCAAACAACCTAAGATACGCAGATGATACAGTGCTGATAGCAGACACAGAAAAGAAGCTACAAGACCTCCTACAGAAGGTAGCCGAAGAGAGTGATAAGAAAGTACCACAAATAAACTGCAAGAAAACCGAATGCATGGTCATCAGTAAAAAGAGCAGCCCAAAATACCAAATTCAGGTGGGGGATACTAAAATCAAGCATGTACAAAAATTTAAATTCCTGGGAAGTTTTATAACAGAAGACGGAAAGTGCGACACAGAGATTCAAAGGCGAATAGGCATAACGAAGGACACGTTCCAGAAGCTGAGTAAAGTATTAAGAGACAAGACAATTTCGCTGGAAACAAAGAGAGTACTGGATTGCTATGTCTTGTCAGTTCTTCAATATGGCAGTGAATGCTGGACAATATCATCAAAGATGAAGGAAAAACTTGAAGCAACTGAAATGTGGTTCTACAGAAGGATGGTGCGGGTGCGAATATCATGTATCGAGCATGTGAGCAATGATGAGGTGTTGGAAAGGATGGAAACAAAAAAGAAATTAATAGTGAGCATCAGGAAGAGACAGCTGAAGTTCCTGGGACATGCAATGAGGAAGGAGGGCTTGGAGAACCTGATACTAACAGGGCAGATAGAGGGAGAAAAAGACAGGAAAGCAGCGGATAACATATTTTAAGGACTTGATCAGTTGGATGACGGAACGAGGGTTGCGTGGTGTAGCAGGAGAAAGCGTGCTAAGAGCCACCAGGGATAGGGAGACGTGGAAAACCATGATCCCCTACGTTCTGAAGGGACAGGGTACATAGAAGATTTACCTTATACAAGACCTGGGAGCCACTCAAAGTAGGGGGTTTCGTTAAGGGTTAGTTTATATTGGATAGGAGGGGAAAATAACTGTTAATTTAGACTGGAACAGATTAAGATTGTAATTATCAGGGAAGCATCCTTTTGGGAGCCGGTTCAACAGGGCAGTGGTTCGCGGGAAGAAGCTGTTCAAATGCAACTCTTTTATATTCAACCCAAAGATTGTCAAAGAAGCTGGAAAAAGATCAACTCATTTTAACAGTCTAGAAAATAATTGATTTTTCCCGTCATACTTATCTTTATAAGATTCATAATAAACTAAAAATGGGGTGATATTGTACCCGGTATATGTTATGTTTGGCCCATGAGGTCCTCACAGCCCCTGCGGACGAGGCCGTGTACTTTGCTCGCAGATTTTCTTCCGACTCTACATTTGAATCGTCTAGGGTATCTGCACCTGACTTTCCTCTTAGAACAGAGGCTCAACTAAGGGATGCTTACATAACTTACTCTCTGTTCTCTAGGATAATTTCAAAACTTGACGTCCATAAGGCGAGTGAAGGCGATGGAATCCCGGTCATTGTCTTAAAGAAATGTGCCCTGAAGTTTCCTCAGTCCTCTCTAATTTTTTAATTGTATTATTTGATTTGAAGTAAAACTTAAACACGACATAGAAAATTAAAATCTTAAAACTTAAATTATAATCTAAATTAATAGGTAGAACATTTTTAGGGCAGAGGTTATGTTTTGTACCTCTGGGTCAAAGGGTCAATGGGAAATACTTGTCTTTAATTTTAGCGGAAAGCAAAATACATTAATTATATATATATTTTTTTTTTCTAAATAAAAATAACGTAAAAAAGTTTACATAGAAAAACGTAGGCGATGGGATGATGAAATGTTCACAGCCCGACCAAGTTTATCTTTCATTCAAAATCTAATATTTAATCATTTGGTATGATTTTGACAGACCGAAAAGCTTGTGAAGCGCCAATTCCCTCAGTGGATAATTTACTTGCCTTCAAAGTTAATCTTCTAATCTTTGATCTGAACACTCAACATCGGTTTCAGTCGGATATATTTCCGTCACGAGGCAGACTAAAGTTCTCGTTTCACATGTTCTTTATCTACACGCGACGAGGAATTCTCACCTGAAGAGGAATTAATAGCCATTTTAATTAATATCTAGCAGATTATTGCTAATACGGCGCCGACAGCTCTAGAGATTACCCTGATAACTGGATCAGGAATTACTGTGGTGTTTTCTCTTTCACTTGCCTTTCAATCGACGTCTATGACTGTAACTGACGTAAATCTCAACATTATAATTCTACTGCAGTCATTCAAACGTCAGAAATTAACGAAAAATATTATATAAATTGTAAATTGACCAAATTTTCGATGTCATAGTACAGGAATCGATCGCTGCCTTAGCACTTAATAACTTATTTATGTTATAACTAGCTACGTTGTGGTCCAGTGGACATCGGGTAAGAACGAGAAATCGGAGAGCGGAGTTCGAATTCCAGTTGAAATCGTTGCATTCACTTGCGCACAAATGCACTTTGAAAAGTTATTAAACCGTCTCTTTTCTCTCCAGCCGTGGGTTAAATAGCAAGATGGATTGGATTCTATAGCCTTGGTAACCAGTCTAACGCAGAAAATAATGGCAGCCTACTGAGGACAAATTTTGCCCAGTCAGTCATGTATCTTTCGAAACATGATCACCCAAGCGTGTATCATGTATGGTACTTAACTGACTGACTGTTATAATATTGTCTCGATTTACTCTAACGAACACTGTCAGAACTCTCTCAGAATTATGGATATTTACCCAAAGTCAGGATGTACGTTGTGATGCAGTGGATGTCGACTCGAAACGACAAATCCAGTTGAACTCATTGCAATCACTTACGCACAAATACCCTTGGGAAAGGTATTAATCCTTCTCTTCCCTCCAATTATGAGTTAAATAATAGGACAGATTGGGTTCTATAGCCTCGGATCTTTGTCACTGAACTCTGAGTTCTGTATTTAAGGCGTCTTACCTAGTTCATTTGTGTTACCGTGGGTGTCTTTTTTTTTGCTCTACAACATTCTCATTGACCTTAAGTACGGAATGTCGAGAGATAGCGAAAGGGAGGCGAAGGCGAGGCCTGTATAGGAAATCATGAGATAAAACTTAATAAAAATTGATTTATGTACGAATTATAGGTTCTTCTTAATAGTTCGGCCAAACAAAATGAAACCTTGGGAAAAATATAATCCACATGACTCAGTCAAGTAAAATCGGTTAATCTATTGTAAACGCTGGTAAACATGTAAGCGTGTGCACAAAAAAATGCATATATATGCACAGATATATATATATATATATATATATATATATTGTGTGTGTTTTGGAATATCCAGCCATTGTGAATATTACCGGAACTGATTCCATTTTGTAATTTAGTGCTCATGCGTGAACATTTGCTGATGCGGTCGCCGTTGAGATAAAGTTAGTGAACCAGTGTAATGTGTGAACACTGTGTTCACGATTACCACGGGAGTGGAATTTTCATGTCTCGTGCAAGGTTCTTCTGTCAAATCAATGTATAACACTGATGTATATCTGATCTCCACTAATTCTCTTTCTCTTTGTCTCCCGGCAATTCTTGGCTTTTCTCAAAGTTAGCACAACTATTGAAATGCTGTGGACAAGATTAAGGTGAACATATCAAAGTCCAGTCTACATCGAAAAACTGATGCTGTATCAATCAAAAAAATTATTTTATTCTGAGAACTTTTTAAATAACCAAACTTATTTGATATCGATAACAGGAAATCAAAATTTGACTTACATCCATTCATTTTTCTTTCAGTCTACGGTTTCGCTTTAACTGGAAACAACTATTGCTTTTTAGTCTTTCGTGCCAACGTCCAAAGAGTCTGAGCTCCAGGACCATGGATTAGTTTTAAAGCTTTCATTACACCCGAGCAACGCCGGACTATACTGCTAGTGATTCAATAAAGTAAAACATTTTAAAACATGGCTTTTGTTCTCACTTAATAAACCACTCTTCTCCTTTACAGTTCATATCTGAATTTCATTCAGGAGACATGTAATGAAAACGGTATGCCAACAAAAGTGAAAATAAACATACAGTTACAGAGAGCAATGAAACAATCCATAAAAATCTGAAGGAAATGTCTTTTAGCTTGCAACACACGACTAACATTTCTTTCAATGAAGGATCAAATATACCAATTATATTTCCTGGTATGAATCCATCACTTCTCTATCCAGCTATGGGTTAAATACACCTCTTGTGCATGTTAAATGAAACAACAGCTTTAGTTTCCTTTCTTTCACCATACGGTCAGTTTTAGACTCACTGGAGTGACAGGGTGTAATCGATTATTTTTTTTATTTTCCTCATACTATGGTATTTGTAGTTGTTTGCAGTTATATATTATTGTCTACCCTTGTGAAAATTATTTGAAACAATTGCTTTTGTTTTCTTTCTTTCACTATTTGATCAGTTTTAGACCCACTGGAGTGATAGTGAAGTCGATTTTTATTTTTTCCTCAGATTAGGTCATTTGCGGGATATCTTTAATTCTTATTACATCTCGGCATCCATCTTTCTCCAGGCTGCATTAATTTAATCCCGCTGATGTCTCCAGGCAAAGAAGTGTCGTATTGTACATGATATTGAATATATCAGCATGGAATATTTCTGCAGAAAAGAGAAACAAATGTCTGAGTGTGTTGGTATATATACATATATATATATATATATATATATGTGTGTGTGTTTATTTTGGCAAAATCCTTTCTTTTATACATGTTTCATTGAAGACGGTTGACAAAACACTTCAATAGAGCTTTTTATTTCATTTTTCTTTGTTCATACGAGGGTCATTCGATAAATAAAGTGAATTTTTCGGTATAAGGACTTCTAATACAGATAAAAGCCTACTTTTATTAAATTTTTTCTCTTTACTTCTTTTTCAAAGGGGTTTAATTTGTTTTGCATTAAGTTAAAAGTTTTAAGAGATTAACAAAGATTGTCAGTCAAGAAACATTCTCCAGGATTGAACAGAGGTCAGTTATCAAGATTTTAATTGCTGAAGGGTGCAAACGAGTTGAAATTCATAGAAGAATGTCAACTGTGTATGGTGCCACATGTTTCAGCCAAAACAATGTCTACAAGTGGGCGAAATTGTTTAAAGAAGGACGGAGCTGTGTTGAGGATGAAGATAGGCCTGGGAAGCTGACAGAAGTGAGTTCTCCTGAGGTGATCGAATCAATGACAGAAGGGTGACAGTGGCTGACATTGTAAAACCCTGGAGCCTATCTGTTGGGATAGCACACAAAATTGTCCATGAGGACCTTGCCTACTCGAAAGTCAGCTGCCGGTGGGTGCCAAAGATGCTTACTGCAGAACACAAACAGCTGGACTGAGAAGTGCTCCCTCAACTCCCTTACAGCCCAGACCTTGCCTCTTCAGACTTTCACCTCTTTGGTCCCTCGAAAGCTTTCACGAGGGGCACGAAGTTTGAAAATGACGATGAAGTCAAAGGTGCTGTGACCGATTGGCTGAGGCATCAGTCCAAACATTTTTACGATTAGGGAATACGGAAGTTTGTGCACAGATGGGAAAAGTGTATGACACTGTTGGGAGACTACGTTGAAAAACAAAAAAAAAGTAAGCTTCTATCTTTATTAAAAGTCCTGATTCCGAAAATTTCTCCTTATTTATTGAATGACCCTCGTATAAGGGTTTTATTTTCTGGATATAAATTCTAAAAAAATTGGCAAAATATCTTATATATCCGACCGCTTTTGACTATTTTATTTACCATTATAAATTTTTTTTTTACTGAATACACACACACACACATATATATATATATATATATATATATATATATATATATAAGTTCAAAAAACACGGTCAGCACAACACATCGTGGCCGTGTTCATAGTTGATATTTTTAGGTGTTGGCTTCTTATTATTATTAGTTATTCCATTATGTTTCGTCTTTTTGCATAAGAATGAGGCTGTTTAAATGTAATTCCTATAAAAATTATTAGGACCTTGAATAAGTTCCTGCTGTTTTCCAACAGATAGCGTTTCCCGAACTGCTTACGTGCAGTTTGCGGTGGTAATGCAAGGAAGTACTATTCCGATGATGCAAGGTCAAGAGGAGTATGCCGGATGTAGCAGAACATCACACCCAAGCTGTAGCAATTTCATTCGGGTCTTTAAAGAGACAACTGGTCTAGTGTTGTCCTTGATGGAAGACGACAACCTTCTGATTGGTCAATTGAAGATATTTTTACACCAATCAACTTATACTCTTTCAATTCTACCAGTTATGAATCGACGTTGGTTTCAGCCTGGCTGTTACAGTACTTAAATGGGAACCTATTTATGCAAACATGCTATTTTTTATCACTTTTGACCATTCTTTTTATTTTTTTTTTATTTTTTTATTTTTTTTTTTTTAATGGGTTAAAACAAAGATTTGCGGTTGGAAAAACGATCAATTAAATTTTCTTTCATTAAATGTTTATGTACTCAAGTATATGTGTTGGGGATGTGCGTTGTGGCGCAGTGGATATCGACTCAGAACGAGAAATCGGAGAGCCGAGTTCGAATTCCAGTTGAATTCCTTGCATTCACTTCCGCGCAAATACCCTTGGGAAAGGTATTAATCCGTCTCTTCCTTCCAGTTATGGATTAAATAACAGGACAGATTGGGTTCTATAGCCTTGGTCGGCAACCAGTCTACCGCAGAAAGCAATGGCAACCTATTGCGGGATAATCTTCTGCCCAGTCAGTCATGTCTCTTTCGAGACATGATCGCCCAAGCGTGTATTACGTATGGCACTTAACTGACTCAAATATATTCCAATTATCAAATAGCATGTGTGGTGTATCTCTGCGATGTTCCATGCCGCGAAACCTAGATTATTTTTAATCAGCGTTTCGGTTAGGTTAGCTTCAACGACTGCAGACCTGCCGCAACGTTCTCGATTTACAAGACCAAAATTTCATTTTCTGAACCTAGTGACCCACTTTCGAACAATACCCCAGGCTATGACACCGTCTCCTTAAATGGCACATATCATTGTTTACTGTTTGTACAACATTGTTTCCATTCCGGAAATAAAAAAAGATCATCAGCTGACGATAATGCATCTCATTTTCCTACAGTTTCATTTTTAGTGTGCGAATCTTTAAAGTTCACAATTCGCACAGGAGTTCAAATGTTACATTTCGGAATACGTCTTAATTTGAGTCACGTAAAGGGCTCGATATTCGGCATAGAGCGTCAATACAACATAAACACAATTCACATATATTTATATATGCACAGGGAGCGATAAATTAATTTTCGTCAAAATAACGCAAAAATGAAAATAATACTAACTTATTTTTACAAATATATTTACCAAAATTACACAAAAATATCTTGAAATACTAAAGAGTAAATTTATTGCCATTAGATTTAACCATGGCCTTCAGATGACTCCGGAATCTCCTGCAACTCTTCTGGACGGTGTCCTTGTTTAAGTTGATAAATACTGCCATGATCATTGTCTTCAGTTCATCATTTGTGTTGTAAGAAGTTTTGTTAGCCTTTCGCTCAACTGCACCCCATATATAATAATGAAGGCGGTGCAGTCTGCGGAATAAGACGACCAGATATGAGGTGATGGGGTTGCAGGAATTGACGACTGTGTTCTCCTTTTTTTTTTGTAGCAGGGTGCAGATACCTGTTGCCAGAATAGTGCTGCCCTGGTTCGATATTGCCTGTTTGGAGACGATCTCCTAGATGTAGGACTCCGTGTTGAGGATGAGGCCCTGTCGGAAGATGAAAGTGGAAACGTTATCAACACTAGTAGTAATCAAGCCTTGTGAGGGGAAATTGAGTGATCGATTCACTTTGAGAAGTCATAGATAGTTGTGCTAGCTCGTAGTCACAAGTCATCGTGACCGAGGGTTTGTGTATCCTGGCCTTGTTCAGATTGTTGTTCACGCGCTCTCACCCCGTAACTGTAACTAAAGTCCGCACAGAATAGTTGCAGTATAAACCAGAGGTGTGCTCTGTGGTTGTTGAACAAGCACAAGTGTGCCTGAGCAGGCGTCTGCAATGGGGATTAGTTAGCCGATCTTATAGACAGCCATCCTAGAATATTAGTGGCCAGCTATTAGAAAAATATATTTATATCACTTCTGTGGAGTTTGTGGTGGTTATGCACTATCTCGCAGAAACTATAATTAAAGTTTGCTCAACTAGTTGTAGCATAAATTACAGGTGGGTTCTGTCGGTGTTGAACAAACAAAAATGCCTCAGTAAATATCTAAGCACACTCAGTCAGTTAAGTGTCATACGTGATACACACTTTGGGCGGTCATGTCTCGAAAGAAACATGACTGATTGGGGAGAAGATTATCCAGTAGTAGGTTGCTATTGCTTACTACGGTAGACTGGTTGCCAGCCAGGGATATAAAACTTAAGCTGTCCTGTTATTTGACTCATAGATAGAAGCAGAAGAGATGTATTATATTACGTAGTAATTAGTGGGGAATCAGTTTATTAGTTCATAATAGAAAACCAATCCCCAACTTTATGACCAGCAGAAGCCTTGAACATGATTCCAACTATTATATTCAGTCAGTCAGTTAAGTGCCATACGTGATACACGCTTTGGGCGATGATGTGAGAAACACAAGACCGACTGGGCAAAAGATTATCATGCAGTAGGTTGCTATTGCTTTCTGCGGTAGATTGGTTGCCAGCCAAGGCTATAAAACCCAATCTGTCCTATTATTTAACCCATAACTGGAGGAAAGAGGCGGATTAATACCTTTCCTAAGGGTATTTGTGCGTAAGTGAATGCAAGGAATTCAACTAGAACTCGACTCCCCGATTTATTAGCCAGCCATTTATTTATATATATATATATATATATATATATATACATACAATACAAAACTCTAGAAAAAAAAACCGTTCGTGTGAAACCGCGGTAGGTGGTTGCTCAATTCAGATTTTTGTATTGTATTCTGCTCTACTTTCGTACTTTCGTGTCAAGCACTTAGCTCTTAAGTTTAGTCTTGGATTTTTTTTCTTTCAAACGAGCACTAGACATATTGTTCTTGTGCGCTGTTTGTTTCTTTTTTTTTTTCTCCCCTTTTATTTAACCCACGAGGGGGTCCTCGCCGGTTTAGAAGACGGTTTATATTACTGTTAGTTAGCATTATTTTCGGATATTTAGTCCGTTATTATTAGTGTTGACTTACTGTGATTAAGTTCATTACTATATATATATATATATATATATATATATAGTAATTTGTGTGTGTGTTTGTACATACGCATACCTATAATCAGTATTGCATATCCAAGAATTCATTCATTCATTCATTCATTCATTGCTGAATACTGAGCTCTACTGACGTCTGTACATGTGTATGTGTTTCTTTGCATATTTCTGACGAGATCCAAACCATCCAACTCTATTATAAATATCAGCTTTCACTATGACCGGCGGTGGTCTTCTGATCGATTAGCTACATCCATTCGATTAGCCATAATCTTGCTCTGCCATCTGAATAAATTTCACTGAACACACTGACAAGAAAGATGCAGACTGTCATTTACAGATTGAAAAAGACGGACAAATCTGGCATCAAGACACAAGACCACCCGGATTAATATCGGTTATCGATGACTGTTCATTTCTTTCTCTTGCAATGCATATAAACAAATAAATCTTCTAAATTTGGATAGTTCTATATATCTTTGTGTTAACGAAACTGGTTATAAACAACCGACAATTTGAAATGATTTATTTGAACATTATTTTTTATCGATACTCATATTTAAGTAGATATTCTGTTTATAATCAAACAGTATTATATATTTACTAGCAGTATAGCCCGACGTTGCTCGGGTGTAATGAAAGTTTTAAAACTAATCCATGGTCCTGGAGCTCAGACTCTTTGGACGTTGACACAAAAGACTAAGAACCAATAATTGTTTCCTGTTAAAGCGAAACCGTAGACTGAAAGAGAAATGAATGGATGTAAGTCAAATTTTGAAGTTTGGTGAAAATTGGATAAAAATTGTCGATTTGCATAAAGAACATAAAAACAGACACGCACACAAACATCTTGTCTTATATATTATCGATTTTCTGCACTATTGTGAGAACTGCAATCTTGAAACTTCTGAATATCGTTTCTCGTCTTTGTCTATGAGTGCATCAAATTTGATTAAAATTGGACCACTCCTTCTATAACCCGATTTTTTCGATTATCGATTTTCGATATTTATCGGCTATACCTCGACACAAAACCTAGCTAAAAACACTCGCAGACGCGTATAGTATAACTCTGTAAATTTTCAAGAAAAGCGGTTCAGCCGTTTCGGAGTCCATAGGCAATGGATACACACACACACACACACACACACACACACACACACACACACAGAGTTCCATTTATAAACAAGTTTAGATTAGATTAGATTTCTACCGGCCTGATTATTTACGATAAATGTTTGTTACGAAGATGTCATTCGGTAAGATTTAAACCTGCAAGTGATCTGGCGCGTCAAATTGTCGGTTGTTTATAACCAGTTTTGTTAATCTTCGTAACATGTTTACATTTATTGACATTACGATACATTTCAAAGCAGATATGGTTATTACCATGAATTAAAAAATTGTGCTATAGGCTTAATTTCACTTCGTTTAGACTGATCGTCTTTCGTGGTCGAGAGGTCTAAGACGCCCCAGATCACATGGTGGCTTCCTCTATGTGGATAATGGTCGCATGTTCGAATCCTGCCGAATGACACACATTTTCGTAACAAAAATTTATCTTAAATAATCAGGCCGGTAGAAATAAATATGATTTAAAAACAGAATATCTACTTAAATACGACTATCGATCAAAAATAATGTTCAAACAAATCATTTTAAATTGTCGGTTGTTTATAACCAGTTTCGTTAATCTTCGTTAATTTCCGTAAACAAATAAATCTTCTAAATTTTGATAGTTATATATATGTGTGTGTGTACGCGCACGTTTCTACTAAAGAAATCAGTCATGTAAGTGTCATATGGGATACACGCTTGGGCGATCATGTCTTGGAAGCGACATGACTAATAGTTGAATATTTTCTGCAATAGGTTGCCATTACTTTATGCGGTAGACTGGTTGCCAACCAAGGCTAAAGAACCTAGTGTGTCTTGCTATTTAACCCATAGCTAAATATAGAAGAGATGGATTAAAACTTTCCCCAAGAGTATTTGCGCGTAAGGGAATTCAACGAATTCAACTGAAATTCTAACTCGTCTTCTCGTTCCGAGCCGATATCCACTCCTCCACGGTGCACACCCTAAAGAAAAAAATCAAGATTGTGATAGAATTATTTATTTTTTACGCCTTATCAACTATTTGCAGGTTTTTTAAAGCAAGAAAATATTTTTATTTGTAAGAATCGTTGTATCTTTTGATATAATGGATTAGTAATAAAAGTCTTACTAATTAACCAATAGCTAGGGGAAAAGAGGTGATTTTTTTTACCTTTTTTATGGGCATTTCTGCGTGAGTATAGCATACTCAACCGGAATTTGAACTCGGTTTTTATCAACATTCAAGGACATGATACATCACATCACCAAATTTACAGTACCTGGTATTCCCATACGATCTTCAAACTAGGTACTGCCAAGGCTTGACATTGCTTAACTTCAGTGATCGTACTGGGATCTGGTGCTCAAAGCCGTGGTAGAAAGAACTTTAACCCTTCAGCAATGGTATAGATAAAGAAGAAACTTGAAGCAACAGAAATCTTGTTCTACAGATAGTACTGACGGAATACGTGAGCAACGTCGAAATTTTAGAGAAAATGGAAGCAAAAAGGAAACGAATACTAAACATCAAGAAAAAACAGATGAAATTTCTATGGCACATAATGAGAAAAGGTTTGGAAAGTATTATATTCGCAGGACAGATTGAAGGCAAGAGGGGCAGAGGAAAACAACGCATAATAGGCATCAAGTGCTCGAGTAAATGGATGGCGAAACAGTTTTGGATCAGTTAAGTGCCATACGTGAAACACGCTTGGGCGATCATGTCTCGAAAGAGACATGACTGACTGGGCAGAAGATTATCCCGCAGTAGGTTGTCATTGCTTTCTGCGGTAGACTGGTTGCCGACTAAGGCTATAGAACACAATCTGTCCTGTTATTTAATCCATAACTGGAAGGTAGAAACGGATCAATAACCTTTCCCAAGGGTATTTGTGCGTAAGTGAATGCAATGAATTCAACTGGAATTTGACAAAAAATATTATTGGTAGCTACAAGAGACAGGAAATTGCAGAAATCCATGAGGAGAAAAAAACCATACATTTTTTTTTTTTATAATCGTATCGCCCCAAGCATTATACCGCCACTGTAGTGCAAGGGGTTACATAAGAACGTTATCAGGAGTGACAGAATACAAGGGGTGTCAGGAAGCGGGTAGGAGAGGGATGAGAATACTGAAGAAATGAGATGAGAGCATGAGAGAGAGGATGCAAGTTAGTGAGATAGGAGATGGCTATTGACTTTACATTTAAATTCTTGGAGATTATAGCTGTCGGGGAAGCAAGTATACGAAAGTGAATTCCACAGACAAGAAGTGCGAGAAAAGAAGCTGATGAAGTAGAATCTGCGTTTACAATTTGATTTCACAATAAAAGGGTGGGACATAGTTGCTGATCTTGTGGCTCGAGTAAATTCGTATATAAGGGACACCAGTGAGCTAAGTTCATCAGAGCAGAAGCCGTGAAAGTACTTGTAGAAGAGGTACAGGGAAGCCACACTGTGCCGGTGAGAAAGTGTCTTTATCTGAGCTGTCAGGTTGGGATCGACCATATTACAGATTCTCTGTTGAATTTTGTCAAGGACCCCAAGGTGGATAGTAGGAGCACCCGACCAGATATGGCAGCAGTATTCAATGCACGGAAAAAATGCTATAAATGTCATTCTTGCTTCTTCTCGAAGTTCTGTTTGTCAACAGATTTGTGAATCAGGATAAATCAAAGGAAGTTACTCTGCCAACAAAAGGGATTTTCAAGGTGAAATCAAAACACAAAAGAGATAATAGCGATGAGTTAAATATTTACTGTATATCATTCTCTCTTATCATAGATTTTCGATTTACATCCTTTTATTCAAAATTTGTCTATGGTATAAAATAATTGACAATTTACATTTTCGTAAAGTACAGTCATTTTAAGAATAATATCATCAGAAATAATCATTTTAGGGATACATCTCTTCATTTCTTGGGTTCCAGGCATGACGGTCAACTGCATTCGGCGGCAAGGCTTCTGATTGGGAGATTGTGAGGAACATAGAACCAGCTCTTAATTGCTGTTGTTCTCAGGTCCACCCTGACCCGAAGTGGTAGCACCTGTTAAGGTCCCAGCTATGGGCAAATAGTTAACCCCCAAACTAAGGTAAACAATATGAATGTATAGAAATACACTGTTATGGAAATATATACATAAAATAGACTTTTATAGGAAAATGTACATTTTTAAGGAAAAATATTACCAACAAAACTTTTCTTTTAAGAGAAAATTATTACCATCACATATTTTTGAAAAAGCAAATATTTTCTGCAAAACATTTTTGAATACAAAACTAGAGGACATTTGCAGTTTTCTAAAAGAAAAAAAATTATTAAAATCTGACTAAATCAACTTTCTCACAATAACCGAACACTAAAAGTCAAATACCTTAAAACCCCACCTTTTTGGTATTAAATAACCCAACAAAGTTGATATGCCATTAAACAAAATTCAAACTTCATTTCTTTTTTCCTTTCTACGATTTTACAAACTACATCCATCTTTGATATATCCATCAAAAGATTTTGGTCATTTTTTTTTCACGTTATAAGACCCAACACCCACTCAATCTAGTGATTACTGGATGACGTTGTCTTATCGACGTAACAGAAGGTAATAAGTGCGCATTAAGAGTTTCTTTACGATAGATAACGGTGAAGCTTAGTCTTGAATAAGTTAAGATTATAATGATTGTGAAAGCGTCACTCGAGACGGCCATAGTTTTGCATATCGATATACTGAAATGGCGGAAAGTTGAAGCCATAAGAATTAGATGCAAAAACTTCATGGATCAATTATCAGAGAATACTGCTGTAACTTTACACTTTACACTTCATCATAATATCAAGAGATCTCACCGGAATATTCTGCGCGATCCCATTCACAAAATGTCAAGATTATAGCACCGATATTATACCCCTGCTAATGGGATAGCCACTTTTAGGAGTTATCATAAGGTGACGATCCCTGACTATAACACCGACCCCAAAAAATGTTTGGCTCCTGTAACATTAATAAAAAAAAAACAGTTCAAGAAAATACTAAGTTAAGTGATCTCGTGTCGTCTAGTGGGATAATCAAAGCTGTAGACCTGTCATAAACATTATGCCTAAGAGACATAAGCTTAGTCAAATGCGAGGGATAAAAACACATTTGGAGAAAATAGGATTACAAAGGCTGTTCGTTGATTAGCCAACATAGGACTAAGATAAGCTTGGTCACATACGAGGTCTAAGTGAGCCACTTGAAGAAGATAGGATTACAAAGGTTGTTCGTTGATTAGCCAACATAGGACTAAGATAAGCTTGGTCACATACGAGGTCTAAGTGAGCCACTTGAAGAAGATAGGATTACAAAGGTTGTTCGTTGATTAGCTAATATAACACTAAGATAAGCTTGGTCACATACGAGGTCTAAGTGAGCCACTTGAAGAAGATAGGATTACAAAGGTTGTTCGTTGATTAGCTAACATAACACTAAGATAAGCTTGGTCACATACGAGGTCTAAGTGACCCACTTGAAGAAGATAGGATTACAAAGGTTGTTCGTTGATTAGCCAACATAGGACTAAGATAAGCTTGGTCACATACGAGGTCTAAGTGAGCCACTTGAAGAAGATAGGATTACAAAGGTTGTTCGTTGATTAGCTAACATAACACTAAGATAAGCTTGGTCACATACGAGGTCTAAGTGAGCCACTTGAAGAAGATAGGATTACAAAGGCTGTTCGTTGATTAGCCAACATAGGACTAAGATAAGCTTGGTCAGGTCAATTACGAAGGCTCTAAGTGAGCCACTTGAAGAAGATAGGATTACAAAGGTTGTTCGTTGATTAGCCTAACATAACACTAAGATAAGCTTGGTCACATACGAGGTCTAAGTGAGCCACTTGAAGAAGATAGGATTACAAAGGCTTGTTCGTTGATTAGCCAACATAGGACTAAGATAAGCTTGGTCACATACGAGGTCTAAGTGAGCCACTTGAAGAAGATAGGATTACAAAGGTTGTTCGTTGATTAGCTAACATAACACTAAGATAAGCTTGGTCACATACGAGGTCTAAGTGAGCCACTTGAAGAAGATAGGATTACAAAGGCTGTTCGTTGATTAGCCAACATAGGACTAAGATAAGCTTGGTCACATACGAGGTCTAAGTGAGCCACTTGAAGAAGATAGGATTACAAAGGCTGTTCGTTGATTAGCCAACATAGGACTAAGATAAGCTTGGTCACATACGAGGTCTAAGTGAGCCACTTGAAGAAGATAGGATTACAAAGGCTGTTCGTTGATTAGCCAACATAGGACTAAGATAAGCTTGGTCACATACGAGGTCTAAGTGAGCCACTTGAAGAGGATAGGATTACAAAGGTTGTTCGTTGATTAGCCAACATAGGACTAAGATAAGCTTGGTCACATACGAGGTCTAAGTGAGCCACTTGAAGAAGATAGGATTACAAAGGTTGTTCGTTGATTAGCTAACATAACACTAAGATAAGCTTGGTCACATACGAGGTCTAAGTGAGCCACTTGAAGATAGGATTACAAAGGCTGTTCGTTGATTAGCCAACATAGGACTAAGATAAGCTTGGTCACATACGAGGTCTAAGTGAGCCACTTGAAGAAGATAGGATTACAAAGGTTGTTCGTTGATTAGCCAACATAGGACTAAGATAAGCTTGGTCACATACGAGGTCTAAGTGAGCCACTTGAAGAAGATAGGATTACAAAGGCTGTTCGTTGATTAGCCAACATAGGACTAAGATAAGCTTGGTCACATACGAGGTCTAAGTGAGCCACTTGAAGAAGATAGGATTACAAAGGTTGTTCGTTGATTAGCTAACATAACACTAAGATAAGCTTGGTCACATACGAGGTCTAAGTGAGCCACTTGAAGAAGATAGGATTACAAAGGCTGTTCGTTGATTAGCCAACATAGGACTAAGATAAGCTTGGTCACATACGAGGTCTAAGTGAGCCACTTGAAGAAGATAGGATTACAAAGGTTGTTCGTGGATTAGCTAACATCTTCTGGCCACATTTAGACTTTCTTTTAAATAGATTGTATGTAATATTTTCATGAACTCCTACTGAAGTAGAACAGGAAAACAAGAAAATCATCGATTTTAAGAAGACGGAATGTATGCTTATCAGCAAAAATAATAGTTCAGAATACAAACTGAACATAACAAAATCAAGAAAGTACCAACATTTAAATAACTAGGAAAATATTTAACGGAAAACACGACACGGAAATCCGATGGCGCATTGGAATAAGGAAAATGCTTTCGAAAAAGATAAGCAATGTATTAAGGAACATGAAGAAATGTCCTTAAAAATGAATAAAGAGTACTAAATATCAATCCTTTTCTACATTAGTGCTAGCATGTTGGATAATCTTTGCATAAATAAAGATACTTGAGGCAACAAATGTGGTTCTACAGAAGGATACTGAGAATACCATAACCTGAACATGTTATTAACTAGAACGTTTTAGGGAAAATGGAAACAAATAAGACTTATACATATCGTCAGAAAGAAACGGTGTAAATTTCTAGGAAACATGAGGAGGAAAAAAGAATTTGGGAATTTGACACGCACAGGGCATACCGAAGGCAAAATGGATAGAAAAAAGCATCAAATAAACTACCTACGATCTTGTGTAATTTGTTAGCAAAATAAAAAGACAGAAAAGCCCAGATCGCCCACATTCTAAAGGGACGCAACACACGAAATTAGAGAAATATTCTGCGCTTTTTAAAAACCCTTTAATGTAGAAACATAGCCTCCAGCACAGAACAGTTTCAATTTAACATACAAGTGATTACTTTGTTTAAAGAGAAAAATCTCAAAATACAACTCGGACTTTATTTTTTTATTAAAGGTGTCTATACTATGTGAATTGTTAGGCGACGAGCAGTGAGAATTTTTATTTTTTATTAAAGGTGTCTATACTATGTGAATTGTTAGGCGACGAGCAGTGAGAATTTTTATTTTTTATTAAAGGTGTCTATACTATGTGAATTGTTAGGCGACGAGCAGTGAGAATTTTTATTTTTTATTAAAGGTGTCTCTACTATGTGAATTGTTAGGCGACGAGCAGTGAGAATTTTTATTTTTTATTAAAGGTGTCTCTACTATGTGAATTGTTAGGCGACGAGCAGTGAGAATTTTTACAAGGGATGAAGTTCATTTTGTCGACAAACAGGGAACCTCTGGTGGCACAGAAAGAAAGCAGGAACGGAATCACTCTGCTTCTATTGATTTCAGTAGCTGGCTCGTTGTTTTTAATACAGCGTCACAATTGAAACCACGCAGACATATATAAATAGGCTACCGCAATATATGGACAGAAACTGCAAGGCCTTCACTTTGCAGACTTGATACGGTCCAAAATCATCGTCCTTGTGGGAATCATTTTCCACGCTACAACCTTTTTTCTCACAGTGGAAATGTCGCAAGATTCTCCATGCTCTGTCGCTATTTCCATGATATGTGCTAAAACAAAGTATATTAGTTCGAACAGTTCTCCCCTACATGACTAAGACTCTTCATGCTGTGCAGATTGTTGTGAACCCCTTCTCATTCCCTACCTATTCCAATGGTGAGATGTAATTTCCACTCGAGCATCTTCTTCCCACAAACCGCTGCTTTGTGAAACCGACTCCCAAAAGGATACTTTCCGGATAACTAAAATTTTTACCTGTTGACATTTATGTCCATCCGTTATATTCCCCATGTATTCGCCATAAACCGTGTCTCTTACCTTCTACCTGTAGTGACTTTTGTGCCTTATACAGGGTGAACATTACTGTTTTATATACATAAAGAAAAAGTGCGGGAAGCTGTGAACGTTTTGTTTAAAGTGTAGATCTATTATTATTACTTGCTTTTTGTATAATATATTAAGCGTCTATAATGCTATTTGTGTCGCTACACGTGTTTCGAGTCCAAAAGTTGACTCTCTTCAGGTGAATACACATGTGACTCTATATATTGATATCTGTTTGACTTTCTTACAACCGAAATTACCGTGTATATATATATAAAGTGGTCGGTGAGCAGGTCATAGTTTGTGCCTGTTTGTTTGGTTTTTTTTTGTTTTTTTGTTTTGTTTTATTTTAGTTTTTTTCACTCGTTAAATCGCTTCTGTTTTGGGAATCATTCACCTTTCCTTGTCCAGAAAAAAATTTTACACTAACTTGTGGAATTTGATTTCGTCTTTATACTCCAAAATTGTTTTCAGCGATTTTGATTCAATTCTACGCGTCATCTAGTTCTTTTTGTTGCTTTAGGAATACTATTTTTTGCAATGATTCGTGAATTTTTTTTAGCGCGTTTGAAATTATGTGTGCGTGTTAGGTTTTTCATGTTTTGTTGATGGAAGGCTTGTATTTTTTTCTAAATATTTCTTCCTGCATCATGAGTGTCATAATCTGCCACTTCCATGGAAAAGGCTTAGACGAACTACACTACTTAGTTCTACCATTTCTAACCTTCAGGGCTAGGAACCGCCATGCTATGTGCATATCAACAAACCACCCTCAATTTCTCCATATTACATTAATGAGAAGTAAGTTTCACTCGACCAGCTTCTTCCGTGGACCATTTATCTGTGAATCCAACTCTGAAGAGGATATTTTCCCGATCACTACAATATTAACTGATTCATGTCTATGGTTAACTGTAATGTTCCCAACATATCTGCATAAACTGTGCCTATTACACTTTAACCCACTACCTAGAGTGTCACTCGGGCCCTGTAAATGTTGGACCTTACTAAAAAACAATAATGAAAAATAATTCTAACTTCACCTAAAGTTAGCCAATGTACACGTTTAACTCGAATAATATAATTGTTTGACTGCATATCATTTGTTGACCTTCTAAGGTCAGTTTCACATAGTCTATGTCCCAAGTAGATATTCTGTGAGTCATCGTACCAAATGTTATGTTAACGGGCTTAGTCACTTGAGCGTGTGCGTAGCACAATCACACAAACGGAAACCTCTATTATTAGTATAGATTTATACTAATATCGAAATATCGATTCTTCATCACTAGGTCGGGAAAGAATAGATTGTTTTATAGCTAACAGCGTTTGGGCTACACAGGACGAGAAGGATGGAGTCTGAAGTATTTTTAACAATTCTCATTCTGACTTCCAATCGGATATAAACATAATAATAATAATAATAATAATAATAATAATAAACCTTATTTTTAGCTCTAATAAGATATATCCATGTTGAAGATTACGTTTTTCCACACCGTTCTTTAAAGTTTGTATGTTTAATGCTAACAATACAATTGGCCAGATCTTTTATAGCTAATAATAACTTTCGCTTGAATTTGTACACAGATTTAGTTTTATATCTTTTCATTCTGTTCCAAAAGTGAAAGCAACGGAGCATGTGCGCACAAAAGCGGAAATTGCTATCAAATACGATTCGATGAAAAAAAGAATTGACATGTTTAATTCATGCCTGTAGCCATAATGGACGTGACTTGAATGTACTTGCCGAATTTGTATATTAATACTGTCAGTAAAATTCCGATATTAGTTTTGTCTATTTTTTTGACTGACTCTGGTGGAGATTATGGTAAAAACCAAAGCGCTAATGATGACACTACTTAGCGTTGGCTCAATAGTTGTTTTTCTAAATGGATATATTGATATTATACCTGACAAAGATATGGGATTTAAATATAGAGGTGACTAGTTCAAATAATAGTGTCTGAAGTAAAATCCGTACTTGTGATAATGCATATTGAAAACATTGATAATTGTGGGCAAGGTCAAATAATTTCAATAATAATGTGATAATCTGTAAGACTGAGGCGTGGTAAGATCATGAAAATAACCCGAACCGTAGCGATAATTTCTCTTTGGTATTTACCGACATTTATACTCATTTCATTGCGACCCGATATGCACAAAAGGCGGGCCAATATTAGATGTATTTCCACAACAACAATAACAACAAAATACAAATTAAATATCTTCAAAATTTATATCTTTGTTCCATCTTAAATTTACAGATTGCGATGGATACATTGTCGTCTAAATTACGTAACACATTAAAGTAACATTGACACATCGTTTTAACAAATATTTTTACCACTGTCCTGTTATTTGACCCATATTTAATCCGCCTCTTTCCTCCAGTTATGGGTTAAATAACGGAACAGATTGGGTTCTATAGCCTTGGTTGGCAACCAGTCTACTGCAGAAAGAAATAGTCATTGGCTGCAACGACCTCCAGATAACCTTGGAATCGCCTGTAACTCTTCTGAATGGTTTCCTTGTTTAAGCTGTTGAATCCTTGCCTTCAGTGTATCCTTGGTATCACAAGGAGTCTTGTTGATTTCTCGCTCAACAGCATCCCACACATAATAATCAAGGGGTTTGAAATCTGGGAAGTTAGGTGTCCCGATGTCAAGGGTGATGTGGTCGCAAAAATTGTCCGACAGCCATGACTAGGTACTGTTTGTGTGGTCTGGTGCAGATTCTTGTTACCAGATTTAGGGTTTTCCGGCAGCTACCCTTTAGACCCAAGGCAACACTACTTCCTCAAGGCACTTGATATAGGCCCCCATATTGTGTCTGAAGTCCTCACAGAAAATTTCGGGAGTTCTTTTCTTATCAGAGTGAGTTTTTTTCGAGCTGTCATTCCTTCGTAATCATTATTAGACTCATCCAACTCTTTCCGAATCTTTTGCACTTTCTTCAAATTGACACAAAAACACTCTTAAATCTTCGTATTGGTGCTTCCGGTGCGAGTGCCAAGCTGTACAGCATGCCATTCCTAAATTTCTGGTGGGGTGATTTGCACCATTGTGCTTATTTTTTTTACACAGACGATGTCCAACTGATCCGTTTATACTGTGCAGTCGACCGAATCAAAAACAACGAGCTCATGCGAAATTAAAAATATAAGGTAGCGACAATTTATCTATTGCACACTGTACATTTTTATATTTTTTCTATAAGTATTCGTAATTAATAGCTGTGTGCAAAAGTTTCCGGCAGAAAGGACTGGTTTACAACAGTTTCATCATTTGATAATGGTAGTAACGTAATCTCCGCTGGTTCTCAGTGGAAGTAAAATAAATTTAACATTGTCATCAGAATGGATCCTAACTCTGTATTATACTTTTGGTCATGCATTGGCCGCTTAGTAGGCAGGTGTTGTTTTATAGGTGGTTGCATTTATTTATAGTAGCGTTATAATTATGGTTTGGGGGCTTTTTTTTTTTTTTAAACGTGTTTGTTTCCCCATTTGTTTCTAAGTATTCTAAGCTTAAATTGGAATTACTTTTTTTTAAGTCCTTTACATATTTAACTAGCAGTTTAGCCCAGTTTCACTCAGGTAGTTTAAAGAATAATAAGAATAAAAAACATATGATGAATTTACATAGAAAATATTTACACAAGGTCCACCCTCGTCGCTTTTATAGCTTTTGATAACAATGAAGAATGTCTCTATTGGATTAGAGTGGGAGGGGGAGTGGCAACATATATAGATAATATAAAGTGGGGTGATCGATTCTATATTATAACTATACATAAACTTTGACTTTGTGGGGTGATAATATATATATTTTACCCTTAATTTTGACTTTCTGAAAAATTTCAAGGTGTCGTAAGCGTTCTATAATTTTATCTCCATCTGAGCGCAATTCCCGTCGAGCTTGACTGCAAAATGCAGACGCTAAGTGGAATCTGTCTGTCTGTCGTCAAATATTTCTTTAGTTGGTAGATAATCTTAATTGGATTTGCTAAAAAAATAAGAATTTTCCTAAATTTAATTCATAAGGACTTCAAACAACCCCTGCGCTTATAGCTGATATTACTGAATGTTGGATTTTTATTATTAATGGCTTCATTATTTTAATCTTTTTTTTTTTTTTTACATAGAGAACACACACACACACATATATATATATATATATATATATATATATATATATATATATTCATTGGTTGTTTAATTACTTAGTTTTGGGTCATAAAAAAATTAGACCAGTACACATTTGTATTAAAATGTGCTCAATACAATTATTTGTAGAATCTTTGAATATTCTTCATTTGTATACTGGTTATTACGCGACCTAGGTTTCTACCATGTGGTGTCTTCAGGCGATCTGCAATATTGCAAATCGCCTGAAGATAGCAGATGGTAGAAACCTAGGTCGTGTAATAACTAGTTTACAAATGAACAATATATATATATATATATATATAATTCTCAGCCAGGTCCAGGCAGGATTTTAAAAAAATCAGTTGTTCTTTCAGATTTTGGGTAATGCGTCTGATCGAGAAACATTCAGCACCTGAATACTTAATGTTAATAGTATATATTTGGAAGGTGTGGAAAATGTCTTGAAACCTTCCTTGGGTACATTTTGTTAAGGGTGGTCTTCTAATCAATAACTCCAAAGTCAGGTGTTCGTTTTGTGTTAAAAATGTGCTATCCACAGTGAAAGCTAATAATTTTTTTTACCTGAACAAAAGAAAAACGTTATTGACTTTTCCTGCAGTCCAAGATATCAGCTGTAAAGTTCTCCCCGAAAGCCGTAACATGTATTTGTTTATGAAGGTTATCACAGTGAGCTTAGTAAAATAAAAGAAGGTAAAGAAGGTGTTGGGCATTACCTATTTATTATTCATTAATATTTCCAGACAAGTCTCATTTTCAGAATGATAGGGGAGTTTGATTTCACGTTCGGTCGTGGTGCGTGCCTTTCAAAGAATGGTCATCTTTCGATGCGGTCAACGTATAAAGTAAAGCAGTTAGATATTACATCAAACTGTAAAACGGCGCCCACTATCACTTTATCAAAGATGCATAAACGCCAAATCCTATTATCGGTCAAGGCACACATATATAAACCATACACACACATTCATACATGCACAAACACGCTTACAGGCAGACACACTCACTACAATTAACAGCAGCAGTAACAGCGAAAGGTGACCATTCGTTGAAAGGCACGGTCCGCCAGCGGACGTGAAATCAAGCTCTCCTATCATTATGAAGATGAGACTTTGATCTCGAAATATTAATGAATAGTAGGTAATACCCACCACATTCTTTACCATCCTTTATTTTACTAAACCCGTTGTGATAGCCTTCAAAATCCCTACCCATACATCTAATGTACACAATGCTTCAAGAAAATTACAAAACTCTTATTCCTTTGTTTATTTTTTAGCACAGGTTTATTTTTTATTGGAAAGGAAAACTATTCATTCCGTTATCTAAACTTCGGTAAGTCTGAAATCATTCTATATCAAACAAATGTCGGATAAAATCATGTTGTAGTCCAATAAGACCAACGAGATTGTTTGTCATCTGAATAGCAAAGATCTGTTTTTCTTTTATTAGTTTTTTTTTCTTCTGATTGTAATCAGGATTAAGTCTTTGATATGCATTCATGTCATTTTCAACGTTGAAATTGATGATTCTTTTCTCAAAGACATTGATTTGTTTAAGTCGGCAAAAGTGTATTTCTAATGTGATTTGCTTATATTTGCTAGGTGGTCATCGAAATTCAAAAATTATAACTCTCTTTCTCTCTCTCTCTCTCTCTCTCTCTCTCTCTCTCTCTATACATTCTAAGCACGACGAAGGCCTTTTTAAAAGACATTTGTGAACCTAGATTATTTGACCAGATTTTAGAAAATTAACCGTACTGAAAAATGTTGTATACTTATTTGCACACACACACATATATATATATATATATATATATATATATATATATATATGAGAGAGACAGAGACAATATTCATCTGACGAGTTTCGTAATTTAGGATTTCATTTGAATAAAATGGTTACACATACGCATGAAGACAGAGACCGAAATTTTAAACTTTTAATTTTTTTTTTTTTTTTTTTTTTTTTGTGGGGGAGGTATATAGTCAATGTGCGTTGCGATGCAGTGTATATCGTCTCAGAATGAGAAATGAGAGCCGAGTTCGAATTCTAGTTGAATTCGCTGCATTCACTTACGCGCAAATACCCTTGGGAAAGTTATTAATCCGCTGCTTTTTCCTCAAGTTATGGGTTAAATAGCAGGACACACTGGGTTAGCTTAATTGGCAAGCAGTCTACCGCAGAAATTAATGGCAACCAATTGTGGGAAAATCTTCTGTCAAGTCAGTTGTCTCTTTCGAGACATGATCGCCGAAGCGTTTATCACGTATGGCACTTAACTGACTGATATAGTCTTGCCAATTTTATTTAGTTTCGTTATTTTGTTCATATTTTTATTACATTTGCTTTTTATATTTTTTCTCTTTGTTATTAATTTAAACTGACATTTTTTTTAGTATACAAACATGTATATATCTCACACACATATATATATATTGTTTAATTACTTAGTCTTTTGGTCATAATAAAATTAGTCCAGTCCACTGTCAGTTAAGTGCTATACGTGATACACGCTTGGGCGATCATGTCTCGAAAGAGACATGACTGACTGGGCAGAAGATTATCCCGCAGTAGGTTGCCACTGCTTTCTGCGATAGACTGGTTGCCGATCAAGGCTATAGAACCCAATCTGTCCTGCTATTTAACCCATAACTGGAAGGAAGAGACGGATTAATACCTTTCCCAAGGGTATTTGCGCGTAAGTGAATACAATGGATTCAACTGGAATTCGAACTCGGCTCCCCGGTTTCTCGTTCCGAGCCGATATCCACTGTACCACACAGCTGTATTAAAAAGTGCTCACTACAATTATATTGCAGAACTTTGAATATTCTTTATTTGTAAACGAGCTATTACGCGACCTAGGTTTCTACCATGTGGTGTTTTCAGGCGATTTGCAATATATATATATATATATATATATATATATATATATATATATATAGATATTACTATAATAAAGAAATGGATTCTTACATTTTTTAATGATATTAGAACGTAAGTCTATGCAATGAACTTGAACTCAGATCTCTGATTACTCAATCCGTGCTGGTATTCACTACAACTTTACCCCCAACTATGAGTAAATACCAGGACAGACTGGACTCTATAGCCTTGGGTGGCAACCGGTCTAGGATAAGGATAACTGAATTCAAAACCTGCAGATAGTTGTTTGAAAACCTTGTGGCATACTGTGCAACAGTTCTCAGTATTCGGCTCTTCCCAAAAGTGTGGTTGGTTCTGCACAAGCCTTCATCATTATAATCAAATAATATGTGCGGATAGTCTGGTTGTTGGTTTTTAGAACTGAGCAGCTTTGCTCTCGTACGTCGTAAAACGACGGAAGAGTTACCATATTGGTCGTAAAATGGTAATTGTATAGTACAGGATAGAAATCTCCATAGAATAGGTGATCTAATTTTTGGAGGGGAACGCGTGTGGTGATTGCATGCGTTAAATAGGACAATAAACTGCATCCACCAACAACACCTCTGATTG
Organism: Ascarosepion bandense; assembly: GCA_037127315.1. Lineage (NCBI taxonomy): Eukaryota > Metazoa > Mollusca > Cephalopoda > Sepiida > Sepiidae > Ascarosepion > Ascarosepion bandense. The sequence continues at coordinate 2,795,974 of JBBBDQ010001045.1, forward strand.
GGAGGTTGTGAGATGCATGGAACCACCTCTTAATTACTGTTGTTCTCAGATCTACAGTGACCCGGACTGGTAGCACCTGTTAGGGTCCCAACTATGGGGAAATAGTTAACCCCCAAACAGGGGTCAAAACACTATGAAAGTATAAAAATACGCTTTTACAGATATATATACATAAAAATACTTTTATAAAAAAAATATTACCAACAATAAATTTTGAAGAAATTATTACCTTGACACATTTTTGTAGAAAAAAAATATTCACAGCAAAACATTTTTGAATACAAAACTAGAAGACATTTTCAGTTTTCTAAAATAAAAAAAAAATTTTTTTTCATTAAAATCTGACGAAATCAACCTTCTCGTTATAATCAAATATTAAAAAGAAATACCTTAAAACACCATCTTTTTGGCATTAAATAACCCACAGACGTTGATATGCCGTTAAACAAAAGTCAAATTAAATTAAAAGTAAGACAATGTCTGTAGTTGAATCGACGGGACATTAGTGAATAGGTTTTCCTTATCTTGGCAGGCTAGAAGGCTTTCATTTGGCTTGTTAAACTATAGATTATAGAGTTATTGGCTAGGGGTTTGAATACTGTATTTACTGGGTAGATATGGAAGTGTCAAATGGTGTAACGTTTTTGATGAGTGATATACAGAAGTTAAAGTTACTAAAATTAAGGGACGTAACGGAGGCGTGTGTGTCATATTGACAGTTTACTCTTTCTCCTTCGAAAGAGCATCTGCTTCTCACACTTCTTCGTATATATAAAGCTTCATCTTTCTCTCTCCCTTTTTATCTTAGATGCACACTTTGATTTCTCTCTCTCTCTCTCTCTCTCTCTCTCTCTCTCTCTCTCTCACACACACACACACACACACACACACACACACACACATCTTGATCTCTTAAATCTTCTCTTTCTAATACAAGTTTACATCTCTTGCTCAAAAACTGTTACATATCTGTCCCTTCCATATGGCAGTAAATGCTGGCCAATCTCTTTAAAATAGAAGAGGCGTGAAGGAACAGAAATTTTATTCTAGAGAAGGATACTGAGGAAACTATGCAGGGATATCATAAGAGTAACGACAAAGTTTTAAAGAAAAATGGAAACAAAAAGTAAACTTTTACTCAACATCAGAAAGAGGCAGTTGAAATTTCTAGGATACATAATGAAGTACGCAGGCTAGGAAAATCTGATGCTCACAGGACTTGAGAGGAAACAACGCATAACATAGTGAACATTAGTAAATGGATGGCGGAACAGGGTTTAGGAAAAATAATAAAAAGACAAAACTTTATTTAACAAAATATAACATGAGTGCGCATAAAGAAGAAAACTTCAATTTTTCTCCCTCTCTGTGCTTTTCCTCTCTTTTTTCTTTACTCTCTCTCCCATACTCACACACACACATATATATATATATATATATATATATATATATATATAATGTATATTTTATAAGCGTTTCACCCCGAGCAAGGCATGTCACTGCCACTACTGCGCAGGGGGCTACATAGAGTGGAGAAAGGATGATTAAATATAGGAAATGTCAGAGGGTGGGTGATAGGCGGGTAGGGATACCGAGAATGAGGGTTGGGTAGATGAGTGTTCTGAGAATAATTGAGAGTTAGTGATAGGTGTCTATTGACCCTACATTTAAACACCTGGAGATTGTAGCTGTCGGGAAAGCAGACTGTGAAGGGAGTTCCACAGGCGGGAAACGCGAGAATATACATGTAATATTAAATTTACATCTCTCTCTCTCGGCTATACATTTTATATGCCTATCTTCCTTCGTTGCATTCACTTACGCATAAATAACCTTGAGAAATGTAAATCCGTCTCTTCCCTCCAGCTATGGGTTAAATAACAGAAAAATTGGGTTCTATGACCTTGGCTGGCAACCAATGGCTACCGACTGCGGAATAATATTCTGCCCAGTCAGTCATGTCTCTTTCGAGACGTGTTCACCCACGCGTGTATCATGTATGGCACTTATTCGTCAATTCTCTCCTCTCTCTCTCCCCCTTGATTCTTTCTCTCCCCCTCTCTCTCAGCTATACACTATATCTTTCTCGTGCCCCATTTCTTTCTTAATCTCTCTATTTCTCTAAAACATAAACCTTTCTCTCTCTCTTTCTGATATATATTTTATCTCACTCACTCTCTCTCAAATATATACCTTTCTTTCTATCTCTTAGATATATCCCTCTTTCTCTCTCTCTCTCTCGTTCTTTCAGATATTCATTTTTATCTATCTCACTCGCTCACTTTCAAATATACACCTTTCTCTCTCTCTTTCAAATATAACACAACTCTCTCTCTCTCTCTCAGATGTACACCTTTCTCTCTCTTTTTCAGTCTCTCTTAGATATACCTTTCTCTTTGTATTTCAAGCATACAACCTCTCTCTCTCTCTCTCTCTCTCTCTCTCTCTCTCTCTCTCTCTGATACACACATTTATATATTTCTTTCTTATTAACTGACACACTTGATTTGTCGCTGAAAAAAAAGAAACGTCTAAAAAATTCAGATTCGTTGGGGAGAGGGTGAATAGACAAGTGTCATTTCATCATCTCTTATCGACTGTCTGTAATCCGCCCACTTCATCGAAATCAGAAGGACAGAAATAGTGCCTACCCAATCAAGTCGAAAATAACGACCGAGCAGTCTTTCCTTAGTTACAATACATTCATCCTCTTCCAACCTGATCTGACTGATCGAACCTGCGACTATCATTCATTACTGACCAAACTTGATGCAATGAATAATTCCTATTGGACATTAGCCGCTTTACTTTACTAGATACAAACATAAAAACAAGAAATATGTCTTAGAAATTGAAATCTTTAAGATAATTACGCAAGAATGGATTCGTTATATCGACGCCTCTATTTTTGCTCGATGCTTAGCCAGAAGAATTATTTACAAAAGTTTCAAACTGAAACAAATAATTTCAGTCTAAGAAACGGTGCTTTGATCTTTATATTCATTACGCGTGGATATAAAAAATGGTAATAATAGACATTACTAGTGTTCGATTAGTAGACGCAAGTGTTCACCTGACAACAGTTTATTGATTAGAATAGAAATATCTACTGGGTTAAAATCTCCCAGGCCTGATAAGCGAGACCGATAGGCATTAATTGCCAACGAGAATAACAGAAAAGAAACAAATAGAAAAGACTTTTTTTAGCAAAATCATTACAAGGACAGTGTCCAATTCGAATAAAAATACATGTATGTCTCGTTAATATAAAAATCATTCCTTATACAGCTCTTGACAGAATTTGTGGAGGGCCGTATTCAAAAAATAAGGTTTGGTCTGGCACAAGACAACCGTACTAGTTCAATAGTTCGGATTTATCTATGCACATTAAGATTCCCTGTTAAAGGTATTTTGATAAATTTGAATCTTTTTTCTGAGTATCACTCAGTTATGTGTCATACGTAAAACACGTTTAGGCGATCATGTCTCGAAAGTGACATGACCGACTGGGCAAAAGATTATCCTGCAGTAGGCTGCCATTACTTTCTGCGGTAGACTGGTTACTAGCCAAGGCTATAGAAACCAATTTTTTCTGTTTTTTTTTTTTTTTTTTTTTTTTTAGCCATAACTGAAGGGAAGAAACGGATTAATACCTTTTTAAGGGTATTTGCGCATAAGTGAGTGCAAGCAATTCAACTAGAATTTGATCTCGGCTCCCGGATTTCTCGTTCCTAGCCGATATCCACTGCACCACAATACACACGAAATTTTATTATACCCACTGAAACATTGTTTCCATATATGTTCCGAAACAGAGCAAGGAGTAACGAAAAGAAATATATATATTCTCGAGACAGTAAATCGAATAAAAAAAGACTAGTTTTCGTTCCTCACGCTTCAGAGATTGATCGAGGACAAAAAAGAGGGTGCACAGTGACTAAAATAGGGGAAAGATACATAAAAGCGATATACACCCGCGTACACAAAATTTGCATATGAGCATCACGGGCAAATTGAATTTTAATCTAAAAGACTTCTTCTCCTACGTGCCTTGTTCTTTCAGGGCGTAGGCAATCATGGCTTTCCACGTCTTCCTATCCCTTATGGCTCTTAGCACGCTTTCTCCTGTAACGACTCGCAGCCCCCGTTCTCCCATCAACCTGCTCAGGCCCTTCAAATATGTTATCCGCTGCGTTCCTCTGTCTCTTTTTCCCTCTATCTGACCTGTTAGTATCAGGTTCTCCAAGACCTTCCTTCATCATGCCCCCAGGAACTTCAGTTGTCTCTTCCTGATGTTCAGTATTAATTTCCTTTTCGTTCCATTCTTTCTAAATCCTCGTCATTGCTTACATGCTCGGTCCATGATGTCCGCAGCACCACATTTTAGCTGCTTCAAATTTTCCCTTCATCCTTGTTGACCTGAAAGACACTCCTGTTAAAAAAAAGTGATGGCTGTAAAGATTTAATAATTGAAAGATTTCAAATTCAAGTGAAAGCTCAAAAGTCCTTGTGATAGAGGCCGGTACACTGAGAGTCATTTATTAGATGCTCAGCTATCGTCGAATCGTATCTATTGGTGCGCCAATACAAATTATCTCATTATTTTATCATTTATTAAGTTTCTATTTTTTCTTCAGAATATAAAAAATATACTCTTACTTGAAGCTAAGGCTTAACAGATTAATTTCTAAAGTTTTCAATTTTATTAAGACATTTTTTTTATTTTCTTAAATAGGTAATGCCCTATGAAAGGCAGTAAAGCCACTAAGACACAAGGGGTTACAGGATGGGAAAACATAGGAAAAGAAACTAGCGTGTGAAAGTATGAGAAACGAAAACATTTTGAAGGAGGAAGAATAAACAGGATTAATGTAGAAGATAACGATTGACATTTCGTCAACCATCGCGGATCGGTCCAAGAACTTTTACCAGTGGTAATGAACGGATTTTCCCTTAAAAGAGGCCCATGCCATCAGCGCCTGTTCGAATTTAAACCAATCCAAACCACAAGCGGGATCACTATATACAATCCATCGCTAAAAATACTGGGAAAATGATCGATTCCATGTACCACTTCCGAAAGTACCTGACTCCTTTCCCTATCCTTTAACTTTACAAGAGCCAGGTTAGGTCAAAAATAAAGTATTGTTGTCATGTATGGGAGGGAGCTATGCAGTCTTTACTTTCCACTCCAAAAAGCGTCTCCACCTCATTGTAAGCGACAAATTATATTCCACCCTACATTCCTTTTCAAGCAAACATCCCAAGTCAGTCGCTGCTCTGTCACTATTTCTATGGAGAGTTCTGATGAAATCAGCCAGTTAAGTGCCGTACGTGATACACGCTTGGGCGATCATGTCTCGAAAGAGACATGACTAACTGGGCAGAAGATTATCCCGCAGTAGGTTGCCATTGCCAGCCAAGGATATAGAACCCAATTTGTTCTATTATTTGTAGGGAAGAGATGTATTATATTATTAAGTAGTAATAAGTGGGGGATCAGTTTATTACTTCATAACAATAGAAAATCGGTCCTCCACTTTATGCCCAGTAAAAGTTTTACATCTGTTTCCAACTATTATATTCTGTCAGTCAGTTCAGTGCCGTACGTGAAACACGCTTGGGCGATCATGTCTCGAAAGAGACATGACTGACTGGGCAGAAGATTATCCCGCAGTAGGTTGCCATTGCTTTCTGCGGTAGACTGGTTGCCAGCCAAGGCTATAGAACCCAATTTTTTGTGCTTTTTAATTCATAACTGGAGGGAAGAAACGGATTAATACCTTTCCCAAGGGTATTTGCTCATGAGTGAGTGCAACGAACTCACCTGGAATTCGAACTCGGCTCTCCGATTTGTCGTTCCGAGTCGATATCCACTTCACCCCAACCCACATCCTGTACCATAACGCAAATTCTGAATACTTGGTTTATTCATCTTAATTCCACCAGTCCTTCAAGGCTATTACCCACCATACCACACACATTGTAGCGAACGACCCTCATTCCCTTCATACCCACCTAGTATGATCTACTCAATCAGTTTCTTTCCACAAATAATTATCTTGTGAAACCGACTCCTGAGAAGATGCTTCCTCGATCTTAACCTATTCAAGTCAGGGTTAATCGTTATGTTCTACACAAAGCCAATAAACTGTGTTTTTTACTCTACCTCCTTCAACTTGGAGTGGCTGCTAGGTTTTGTACAGTATGAACATTATTGTGTGTGTATATATATATATATATATATATATATATATATATATATATACTCAAAATAATAACTAAATAGACTCTGTAAGTATTTAGGTTGTAAATTTATACTAAGATAAACCTTTAGAAAAACCACTAACAAACAGAACCTAATTCCGTTACAATCCGGTGCACTAAGGCGTCGGATAAAAGGGGAGAAAAAAAGAAATCCGCGGAATAAGGACAAGACATACGATACTCCGCAGTAAAGAAAAAGGTTTTGGCTAGCTTGAGATTCTTTGTGTGTGTATATATATATATATATATATATATATATATATATATACATACACACACACTCTTTTTCAAATTAATTAAAACAAAACAAATAATGTATTCCTAGGATCTTTCACACATACCCTGATCCCGACGTCACTTGGCGTTGTTTTTCTTTTCCGACTGCATTTTTCTTTACGTTTTGGACTGATAGATCCAGGTTTTTTCTTTACCTTGATGACACGACTGACAGTTGAAAGGCTTACACCAACAATATTCGCAATCTCTCTGTAAGGCTTGGCAAGAAAGGAAACTAAGAGTTGTTTTAATTAATATGCACAAGTGTATATATATATATATATATATATATATATACACATATACTGTCTCTCTCACTCACACACACACACACACACACACACACACACACCTTGTACCTTGAGTGTTTTCCTGGTATTGTACAGGATGAACACTACAGTAAAAATACTTTTAGTCAATGGCTGTTGAAACTTACTGTATAGAAACGTCTTCTTCTATGTGCCCTGTCTATGAAGGACGTAGGCAATCATGGCTTTCCACGTCTCCCTACCCCTAGTGGCTCTTAGCACACTTTCTCCTGTTACCGCACCCAAACCTCGCTCTGCCATTTACCTACTCAGACCCTTCAAATATGTTATCCGCTGCTTTCCCCTGTCTCTTTTTCCCTCTGACCTGTGAATATCAGATTCTCCAAACCCTCCTTCCTCATTAGATGTCCCAAGAACTTCAGCCAATCGGTTAAAGTAGTTTTAATGAGTTTTGATTGATTATTTTCAGTATTGCAACTTCCTCTTATTGATATACGAACTGGTATCCTGATCTTGTTTATTATATCGGAAAGTTTTGGCCTCTGTAATCTCAAGTTATGCTACAACAGTGGTGAACAAGAAACTTACAGGGTTAGAGGAAGATAACTCATGACTACCAAAAGAGATACTATTCCGCAAGGGATGGATTTCAAATATCGCAGTGATTGTATTAAAGGGTTCGGTTCGAAATTCATAGCACCTGAAGAATGTCCAGAGCGTACAACGGCCGAAACGTCGTACAAATGGCATCAAAGATAAGGACAATAGTGCGAATAATTTTACTACTGTAATCTATTACTATTTTTTAAAAAACCCAAAAACAAGAGATCATACAATCTAAAATAACCTAAATAGAGTCGATAAGATGTAAAAAAACGAATTAATTCATCAATCTAATTTTAACAGCCTATGAATATTCTGTTCCGTTACTCGGCGTTTGCTTGCTTGCATGTAGATAAAGAAAAATCTGAAATAATTTAATCACATTGTATTTCCTCGGAAATTGTTTGTGAAAAACGGAACAAATACTTGAAGTATTTGCAGTCATTGTGTTGAGTTCATAGCATGAATTCCTTCAATGAAAATTGTGTAATTTCCAAATTGTTATCGTTGGCTTTTCACAATTTCTTTTTTTATCTATTTTCAGGTAAGTGCTTCCGTTAAATCCTAGCATCTTTTCAAGCATTCATCTGCAAACGTCTTGGATATTTCAGACCCGTAAGTAAATAACACATAAGATTTGACTTACGAAATGTTTAATGTTGACTTCAAAAAGACGTTAATCGTTGGGTGAGATCAAATTCTGTAATTTTAGTTTTCATTGTGAGATATATATATAATTTGTTTGAACATTATTTAAATCGATACTTATATTGAATAGATGTTCTGTTAATAATTAAACAGTATTGTTACCTTGTTGGGGGTCGCATATTCGAATCCTGCTAATAACATTTTCGAAACTAAAGTTCTCATAAATAAATAAATAAAAATATATATATATATATATGTGGTAGTCATCCGCAAACAGATTTGTTTCGCAGCTCATCAGTACGGTTACACGTCCGATTGCTTCTAGCAGGATTGAAACCCGACCGTATTGACATCAGTCGGCGATTCTACCTCTAAGCTATGGGCGCTAAGTAGAGAAAGGCGGACTTTAGCGTGTTATATATACAATGTTAACACACGCCAGTAGCCGAGAGTGTTCGAATTCATTACTGAATGAACGATGCGTAAATGCGTGAGTAGCTACTGTTTTTATATTTAATTAAAAACAGAATATCTACTCAAATATGAGTATCGCTTAAAAATCATTTCGTTAATCTACGGAATTTTTCGTGATATATATACATATATATATTAGTCATCCACATACAAACCTGTTTTGCTGTATCACAGTTCACCAGTGTGGCTAGACGCATCCACTTGCTTCTGGCCGGGATCGAAACTCGACCGATTTGGTATCAGTCGAAGTCGCTACTCCCTAAGCCATAGGCACATGGAATCAGAGAAGGGAAATTTTAACGTGCTGTATATAAGCAGTGTATATACACGCCAGTCATAGAAAGAACTCAATTCATTTCTGAAGAGTAACGCATATAGCAGAAGTGGAAAGTGTTATTAAAATTTTCTTCTCCAGAGTGCTCAATCGTAATGAGAGCATAATATATTAGTCATCCACATACAAGCCTGTTTCGCAGCTCATCAGTGTGGCTAGACACATCCACTTGCTTCTGGTCGGGATCGACACTCGAGATATATATATATATATATATATATTTGAATCGTATAGATATATTGTGTCTACCTACTTTCTATAATGCTCCTTTCCAGTTGTCTAACCACTTTCTTGATGTTAAGATGAAATTCATCAAGGTGTACGCCATGTTTTTTTATTTGCTTTTTTTTGTTTGTTTGTTTTTTGTTTTGTTTTTTGCTACACAAATACGTTTAATTTCCTCCATGATCACATTCACAGGGAATTACAAACTTATATATGTGATAAAATCTGCATTTTCTTGTGATGGCGTTGAAGGGCATATAACAAACATTTAAAACCATTTTGTAATTCCATCAATTTTCGGTCTTTTCATAAAATATTACATAGCTTAAATGGCCTTCAATTTTATAAGCATTTTAATTTGTCGTTGCTATACTTGTAATAAATTTTGTTGAGGTTTGGTTGATTTTGATATAAAGACCCTCATGAATGTGAACATTCTGAATATTCTATTCGTGATATAATACACACACACACACACCTATACATAGGGAATTAGGTAAGTACTGTAGTAAAATGAGACTAAACATTAAGAGAATCGTAAAAAGTAAACGATAACAGGGATATGTGATTATCTAACATATTTCTTAATGTGTGTCATAATATTCGCGTAAGTCAATAAGGTCGCAGTAGTAGTGATTGCTCACATCCTGATGGTGCATGGCAAATATGAGAAAAACCGTATCTGGGAAGTTGTAGTTAATGAGTAAATTTCTGTTTGGTTTCGGTTCCACCGCTCGCTTCACTCGTGGGTTTGAAGCTTCCAGGCAAAAATAGATCTCTCTCTCTCTCTCTCGTCACCACGGTCACAATCATCGCAGCCATTGTCTCAGACGCTTTTTATGGACAAAAACCATTGCCGACGCACCAATCATTGCCGTCGGTCTCATTCTCACTAAGCATAAAATGACAGGTCGAAGAATATTCCTTTCTTTGACCAAACTTGCGTGGACGCAGCTGACGAGACGACGAACTGTCTGGCGTGGGTTTACGCACGCGTTCATCACAACACAGCAACCCGACAAGCAAAACACCGTGGACGCTTTGGCGCTGGTAAGTGTGAATGTTTATCATCACAGAAGTGTTCTAACAGAGGGCAGTAAATGTGACACTGAGATACCGAATACGTATTGGGTTGGCCGAAGATGCATTGCGAAAGCTAAGTAGATTATTAAGGGATAGAAAACTTTATTAGAAACAAACAAAGGAATATATTATAAGGATGTGTCTTCTCATCGAATCTAAGTACAGAAATTTACATATGTGCAAAGCATTCTAACAAAGACAGAAAGTGCGACACTAAGATCCGAAGCAGTATTGGGATTGCTAAAGATGTATTCCAAAAGCTAAGCAGAGTATTAAGTAACAGAAAAAATTCGTTAGAAGCAAAGAAAAGAGAACTAAGCTGTGATATCTGTCCTCCTGTATGGTAGCGAATGCTAGACAATCTCCTCAGATGAAGAGATTTGAAACAAAATGTGGTTCTACAGAAGGATACTGAGGATACCATGGGTTGAATATATGAGTAACGACGAGTTTTTAGAGAAAATAGAATCAAAAAAGAAAATATATACTTAACATTAGGAAGAAGAATTTGAAATTCCTGGGATAAAAAATGAGGATAGAGGGCTTGGAAAACCTGACACTCACAAGACCGATTGAAGGGAAAAGAGGGGCAGTGGAAAGCAGCTCTAAACATACTTGATGAGCTTGAGTAAATGGATGACAGAACAGGGTTGAAGAGAAGAGACAGGAAGATGTAGAGGGCCATCGTCGCCAGCGTCTTGAAGGATCAAAACACATAAAAAAAAGACATCAGCAGCGTTTCTTCTGGGTGCACTATAATAATTTACGTTCATATTTATATATCTTTCTCTCCTACCCCACCATATATATATATATATATATATATATATATATATTCTAGCAGTAGAGCCCAGCGTTTCTCGGGTGTAATGAAAGCTTTAAAACTAATCCATGGTCCTGGAGCTCAGACTCTTTGGAGATTGGCAAAGACTAAAAATCAATAGTTGATTCCAGTTAAAGCAAAACCGTAGACTGAAAGAAAAATGAATGGATGTAAGTCAAATTTTGATTTCCTGTTATCGATATGAAATTTTCTGCACTATTGAAAGAACTGCAACCTTGAAACTTCTGAATATCGTTTCTTATGTCTTTGAGTGTATCAAATTTGATTAAAATTGGATCATCCTTCTATAACCCGATTTTTTCGATTATCGATTTTCAATATTTATCGGGGGTACCTCGACACAAAACCTAACTAAGAACACTCGCAAACGCTTATAGTACAACTGTGTAGATTTTCAAGAAAATCGGTTCAGCCGTTTCGGAGTCTATAGGTAACGGATACACACACACACACACAGTTACATTTATAAATAAGTTATATATATATATATATATATATATATATATATATATAACTCCATGAATAAGAATGGTTTCAGTCCTTTTCGAGCACAAATGTTTTTCATTTTGTCATTCAGTTGCCCAACGTCTAAAAGAAATCCTCTGTGGGCGCCCCATACTTTGGGCCTTTTTTGTCGATTGCACAGTATAGCCGGATTAGTTGGGTGCCGTGTGTAACGAAAAGAGCACCTTAGTAAAATTTACTTCTCGAGAAGTTTGGAAACGGTATGCTTTACTGCTTGTCATTCGCACCGGAAGTTCTATTGCAAACCTTTTAAGAGTTTCTGCGTGTCGATCTGAGGGTAGTGGAGAATATTCGGAAAGAGTTGGATGATTTTAGTGGTGATTACGAATATATGGAATCTCGGAAAACTCACTCTGATCGTTCTGATAAGAAAAGAACGGAATTTGTTGGGGAGGGCCTCAGAGGTCGTGCTGTCCTGGATTAAGAGAGTGACTGCAGGAAGGCCTTATGTCTGGTAACAAAACTCACAAATAGAAAAACCCAGTCATGGTTGTCAGACAATTTCTGTGACCACATCACCACTTACAACAGCCTACCTAACTCCCCAGACTGCAACCCCCTTGGTTATTATGTGTGGGGCACAGTTGAGCGAGAAACAGGACTTCTTGTAACACCAAGAATGAACTAAAGGCGAGGATTAAGTCAGCATTCACCAATTTAAACAATGAGACCGTCCAGGAGAGTTGCAAAAGATTTCAGAGTCGTCTAGAAGAGTGGTTGAAAACGATGGTAATTTTTTAAAATAAATTTATTGATTAACCTTTCGAGATATATTTGTGTCATTTTGGTAACTATATCCGTAAAAAAAGAGATGGCAGTGTTATTTTCATTTTGGTATCATTTAGACGACAATTTATCCATCGCACCCCTCCCCCGTATATCTTTTAAAATGTGATGTCGGTATCATTTTAATTTTGGAGACAATTAGCCGACAATTTATCCATCGCACCCCTTCCCCCGTATATCTTTTAAAATGTGATGTCGGTATCATTTTAATTTTGGAGACAATTAGCCGACAATTTATCCATCGCACCCCTTCTCCCCCGTATATCTTTTAAAATGTGATGTCGGTATCATTTTAATTTTGGAGACCATTAGCCGACAATTTATCCATCGCAGCCAAACATCAGTGTGGGTGAATGCGATACAATTTTTTTTGTCCTTAATGTCTGCACAATCGTCTCTTTCCGTTCACAGAAGTTTGCGTTGTTGTCCGCCATTTTTCATGCCACAGCAAATAAAGAAAGCTAGCAGTGTTAATACTTTGATCGGAAGGTGAAAAGAATCATAAATCATGGCGTAGAGATGCGGAAAATTGTTTCTTTTTAAAGAGATGGCAGAGAGGAAATTTGCTTTTCAGCTGAACGAACCATTTAAAGAATGGCTGATTTTGAATCAGCCGATATCAATAGTGTTTCTCGTCATCAAATATTTCATCTTTATAAGCTTGCCAATACGGACAAAATAAACTGCTTTTGGCAATAAGCCTGGAAAATGACTTGTACAGACATTTTACTGTCGCAGATTTATGAGCTGAATGCGCTAAAAAATGATTTTTAAATGATGTCTTATTTTAAAGAATAAAACCAGAGCTTATGTAATTGCACTCAACTCTTAGATTCCGTTCTTATTGGGTATTATGTTTCCGAAAGTTTGCCTAGGAATCAAATATATCAAATTCAATCATAATAACCTTTTCTGTTCGAAACCAGCCGCTTTTCTTTACATAAATCGTTTCGTCAACAGAAGATGGCATTTGCGTGTTTTGCGGAACGGAAAAAAATGACGTTCACACCTTCAGAAATCACGTGATCCAAAACCTGTTTTTAATCTTTCTCTTTTCAACTGCAACTCCATCCATATTGTTTCTGTTCTGTGTATCTATCACAATTTGTTCAGATATCTCTTTATCTATGTCTATATCTTTGTCTATCACTCTCTTTGATTTTCTATTTGTCAATAGATTTTATCTATCTACTTATATACCTACTTTTTTTCTATCTGCTAATCTGTCGATGTCTGTCAGTTTTCTATCTGACTCTATTTTTCTCTCTCTTTATCTATCTCTCTATCTATCGCATCTTTCTTTTGGATTTTGTCGAGAACCTCGTGGTGAATAGCAGAAGCACCCGAACAAATATGAAAACAGTATTCAATGCACGAACGAATGATAGATTTATAAATGTGAAAGATGGATTCTGACGAGAAAAACTTTCTGCTCCGATAGAGTGACCCAACCTTTTCTAGCGATAGACTCAGATTCAGAGAGTGTGTTGTGTTACTTTTGTTAAAATACAACTGAATAAATTCGTCAGTTTTTAATATTAGCATTTTGACTTCTACGATTGCCATTGCCAACCAAGTCCCTCTCGGTGATATTATCCCAATTGGTACCTGTCGATCCGGGTATTATTCACGGAATTTCAAACTGAACTCTTTAATTTATAGCTCTAAAGCTATGTGTTTTGTTTATTGTTAATCCTCTAAGTGTGTGGTGATGCAGTGAATATCGGCTCGAAACGAGAAATCGGAGAGCCGAGTTCGAATTCAAGTTAGACTTCCAATCGAGACTTTACGCAAAGAATAAGCATGATATTACCCCAGTGATTGAAATAAAGGTTCAGTTCGAAATTCCAAGCACCTGAAGAACGACGTACAAATGGCAACAAAGATGAGGACAATAGTCCGAATAATGTAAATACTACCTCATCTCAGAAATATAGACAAATATTATTAAACGTCGTACAAATGGCAACAAAGATGAGGATAATACTCCAAATATCGAGTTACGGCAATAGACATAATTCTCTATAGTTATTCCATTTGCAATTTGATAATTATTATTTTTAAATCTCCGGCTTTTTTGTTGTCATGTAATACTATTTTTGAATCGTCACAACTTGAAAACTCTGATTGGAGTGATAAACGTTAACAATCAAAAATTTGAATTAATGTTGAAAATACAACATTACACTTAAACGAAAACTTTCGCTCAGTTGTAAAGATAAGAAATTGACGACTATTATATTTTATTTCTTTTTTTTGTTTTTTTTGTTTTGTTGTTGTTGTTTTTTTTTTTTTTTTGTATATAAAGACTTTTTCCGCAACTCATTCAGGCGTCCTTCAATTTACTTTTGCTGCCGTTTCAATTAACCCAGTTGCGCGCACGCGTTCGGTCTGGTTAACTTGGTAAAAAGACAACTAGCAGGATTTACCTTTTTTTTCTTTTTTTTTTTCTTTTTTTTTTTTGCATAATGAGTTCGATTCTTATTGCGTAGCAATACAAATTAGCTGAGATTTTGTTAAATTGAAAACAATTGGACCTGTCGTAAAAATGGATTCGATTGATGGTCATGAGACCGAGACAAAGAATTCACTGAATGAAGATACATTACATTTTTAGATAATGACGACGGAACGAAGAATCAGGTTAGCTATAAAACTGACCAATACCAGTAATAATCTGGCCGAAGGGTAATTTTTAAGCCACAACCGTTTGACTGGAAGAAGCTGCACCCTGTCAAATAAGTTGGTGTCTAATCTGCGCTGCAAGACAACAATTGTCGCCCTGTTGATATATTTATTCCGGTTCTTTTTTCTTTCCCTCTCTTTCTCCCTCTTTCTCTCCCTCTTTCCCTCTCTTTCTCTCTTTCCCTCTCTCTTTCCCCCCCCCCTCTCTCCCCCCCCCCTCTTTCCCCCCCCCCTCCCTCTTTCCCCCCCATCTTTCTCCCTCCCCCCCCCCTTTCCCCCCCCATCTTTCCCCCCCCCCTCTTTCTCCCCATCTTTCCCCCTCTTTCTCCCCATCTTTCCCCCTCTTTCTCCCCATCCCCTCCCCCTCCCCCCCCCCTTTCTCCCCCTCTTTCCCCCTCCCCCTTTCTCCCCCTCCCCCCCCCCTCCCCCTTTCCCCCTTTCTCCCCCCCCCCTCCCCCTTTCCCCCTTTCCCCCTCTCCCCCTCCCCCCCCCCTTTCCCCCTCCCCCCCCCCTTTCTCCCCCCCCCCTCCCCCCCCCCTCTCCCCCTCTTTCCCCCTCCCCCCCCCCTTTCCCCCCCCCCTCCCCCTCTTTCCCCCCCCCCTCCCCCCCCCCTTTCTCCCCCCCCCCTCTTTCCCCCTCTTTCTCCCCCTCTTTCCCCCTCTTTCTCTTATTTACAATTTATATAACTGTTTTAAGAAAAATGAAAAAAGGTACGCTCATATTTATAATCAGAAAGATAGGACTGAAATTATTTAGGACACAATGAGGAAAGAGGGCTTCGAAAATTTGACACAAGACATAGTAAAGAGGAACAGAAAAAGACAGTAACCTAACTAACAAGTTTGTACAAATTGACGAAACAGTGTGTGATGATTGATGAAAAGGCAAAACTCACTAGAATATACAAATTCTAAGTTTTAGAGCCCCATAATATGCCACATACTGAAGAGACATAGATGATTGTACAAACGTATTGTAGGTAAAATTATTGTTTATATACCTCCGGACATATAACGTCCAAGAAGAGTGTGATTTTGGAGGGTTTTTTTCTAACGTGGATTCTTCTCGTAAAAAATGTTAAAAACCCACTTTTCGTTTACCCTCTAGGGTGGATCATTATATATCTTCCTCTTATCGGTTGCCCAACTATTAAGCGCTGACATCCTATGTAGTACGAACCTTTTTTCTAAATTAAGTGGATAGTGAACCTGGTTTTTCTGATAGCTTAGTGTAAAACAAAATGAAATATTTCTTTCGTATAGTCTTGGATAAGTCGCATACTACATGATTCTTCATTAACTTGTTTTTGGCAGATATTTCGTGCTTGGCACTTTCAGATATATTTTCATCTGCGTGTGCCAACAAAGAGTTTTCTTACAGGCGGGAACATTATGAAGACTTCAGTGGAAGCTGTAAATCAAGTGATAATTTTTTTTCATAGTTTAGTGTAGCAATTATAAAGCTGACGTTTGAAGTTAGATTTCGTAATTGACCTTTGGAGGTCAACAAGTTATTATTAGACAGATGATGCAGTCAGAAAACGTCAATGTGTCCAGTTGAGTAGAACCATGATTCAAACCGATGTTACACTTTGATCCTTGGTAGAAAAATGTACCGGTCGGATATATAAAAAAAAGTAGAACCATAGTAAAGATTTATTTGCTTTTCTTTCTCTATATATTGTTTATTTATTTACAGTCAGCCGTGTCGGATTGTGGCTGAGTAATTCCAATTCAGTACTCATCTAATGTGAACTTATATTTAACTGAAGTAATTTTAATGAAGATCTTTCTCGTTAAACACACACTCTCTCACTCTCTCTCTCTCTCTCTCTCTCTCTCTCTCTCTTTCATTTATCAGTAGCATCGCAAATTAAGGATTTAATTTCAAAACTTATTGATAGCAAGATTACAGTCTATCTCACTTCAACTGTTAATTTTAATAAATCTTTCTCGTCGTTCTCTCTTTCTACTTCTCTTCTGAGAAAAATGAATTTATCTCCTTTATTGGTTTGATATTCTTCAGTAGCTAGATTTTAATTCATATTTATCTCCCCTCTCCTTCTCTCTTCTCCCCATCACACTCTTCCCTGCTTAAAAATCTCTCTCTCTCTCTCCGCTTATCTCTCCACTCTTATCTCTCTCTCTCCGCTTATTCTCTCCCCTCTTACTCTCTCTCTCTCTCCGCTTACTCTCCTCCCCTCTTATCTCTCTCTCTCTCCGCTTATCTCTCCACTCTTATCTCTCTCTCCGCTTATCTCTCCCCTCTTATCTCTCTCTCTCTCTATCTCTATCTCTCCTCTTATCTCTATCTCTCCTCTTATCTCTCTCTCTCCTCTTATCTCTCTCCTCTTATCTCTCTCTCTCTCTCTCTCTCCTCTCTCTCTCTCCTCTTATCTCTCTCCTCTTATCTCTCTCTCTCTCTCTCCTCTTATATCTCTCTCTCCTCTTATATATATCTCTCTCCTCTTATCTCTCTCTCTCTCTCTCCTCTTATCTCTTCTTCTCTAAGACTTCAATTGCATCTTCTTTTCCTGCTCCTCTTCATACGGCCGGGGACTTCTTCGAACTCCTATAGAACAATGACAGCTCTCACGGATGTTTATGTCAAACGCATCCGGGTAACTTCTGCGTCATTTCCTGCGCTACGCCTGGTAACGTATCTCTGGCATCAGACCATCGACTCTTTACTCAGACGCGTGACACGCAACCAAATTCTTCACAGGACACTAATGTTAGCTCCAATAATTGAATGACGAACTCAATATTTAAAAAGAATGTAGATATTAAAAATCACTAAGTTTAAACAAGCACGGCACAAGGTCAAATGAAAACTTTCCTGCAGCGGGTTGCCATTACTTTCTGTGATAGGCTGGTTATAAAACCAAATCTGTCCTGATATTTAACCCACAGTTAGAGGGAGAAACGACGCTTACTATAAAACGTATTTCATGTATACGATGATTCGTGTATATTATGATATATTAGGTTGTATCAAAAGTAGTTTCTTTTTTTTTTTTTTTTTACAGATATTTAATTCCAACTTTTTTCGTGGAGAAAATAACTCCAGTATATTAGTATCATTATTTATTAGAGCAGGAAAGACAGGGTTCTATAGCCTTAGGTGGCAACCGGTCTAGGAGAAAAAAAGCACTAAATTAAAACCAGCCTGGAAAATCCGTAGGAAACAACCCGAAGGCATTTCATGACGCAGTAATACGTGATATTATCAGATATCTGCTTCCACCTACTTTTTCAACTTTCCCCCCACCCATACATCAAACACTTGTATGTCCTGTAATTGTAGGAGTAAAAAAGGATGGTTGTTAAGGCTCGGTGCAAACCATTGCGAGCATACTCCCCGACCCATACTTAATGGACTTTTTAATTTTAATAATAAATATCAACAGTACTTTCGGTTTTAAATCTTAATTCTAAAACTAATTTTATGTAAACTATAACTCCAGTATGTTATTATTTATATTATTAGGTCCATTGGTATGAGAGTAAACTGCATCCGGCAGCAAGGCCTCTGATTGGGAGGTTGTAAGGAGCAGGAAACCATCTCCTAATTGCTGTTGTTCCCAGGTCCAGCTTGACCCGGAGTGGTAGCACTTGTTAAGGTCCCATCTAATAGTTAACCAAATAGTTAACCCCTAAACTGGGGTCAAAACATTATGAAAGTATAAAAATACACTTTTATAGAAATATATACACAACAGTAGACTTTTAGAAAAAATATACATTTGTGAAGAATAACATTTTTACCAGCAACACATTTTTGAATACAAAACTAGAAGACATCTTCAGTTTTCTAAAATATGAAAAATAATCATCAAAATCTGACTAAATCAACTTTATCAATGTAACCTAACATTAGAAAATACCTTAAAGCTAAACTCAAAGGCATTAATATTATCATATATTAAAATGTATAAGGAATATTTTCTTTTTACGGATCTTTTTTTAAGCTTATTTCCCGTAATAATATCATTTGTTTTTGTAGATCTTTATGCCAAATTGTATTCTATGTATTTATACACCAACTAGCAGTATAGTCCGGCGTTGCTCGGGTGTAATGAAAGCTTTAAAACTAATCCATGGTCCTGGAGCTCAGACTCTTTGGATGTTGGCACGAAAGACTAAAAAGCAATAGTTGTTTCCAGTTAAAGCAAAATCGTAGACTGAAAGAAAAATGAATGGATGTAAGTCAAATTGATTTCCTGGTATCGATGTCAAATAAGTTTTTTTCGTCCCAAAAGTGAATTTCAAAAGCTAAATAAGTCGTCTGAGTAAATGGTATCATGGCTGAGACTAGGAACTACAATTATACCTACTTAGAGCCAAACCCGAAGCAAAAACTAATATAAAAGGGCTGAAAAAAATACAGACACTCAGGCAGATAAACAGACACACACACAAATATCTTGCCTTTATATATATATATATATATATATATATATATATATATATATATATTATCGATTTCCTGCATTATTGTAAGAACTGCAACCTTGAAACTTCTGAATATAGTTTCTTATGTCTTTGTCTATGAGTGTATCAAATTTGATTAAAATCGGACCACTCCTTCTATAACCCGATTTTTTCGATAATCGATTTTCCATATTTATCGGGGGTACCTCGACACAAAACCTAGCTAAGAACACTCATAGATGCTTATAGTACAACTGTGTAAATTTTCAAGAAAATCGGTTCAGCCATTTCGGAGTCTATAGGTAAACGATACACAGACAGACAAAGCTTCATTTATAAATAAATTTAGATTTAGATATATCATTAACATGATTATCATATATTAGAATGTATCTAAAATATTTTTTCTCTTAAAGACCTTTTATTCAATTATCATTTTGGGTGCACGTGTAAAATTACCACTCGACTGTATTATTAATTTTTTTTTTCTGTTGACACTTTGTTTATGACGTTATAATGATTGATGCAATCATTGAGGCTCGGGTAATTTTAGATATTATTTGAAACTAGGAATCAAAGGCACTGAAGCAGCTCAATGAATCCAGAGGCCCTCGAAAGAAACATTATCTGATCGTTGTTTTTTTGTTTTTTTATAATCGTGTCGCCCAAGCAAGGCATTTTACTGCCACTGGTGTGCAGGAGATTATGAGAAGGAGTAAGAGGTTGCAGGGGCTGTCAGGAAGAGTAGGAGAAGGAAGTGAATACTGATGAGAGTGGGGTGGATGGAGAAAAAAGCATGAGAGAGAGGATGTAAGTTAGTGAGACAGGAGATAACTATTGACTTTACATTTAAATTCCTGGAGATTATAGCTGTCGGGAAAGCAAGTATGCGGAAGGGAATTCCACAGGCGGGAATTGAAAGCGTTTAAGAGCCATGAGCTGTTGTTTCCGAATTGGATGACCTCCAGTTGTTAATTATGATTCTTTAATATGCAAGGTTGATTGAAACTGAATCATCATCGCTTAAAGATTCAGAAAAGCTACGATCGTCAAAAGACGCCATATGTCGAGTATTACAATAGATAAATACTTATTATTATTGAAATAAGTATTAGAATAAAGTGTTGATTAAAAAAACACTTTCATATACGATTGGACACATGCCGTCAAAAAATGACAGTAAAATATTTATATAGATATGCCGTCTAAAATGACGACAACATATATATCGATGTAGCTACTATTGAGTATCTTACATTAAAACACAAGAAAAAAAATAATCTTAATCCTTGAGCCTGACGAGAGGGAAATACACACACACACACACACACACACACACACACACATACACACAATATCTTTATTATAGTAGTGAGTATATATATTCTTAACTGCTTCACAACAAAATTATAGCAAAAAAATAAAATAAGGCATTGTTAAAGAAAAAACACGTGGTAAGAACTTTCATAACTGGTATAAAAGAGAATGAAATTAGCCAAACTTTTTCGCTATTGTTTCCCTTTTCGTGAGCGTGACAGGAAGTGGATATATATATATATATATATATATTGTATCGAGGCAGCAGATAATTTTCTAAACATATACTGTTAAATATCAGAGACAATGAATGCTATTTCTGGTAACTGTTGCCCTTGGTTAGCGGAGTTTTGTGTCAACACAAGATAAAATTGTCGCTGATTGTGGATGTTTTTGTGTTAATATTCTTGTAACCTCTCTGAAGATGGCTCATGTGAGCCGAAAGCCCTGAAGATCCAATTTGGTAAAACCTTGTTAGGTTCGTTGGCTCTCTAGGTTAGCTACTTTCTTATTTATTTGCTCTACTAGTGTATTGAGCGCTTTACGTGTTAAGTTACTAGTCTTGGGTTTTTTCTTTCGACTGGTACTTTGACTAATGTTCAAGTGCTTAGTTCGTTTCTTTTTTGTTTCCATTTTTTCCATTTCGCGTTTATACTCGGTGGGTTTTTCGAGACGTGTTCAAAGATAAATTTACAATTATATATATATATATATGAAATTTACGACCAGTCACAATAGACGTCTCTTTGAACAGGCACCATAATTTGAGAGAATATTGGGCCTCAAACTCACACTTGGTCTCAAGTAGAATTCGTACATACGATTCAGCTCTAAAGTGATTTCCTGTCCCACTTTAACAAGTATCTGACTCCTAATGTTATCCTCTACCTTTACAAGGGCCTGCTAAGGCCGAAGATAAAGTACTACTCTCATATATAAGAAGCTTTTCTGTCTTCGCATTGACCTCTCGATAGAATGCAAAAGCGTCTCTGTGTCTCTGCTGACAAATTATTTTTCACCATTCAACTCCTGTTTCACAAATAAAACCTCGCAAACCTCTCCCTGTTCTCTCGCTAATTTTATGCAAAGTGTTCAGGATGTGCGTTGTGGTGCAGTAGATATCGGCTCGGAACGAGAAATCGGGGAGCCGAGTTCGAATTCCAGTTGAATTCATTGCATTCACTTACGCGCAAATACCCTTAGGAAAGGCATTAATCCATCTTTTCCTTCCAGTTATGGGTTAAATAACAGGACAGATTGGGTTCTATAGCCTTGGTCGGCAACCAGTCTACTGCAGAAAGTAATGGCAACCTACTGCGGGATAATCTTCTTTCCTTCCAGTTATGGGTTAAATAGCAGGACAGATTGGGTTCTATAGCCTTGGTCGGCAAACAGTCTATCGCAGAAAGCAATGGCAACCTACTGTGGGATCATTTTCTGCCCAGTCAGTCATGTCTCTTTCGAGACATGATCGCCCAAGCGTGTATCACGTATGGCACTTAACTGACTGACTGACTGTTCAGATGAACTACACTTCCTATTCCGATCGGTTCTAACTTTTACGGCTAAGAACCGTCATGCCATTCATATAATAGCGAACTGCCCTCATTCCCTTCCTATTCTTTTCATAGGTTGTAAATTCAACTCGAGCAGCATCTTTCCCCAAACCACTGCCTTGTAAAACCGACTCGTAAGAGGATTATTCGCTGATCAACACAATCTTAACCTGTTCAAGTGCTGGGACGTTATCTTCTCACATAACCGCGTAAGTTATAACTTACTCTGTAACTCACTACCACGAGTGGCTCTCGAGCCTTGTACAAAGTGAACATCATTGTAAAAAAACAATTACTGGATAAGAGATAAGATGATGTCATAGTTTCCGGCATCAGCCAGACAAATTCAGATTTGCAATAAATCACTTTCACTTCATACCAAGGCCTTTGAAAAAAACGAATCGATTTCTTCAAGCATGTTTCTCGTCACCGCATGTTCGGCAATGGGTGACAAAGAATAGTCGATGAAAGGGCATTGAGCAAACTCTTTGAGACAATTAGTGACGTCTTACAAGGTCAGAGGTCATCCATCACAATGGAGTAGCTTGGTCTCTATAGCAACGTTTACAGCCAGTGTGATAATGACACGTCAAAGCAAGACATAAGTCTTCCTTAGATTTCTATTCAACGGTCAGAGCCGAGTGTTCCGCCCCTCCCCCCCCCCCCCCCGCAGTGGAATTAAGGTCGGCCACGTGTCCATGACCAAGATGAGTCTTTAAATTGGAGGTTATCGACTGTCGTTTCACCTTGAGAGGGATGGGCTCCGACAAGTAAAACTCTATATGATTAAATGACTTTCAACCCAGATATGTGGAGGAAGCTGATCCTTACGGCCATACGCGGTTCATAGGACTGATGATCAGGATAAGGCAGTAATAGCAT
Organism: Ascarosepion bandense; assembly: GCA_037127315.1. NCBI lineage: Eukaryota > Metazoa > Mollusca > Cephalopoda > Sepiida > Sepiidae > Ascarosepion > Ascarosepion bandense. Next base: position 2,819,181 of record JBBBDQ010001045.1, read on the forward strand.
AATTGTGTCTGTGGTCATTGTAAGTTAGCGTATGTTTGTGTTTGCTTATGTATGTGTTTCTGTGTACACATTTGTGTTTGTGTGTGCATATTTGTCATTAGAATCAAGTTTTGTTTTATTTGCAGAATCCATAACAACTAATATTGTACATTATTTATAGAATGTGTAAGCGTTAGATGGACATGTGGCGTTAACGGTTATCGAGGAAGCGAGTAGTCGAGTTCAATGTCCAGCATAATCTGATCTAATGCATTTAGGAAAGGCATGCACTCTATCACTTCTCCAAAGCTCAGTCGTGACTGATCTCTCTAGCCTTGAATTTTATTCTGTACCTTGCTTGAACAATCTTGAATGACTTGGCTTCATAATCTGTCTTCCCACAAAAGATCTGCTCCATCGTCCAAGGCAGGATTTTGCTATATTTGGTTAAATATATCAAAATGTTAATTATTTCCCAACAATAATCTACAAAAAGTGAAAGAGAATAGTCAGCAGTGAAGATCTGAAAAGGTTGCTTCAGCTTTGATTCAACAGTTGTGAAATTTTCTCTGGGTCCGGTGTTTTTTAGCATCAGCTACGGCCCTGTTAGTGAGTATGTTGGGTATGAGCCGAAAGATCGAAATCCCTAATTTTTCATAACCTGATACAGTATAAGTTTGGTCCCGGCTATGTGTCTTCTTCACGCACTGTGTTTCGTTTTACCTTCTGAATTGTCTGATGAAGGTAATTGCGCTAACCTTTGTCCTGTTAAACGAAATTGATTTTCTTCTTCCCCAGAGGATCTGGTCGATTTCTCTGCCAACCAAACAGCTAATCAGGAACAGATGTAGCCCCAAATGTATTCCGTTTTCCTTAAACCAAATATCCACTCAGAGACTTACTTTCTATTATATCCTTCACTATCTGGTCTTAAATTCGCTACAACTGGCGTGTCTTTGTTAAACTTATAGTTTATAATAAAATTATGTATATTCGTTTTAATATAACGAAATTGCACAGCACTGGGAATTTTTAATGCGCAAAAGTTAGCGACCAAGTAAGGTAACATAAGTACTATTCAATAAATGTCAGGCAAATTGAAGCTACTTTTTTTACTAATTTCTAATAAAAACCTAGATTTAAAAGTAGGGTATTATTCCATTTCTGATTTCGGTGTGATTTTTCTCACTAAGGTTCTCTCTTTACAAGGTCTGGAACCACTCTAACTAGACGATTACGTTATGAGATAATTTGCGTGGATAAAAGATAATGGTTAACACTAGCCATAAACAAGTTGAGATTGTAGTAATCCAGGAAGCATCTTCTTGGGAGTCGGTTCCACAGAGAAATGGTTCACGGAAAGAAGTTGTTGAAGTGAAACTTATTGATCACCGATGGAATACGGAGAGAATAAGGATGATTTATTACAATCTAAATGGCATGGAAGGTCTTAGCCGTGAAGGTGAGAACTGGCAGGCTCAGGGAATCTAGGATGTCCAAGCACTTTCTGCGGAAATAGCGATAAAACATCAATAAGCTTGCTACATCTCGTCTTTGGGAAAGTGGTTAGAGGAAGAAATAATTATTCATCCGCAAAGGCTCGGAGACGCTTTTGAACTTTATCAAACCTAGAGAGTGGGGTCTGCGCAGCTCCTGCTCAAATATCAGATCTTGCTGCTGGATGTAGTTTACCCAGGACTGCTTAACAATGCTTGCTAACAAAATTAGATTTTTTTTTCGCTTTTTTTTTAAAGTAGAGAGTAAATGAATGAAGTTATTTTATGGATATAAGTTATTGATTATGAGGATATGTAGGATAGATAACGGTCGATACTGGCCTTGAAGAGGTTATGACTGTATGGCTTGGAGTAGCAACCGCTAGGAAGCTTGTTCCGCAAAAGAGTGGCTCCTGGGGAAAAGGTGTAACTCCCTGAGCAGAAACAGAAAACTGACAGTATGTAAATATGCTACTGTGTAAATTGATTTCTATCAGAGGATATAAATTTTGTCTTGAAGAAAAAAATTTGATACAGAGAACCTACGAAATACAGTGCTAGGTTAGTCAGTCAGTTAAGTGCCATACGTGATATACACTTGAACGATCATGTCTCTTTCGAGACATGACGGACTAGTTAGTAGATTATCCCGCAGTAGGTTGCCATTGTTTTCGGCGGTAGACTGGTTGCCAGCCAAGGCTATAGAACCCAATCTATCCTGTTATTTGACTCATAGCTAGAGGGAGAAGATATTTATTAAATCATTAAGTAGTAATTAGTGGGGAAGTAGTTTATTACTTCATAACAACAGAAAACCGATCACCCACTTTATGACCAGTAGAAGCCTTAATCATGATTCCAACTATTATATTCAGTCAGTAAGTTAAGCGCCATACGTGATACACGCTTAGGTAGAATATCTTCCTAGATTAAGTTGCCAACCAAGGCTACAGAACCCGATCTGTCTTGCTATTTTATCCATAGATTAGGGAGAAGCGATGGATTCCTACGGGAACTTGAGCGTATGGGAATGCAACTGGAATTTGAACTCGGCTCTTCACTATCCCCGTTCCCAACCGATATCCACGAACCAGAATGTTTTTTTTTTATTAAATCTCTGGTTGTGATACCGATAAAAACGTTGTGGATTCTGTTTGGAGAATAAGCAATGACATCGGTTATTACCATTGAGATTCAGTTTTAGAAATTCCTGACCATACTTGCATTCTTCAGCTTACATTTTCCTTTATTATTTCACTTGTGTTTTTAGAAAAAAATTCCCCAAACCCCATGAGTAATTCATTCATTCCACATTTCGGAAATCTTGATTTCGCCCGGTGAGTTCTATTTTTTTATCAGATAAAAACTCGTCGACTGATTTAACCATTTTTTTCATCGACAAAACTTTGCAGCAGCCTCAAGATATAATGTACTTTAAATTCCAAGGGGAAAACATTATTGATTCTTTGAGTTTCTTCCGTGGAGTGTGTGTTCAAATTGATATGACCTTTCAAAAAGGAGCGATGCTTTTCTTCAGGATAAGTTTTTATGGTATTGCTGTTTTTGTTTTTTGAGTCACTTTCGTTTCCTGTTTGTTGCTTAGTACACTATTTGAATCCTTTTTTTAGTCACTGTTTTATTTTCAGTAACGTTCGGAATAAAAGGAAATACATTTAAACAAAAAATAAAGCTATAGGTTTAAGAAACGAAAAAAAAGGAGGTTTTAATGATAAAGATCCAGACGATAAAGAAAAGGCGGGAAATTTTTTAAAAAATCCGGAAATGAATGAAAATATGAAATACAATGAGAATATGACTGAAAAGAATTTGGATAGTGAATTCTTGTAGGAAAATATAAAGAAATTTGCAAACAGATGCATAGCAAAATGAATACAGCAGATGGTGTGACTTTACTCTAAAGCCATTGTTAGTGTGTTCAATCCACATTAAATACAAGTATTGTTGCCCTTTACTTGATTAATAAATGATTATGACATCAAAAAGAGGGTTGCTTTGTTTAGTTGATTCGTTTTTATGAATTATCAACCCTTTTGCAAATTATTTAAAATCAGAAAATATTTTTAGATTGTACGAATCTTATCTAGTTTAGTGATACAAGTCGTAGCTATGGGCAGAAGTAGGTCGATTCATACGTTTCCGAATTTTATTTGTGCGTAACGAACTAAACTGGAACTCGGCTCTCCGATTACAAATTCCGTGCTATTATTCATTACACCACCCCCACATCCAAGCTTACTGCATTTGGTATTTCCAAACAAATAACCATCTAGTTACTGACCAAACTCGACGTTGCTTTACTTCGGTGATTGTTTCGACGTGATATAGCCGTAAGCTGAAGAAGATATGTGGTGATACCGAGCAAAAGCGATGGACCGGATGTTTGCGCTTTCACGACCAAAAAGCAAATGACCAAAAGTCGTCGCTGCGCCGCCGGCTCCACGCAGATGTTCCGGTTGAAAACTAAAAATTAATTAAATATTAAATTTCCAGTTCGCGAGCCTACACAAATTTTATTTATCAGCCAATGGGAAGCCCAGAACCAAATACAAGTGTGAAATCCCAAATGAGCTGCTGTGATCCAAAAAGAAGATATAAAAAGCGGATACAGAAAGCTTCGACAGGTAGACCGACTCAAAGAGAAGAGAGTAATTAGTATCTCCCTTGACCGAAAGTCAAGTGGCTCACTACGCTCGCCTCCCTTACCTCTTTCCTTCTTCGCTGCCTCAAAACTACTTACTGACCTAAGGAGCGACTACATCAAAGATATTCCTTACTCATAGCGCTCCCCACATTCCTAAGCATTAATTCTCTTTCAGCATTTTATTGCCATGAACATTTCAACCTCCGTTGGACCTATATTTCAAGTATTACTTCAATTGTAAAAACATTAATTGATATGTGTATATATAAAGTGTTATTTTTCAACTCAATTTGCTTTTTTTGATTTTATAATCATTTTTTGACTTATAGTGGGCTATCTACAACAAAGCCAAATTCAGTTAATCTTCAACAATATACAACTACCCTTCACTAGAACGGACTCCCACTACAAACGGGAAAAGAATAGATACCCCCACTATGGATACATGTTGGCAATTGCTATATAAAGGAAAAAGGTAGTGTAAATCCTCTTAACAAGTCAGCTTTTCGATTAACCCTTATTAAAGAGGATGGTCAATATATTTAAGATAAAACAAAATTACCATTAAAAAACGAAGCAAAACAATAAAATTAATCATTGTCTCCTTATCAAAAGAACGCGAAAAAACGATCGTCAGCTAATTTTGAAATTGTCTTTCAGCTCATAGAAAAATCATTCGGTTACCAAATGAATAGTTGATGGCTAGAAATAAACGATGATTCAGGAATAAAGATCATACGGTACTTCAAAATTGAAGACATTCCTCGGAAAAAATGTGTTTTTACAAACAAAATTATCAACGAGATATTGGCTAATTATTGAATCAGAAAATTTACGGATATATGTCCAAGTTGTAGCATGAGGAAATTGGCTACTCCAAATCTAAAATGGGACATAATGTTTAATCTTAGACTAAACACTATTCGAGGTTCGTCCAATGCCACCAAATTTACGCTGACACGTAAAAGAATAAACAGATTTATTTTTTTTTATGGGAGAAAGGAACAAAATTATTTCTAACGGAAAAAAAACTGCTACGTGATTAACAAGGGAGATAACCTCACCTAAGAAAACAACGATTGACCGACTGATATTTATCTAATTTGTAATTTGTGGCTGTTATTTAAAACTAGGAAGGCTAGTTTTTTAAAAATACTAAATACAAATTTGAAAGCCAACTGAAAAACTTTTCATTCACTTAATCCTTAACTTAAGATTTAATTAATTTTAAAATAAAAGAACCTGTTACGTTAATCCTTCAAATACGGAAGCTTAATCTGCCTTCGATATTCACGTTTTTGTCGGTGTAAAGAAAAGTTTTAACACTCTTTTCTTTAACTAAAGAAAGAAAATTGATGAGTTTATTTCGTCTGAAAGTGTTATACGCACTTAATATAGAAATGTGAACAACAGCTATTAGTGTCATTACAACATAGATAATTACTTTAACCACAAGACAAATCTTTACAAGTTGTAACAAAGTAATGCATACACTTAAATAGCACAAAATTAGATAAAGGAAGATAGTGTTTACCATATTTGGGAAATACTGCTGCATGATTTACATATTAGCAGGACAGTACCAAATAAGACATCACATCGCTTGTAGACTTAACACAGTAATAGCAAGAACAAATAAATAGCCCAAGTAACGCAGAAAAAATAAGGATATGATCAAGATGTTGATATTCCAGACGATTTCAAACAAAAGAGTGGAAAGAGCAAAAACACCTACTGGAGTCAGAAACCTATTTTTCTGAAAATTGTTTCAAAATGAAAGATTTTATAAATCTCGACCGACAGTAGCATTGGTCGTTTTGTGAATAAACGTCGAATTTCTTTTATAAGGAAACGACCAAAATTAATGTACAATCCGGTCTTTTACCAGAGTTCGGGCACTGGACTATGGCACTACAAGCAAAATTGCAACTATCTTAGCCATAAAGCAGCCACAAATACTCTTATAAATTTAAAATCGAACATTCTAAATGAAAAGATGAAAAAAGCATTGAAAGGCTTTCAGTACTGGTTGAAGATAACGACACGACCGGACTTTAATGGATGACCTTTTTAACACAAATTTAAAAATAGCTTCTTTTTTTTCTCAGTGTAAGAATTAAATCCGTTTTTAATTTCTTCAAAAGCTTTGCCTTCAATTAGGAACAGAAGGAAAGAATAGAAAATAAAGAAAAAGTATTTAATCTCTGGTAAATTAATGCTGCAGAATGCGACAAAGTCTGAGAAAAAAGGAAAATATTGTATGACTTTTTTTTTCTTTTCATTCCAGTTAAAGATCAAATTCTATCGTCAGAAAAGAAACTTGTTGATTATAAAAAAATTATTTTATTTTTCCTTTTTAGGGAATGTAAATATGAAAGAATCAAACATTTCCGCCCTCTGTCGACAGGAAAAAAAGCCCAGTGCAAAAATAATCAGAAAAATTATACAAATTCACCTCTCGTGCATCTTAAAGCGAGAGAGACTTGAACTCTTAACTGTATTTATTTATTTGATTTCTTTCATTTTTTTTTTTTTACTTACTACATTCATTGACTACAAACTGTGGCATTAATAAGATTGAGTTTTGTTTAACGGCATATCAACACCTCTGTGGGTTATGTAATGCCAAAAAGGTAGGGCTTTAAGGTATTTTTTAATGTTCGGTTATAGTAAGAAGGTTGATTTAGTCAGATTTTGATGAATTTTTTTCTTCTAGAAACTGAAAATGCCTTGTAGTTTTGTATTCAAGAATGTATTGCTAGTAATATATTTTTCCTTCGAAAATATGTTACGGTAACATTTTTTCTTCAAAGCCGTATTGTTAGTAATATTTTTCATTAAAAGTATATATTTATAGTTTCATAGTGTTTTGACCCCAACTTGGTGGGGTTAACTATTTGCCCATAGCAGGGACCCTAACAGGTGCTACCACCCCGGGTCAGGGTGGACCTGGGAACAACAGAAACTCAGAGGTGGTTACATGCTCCTCACAACCTCTCAATCATAGGCCTTACTGCCGGATGCAGTTTACTGTCATACCCAGGACCTCTGACATTAATAACGAGAAGCTTAACGAAGATGTACCAATTACCATTTATTTTAAAAACATTTTCTACCTTAACAAAATTCAACGTTGGAAGAAAAAATTCTGATTATATTTTAATGATTTTCAAAGTGTACATTTACTTTTCTGCAACTGCAATCTATGAAATAATAACAAATAATTATTTTCGGTCGGCATTCGAACCGAGATTAAAATCTTGATATCAATAATGCTGATTTTCAAAGAAAGGTGACTAAGCTCTTTACACTTGAAATATTAACTCAATATAGATCTACTCTCTCACCATTCTCAGATCTAACTCGCTTAATCTTTTATTAGGCTATACCAAACTTGCTAAGTGTCACAAGCTCAAATGTTGAATATTTTCTTGCTGGAGTTTATATCCGTGTCAGAACTAGGGTTGTGAATGCTGATTTGGGAGGAAGACAATCCTTCGCCATGTAGAAGTCGGGCGCCACGAATCTTTCGCTATTTACTTTCTTAAATATGTATAATGTGAAACCTAGGGCCGTCTTTATTAATATTATCGCAAAATTCACACTCCACCCACGTCTATTGTACAGGTGTAGCGGCTCATCCCTTGTTCCCTGTTTAGGATGTGGTTTCCGGCTCTCTCTTTTCCAATCTTTTCACTTTTCTTTTCTTATTTTTTTTCAATTGGAGTAGATAGACTGAACTATCGCCCGGTTCACACTCCACCCACGTCTATTGAACAGGTGTAGAGGCTCATCCCTTGTTCCCTGCTTAGGACGTGGTTTCCGGCTTTCTCTTTTCCAATCTATTCACTCTTACGTAGAACTCTGCACACCAGTGACCTTACGGACTTGCTTGGGGTGATGTGATTAAAAAAAAAAAAAAATCTTCAGTCGTTGTGCTCTCCGGCTTTCTAGCACGTCTTCTCGAATTTACATATATTCATCATTTTCTTGTCGCATTCACATTTGATGTGGTTTACCGTCCCCCCTCTTTTCCCACGAATAAAAGCGGCAGTTGCGATACTGGTCCATTTTCGTTTCGTATTTAATTGACTCGTACTCATTCGAACTCGGCACTCTGATTTCTCATTCTCAGCCGATATCCATTAATTATAGCATACCTTAAAACTATATTTTATCACACACACACACATACATATATATATATATATATATATATATATATATATATACTGATTGTTTAATTACTTAATTTTTGGTCATAAGATTAGACGAGTGCACATTTGTATTAAAAGTGTTCAATACAATTGTATTGTAGAACTTTTGAATATTTTCATTTGTAAACGAGTTATTACGCAACCTAGGCTTCTACCACGTGAGCGTTCAAAAAACACCATTACATGAGCATTCTTAAAAAATATAAAAAAACGGTAAACGGTAAAATCAGTTATTGAAAATTCTGAAGACACCACCTAGGTAGAAACCTAGGTTGCGTAATAACTCGTTTACAAATGGAATATATTTCTTGCTTTCCATTCTGAGTTTATCTGCTTCCCCCTTTTTTGTTTTCTTTTTCTTTTGTCTGGTTCCCCCGTTTTCTTTCTGTTTTTCAACTTTCTCACTTCCTTGCACTTATCAATCGTCAACCCTCCCATATCCTCGCCTTCCCCTTTCTTTGGGGCTCTTTTTCGAATGAACGAGAACCTTTTCGTATATAACCGTCACAAATGTCCGTCCTAATATGGACATGTGGGCGTCTACGGAGAATCAAATAAAAGAAGAAATTTTTCGGTGGGGGGTGATATTTGGATTGCCTACTGTTGTACCATTTGGGTCTGACGAGCCGCGTTAAGACATCAAAGCGGTGAAATATGTATTATCCATGGTAATAATATATATATATCTTACTCTAATAGGCAGTCTGTTCCCACTTCATTTTGTTCATGTATTTGCTCTTTTTCAATTTTCTTTTCCGTACATTCCTTAAGTGTATTCACCCTGCTAGAGTGAGTTGTGACACAATGCCGGTTTTTTAATGCGAGGAGTCCGTGCGCGGACGTTCCGGCTACTGTTCAAAAATTGCCCAGCCTTCCGCTGACGCGGTAACTTGGTGCAAAGGCTCGTCTTAGCAGGACTAAAGCTTGTACTTGTCTTAAATCTTGAAACTACTGAGGATAGAAAACAACTCCCCTATCAGTATGACGTCTTATTTCTTTCTTTCATGCAGGTCAACGCTTTCTTTCTTTTTATGCACTTCCCTTCAGACCCAGCCTGGTATCTTTCTTCTGACCGTTTTTGTTCTTACAGAGACAACTGCTCATAGTTCAAGCCTAAATAAAATGCATGCTTCAAAACACTAATTTTCAAGGCAGAACACAATCTGAACACCGTCTTTCGTTTATTAGCACCATTTGGTCTGGTTGTCTTATGAAGCTAACTAAATAACTCTACATACGGCTTCTCAAATCATATCTATTCAAAGCCAACGCAACTTTACATAAAGGCAATCTCGAAGACTTACTGTGCATCTGATTTTCTCCTGTCGTGCGACGTGTCACTTCAAGAACAAGATGACACGAACATTAGCTTTGCAATGCAAGAAACAAACAAAACTGATAAAGAACCACAAGTGCACTTATTACGACGCAACGCTGTAAATGCATCTTTGCATTTACACAGATTGGAAGTTTGGTCGGCGACAAAACCGTAATGCCATTAGACATTAGTATTTTTTCTATCGCGATTCTCCGCATCGTGTCCATAAATACATTTGTCACGGGAAGTAGGAAAGAGACTATCTTGAAAATTTACTTCAGCTTTCTTGTCGAGACCATTATTTTCGATACAAAAAGTATATGATTACAATTCACATAAACTTTCGTCATTTGCATCTGAGAAACGAATAAAAATTTAGCTTTAAAATAATAATTTTTTTTCTCTGAATAACAAACATTTTCACTTACATACCCCGATTCAAGTACAAACGCTCAATGCTATTTTATAAACTTTCGACTTGACTGTCTCTATCTTTCGATTGATATATACTTCGGTCTTTATCTATTGATGTTCTGACAATCAGCATTGTCATTAAGTGCTATATTTACAGTCTGTTGTTTTCTTCAGACTTCTAGCATTGTTTGAAAGTCAGTTATTATGTTTATTATTACATATAATTTCGGACTATTGTTTTCATTAGTGTTATTTTTACACAACGTTTCAGCCGATGCATTTTCGGCCTTCTTGCATTGTTTGAAGATTAGTATGCTCATTATTCCATATACTTAAGAAAAATTGTTTCCATTCATGTTCTTTCGGCGAATGCCTTATTAGACTTTCTTCACGTGCATCATATTTTTAGCCTTTAGTAGACTTCCTATTCTTAGCAGCATAGCAGCCCTCCAAAGTCAGTCAGTTAAGTGCCATACGTGATATACACTTGGGCGATCATGTCTCGAAAGAGACTGGGCAGAAGATTATCCCGCAGTAGGTTGCCATTGCATTCTACGGTATACTGGTTGCCAGCCAAGGCTATAGAACCCAATCTATCCTGTTATTTGACTCATAGCTAGAAGAAGATATTTATTAAATCATTAAGTAGTAATTAGTGGGGAAGTAGTTTATTACTTCATAATAGAAAACCGATCACCCACTTTATGACCAGTAGAAACTTTAATCATGATTCCAACTATTATATTCAGTCAGTCAGTTAAGCGCCATATGTGATACACGCTTGGGTAGAATATCTTCCTAGATTAAGTTGCCAACCAAGGCTACAGAACCCAATCTGTCTTATGGCTTAATGTTGGCAGTGAGCACAAAAGAATTTTTTCTTTTGACTGAAAGCTTAATGCTTTCAATTTCTGGTAGTTGTCATATTTTTGTAAATCCTCCACTGAAAGCTGAGATAGTCGTAGTTTTTTTCTTCATTAATTATATATATATATATATATATATATATTTATCCCGCGCATATCTGTTGAATTTATCAAAGATAGCGTTTAATTAGATATTATGAACATAGTAACGTTACTTCCTATATGTACATTATATATTTATAACACACACACACATATATATATATTATAAATTATGTTTTAGAACATGTACATAATTTTTTCTATATATGTTCTCTACAATCATATGGTTGTTTCAACGTTGGACACCCAACGTCGAAACAACCATATGATTGTAGAGGACATATATAGAAAAAATTATGTACATGTTCTAAAACATAATTTATAATAAATATTCACAGCTCTATACATTATATATCGAGCACTGTTTTAAATTAATGTTTTGGACGGTGAAAAAAATTTTTTCGTTCTGAACTCACTCGGATATATATATATATATATATATATATATATATATTAGATTGTTACAAATATAATGATATTACAAAAAATAATGGTCGCTCGAAGTGTTGTATTTTGAAAAGATATTTTAACGTAATCTTCACGGTATATATTCAGTGAATTTTTTGTATACATAATAGTTTAACGTGTGCTCTTTAATAATTTTTAAATTATTTTAGAGACGACAATTCTACTCCTGCAGCTTCTTTCCTAGAATTTCCCGCCTGCTGAACTCACTTCCTTATTCTTGCTTTCCTGAAGGCTACAATCTCCAGGAATTCAAATGCAAGGTCAATACTCATCACTTAACCACTTGACCCTAGTTCTTTCCTCACCCCTGTATATCCTTTCCTTTCTCTCCACCTCTGAAACTCATCACAACTGTGTCCATCCCTTCTCTTGCTCCTTTTTTTTTTTTTTTTTTTTTTTTTAATCATCTCACCCCAAGCAAGGCATTCCACTGCCACTATTGCGCATGGGGCTACATAGGGGAAGGTAAAGAGAAGGAGTGGATAGACATAGGGAATGTCAGGAGAAAGGTGATAGATGAGTAAGGATAGCGAGGATGAGTGTCGGGCAGATGGGAAGAGTGTTTGATAGAATGGGAGCAGGTTAGTGTGTTAGGAGGTGTCTATTGACCTTACATTTAAACTCCTGGAGATTGTAGCCGTCGGGGAAGCAATCGTTTGGAAGAGAATTCCACAGTCGGGAAGTGCGAGGAAAGAAACTGTTGGAGTAGAAGTTACGGCTGCATTTTATCGATTTCACTGTAAAAGGGTGGGATCTAGTTGCTAATCTAGTATCTCGTGCAAATTCGTCCTTTCTAAATGGTTTGTCCTTTACACTCTTCTATTTAGTGCTTTTACTTTTATGTAGCCCCCTGCACATCAGTGGCGTTACCGACTTGCTCGGGGTGATATGATTAAAAACAAAAGACAGAAATATTGTTAAAGCATAGAAGCCTTAATTATGAATATCTTAAAACATTATCTTCCTTTTACTTTTCTTGTATGAATTCCAACTTGGGTACAGTGTCCCCCTCAAATTTTTGCCAATATCAACAGAGCCTGGGGGGATATGAGTCTACAAGTGATTAGATAGTACGTAGGTGATTTCAGAAACTCGGTAATAATGATGCGAGTTTAAAAGATGAAGAACGTTGAGAAAGGTCATGCAGTGTTGTCAACGATCAATTGCAAGCAGTTGTTAAGAAAAACCCACGTCAAAATGTCAGAAAATGTCTCAGGCGCTTCGTGTTTGTAGAGTCTCACGCCATTTGTAGAGTATTGGCAAAAAAAAATAGAGTATTGGCAAGGTGGAAAAACTCGATGAATGGTTTTCTCATTATCTCAATGAAAATTAAAAACTTAAGCGCCTTGAAGTGTGTCCGATGTTCTTTCTGCTTAACACCCACGATCTCTTTTCTTGACCGGATATCCACTTCTGATAAAAAGTGACTCCCTTTATGGTAACCGTAAACGATCAGGTCAAAGGCTTGATCGTAATGAGTACCCCAGATATTTCCCAAACCTAAAGTTGCATCAGCAAAAGATCATGATGACTGTCTTGTGATCTACAGTTTCCTGGAGGCCAATAAGAGCATTAATGCAGAGCTTTAATGCAATCAACTTGCTCAAATTTATTCACGTCTGCAAAAACTGAGACCTGCATTAGTGAATCGAGGTGGTCCAATTCTGCTCCATGATATGGGCTGCATCTTGCAAGAATGAAGTTGGAAAAACTCACAGACTTGGAATACGAGATTTTACCACAACCTCTATATTCTTTTGATCATTCTCCCACTGATTATCATTTTTAAACACTTAAGTACATTTTTAAATGGTAAAATTTTTTTAGGTCTAAACCAGAAAAGGAATCAATTTTCAAAGATTTGGTTGAATCACAGCCAATAAATTTTTATCACCTAGAGATAAATAATCTCATCGATCAATGACAGAGGTGCATAGATGCCCAAGGCATGAATATGACTAATTTCAACATTGCTGCATTAAATTGTTCACGAATAAAATGTTTCTAAAATCGGCCATTATTTTTCTAACAATCTAATATATAGTTTTCAGTTGTGATTATGCTTAGTTCCAAGATTGTTGGTGTGCGTTGTGGTGCAGTGGATATCGGCTCGGAACGAGAAACCGGGGAGCCGAGTTCGAATTCCAGTTGAATCCATTTTATTCACTTACGCGTAAATACCCTTGGGAAAGGTATTAATCCGTCTATTCCTTCCAGTTATGGGTTAAATAGCAGGACATATTGGGTTCTATAGCCTTTGTCGGCAACCAGTCTACCGCAGAAAGCAATGGCAACCTACTGCGGGATAATCTTCTGCCCACTCAGTCATGTCTCTTTCGAGACATTATCGCCAAGCGTGTATCACGTATGGCACTTAACTGACTGATAAAAATATATTTTGGCAACAAGTTTTTTGTCGTAAAGGGCTCCATATCAAGATATACACCACCGGCCATAATTATTAGGCCACCCCAGTTTTTAAAAGAAATGATGTATTTCATACTATTTTTAAGTAGATAATTCTAAATGAAAATAGAATGGTTCTTTTTCTTATTAATTTGCAAAATTTTACAAGGCAAGAAAGCAAAGATGAACTAGTCCTAATCATCCTAAATTTTCTTCATTTTTTCACTGATGAAACTGCAATATAGGTAATTATTAAATATTTACAAATTCATTTAATGCACATGTTATTGTGCAGTATTAACAAAATAATCATTCTATTTTCATTTCCAATTATTCACTTGGCAATAAATACTAAAAAATAGTGGGAAATACATCATTTTTTAAGACACTAGGATGGCCTAATAATTATGGCCGGTAGTGTATATATAAGATGAATGTAGAGGGGTTTGTCACTTAACTGAGCAGAGTTATACTGACATCAAATTTTCACCATTACTATGTCCTCACTTCTCAATGAGAAGCAAACAATACGACACACTAAAAAGAAGTCAATGCAACAAAATCAATCAAAGTTAACCATCTGTAGAACCATTTACATACAAATATTTCACACCAATTTCTGTATAAATAAGAAAAAGACTGAAGAATAACACCATACGAAGGAAACAGCCCTGAGGAGTGAGACCATCATAATGGTGCCTTTCGGAAATTTAGAAGTCCGCCTAACTCTACTCAGTAATATATATATATATATATATATATATATATATATATATATATTTAATGCAGATTTCATTGAATAATATAGACAAGTTTTGTCTATTAATTTTGTGTAGGATCCGTTCATACCGTCTGATATACTTGATGGTGATGTCGTTGAAAGACAACAAAAAAATCACAGTAATTGTTGATTTTTTTATCAGGTCTAAGCTTTCGGCTCACATAAGCCATTATCAAAGAGTAAATATTAACACACAGTAAACATAGAACATTTAAGTTATTAACAATAAAGAGAATTGAATTGAAAATATAAGTCCATCCCTACCGTGGCGGATAGCCGAAGACAGTGACAAAATAGTGGCGTTGCGGTCCCTGGTCTAATTACAGACATTTGAGTACGTTATTTGAAATATCAAAATTGATTGTATTCAAACCAGGTTTAAATTGTTTAATGTAGATTGCTTCGGGGATTTTTAGTTTCTGTTTGTTATTTTCTTGTTTAAGTATGTACGTGTTATCAACAAGCGTTTTTCTCAGATTTTGTCACTGCCTTCGGCAATCCGCCACGGTAGGGATGGACTTATATTTTCAATTCAGTTCTCTTCATTGTTAATAACTTAAATGTTCTATGTTTACTGTGTGTTAATATTTACTCTTTGATAATGGCTTATGTGAGCCGAAAGCTTAGACCTGATAAAAAAATCAACAATTACTGCGATTTTTTGTTGTCTTTCAACGATATCACCATCAAGTATATCAGATGGTATGAACGGATCCTACACAAAATTAATAGACAAAACTTGTCTATATTATTCAATGAAACCTTCATTAATGAAAAAATGCTGCCAAAATACACACACAATATATATATATATATATATATATATATATATATATATATATATATTCTTATCATCTTTGTTTTTTGGCCAGGGTTTCTTCACGTTTAATCCTCATCTACACAAAACTCTGTGAAGTGAAGGTGAATAGATAGAAATTTAGAAATCAAAATAAATGATGGATATTGGAGTATATGGTGGCAGAAATGTAATGATCAAAATAACAAGGGTAGGGATAATTGTTCGAACAACGAAATATTAAAGCACCGACATCAGGGAACGTTTTATTTGTTACTGGAATTGTCTACGTAGATATTATGGGAAAATTATTCATCACATGTTAATTCTCTAAGATTATATTTATAGAATCACGACAAATTTAAATTCCTTACCTAAGCTTCCTGAATTTATTCAAAGCAAAATCAAAGATTAGAAAAAGACACAAAACTGATCTTTTTTTTTTCCCACTTGCATATGATCAACACTTGGCATATTAATCGAATTCTGAATATAAAGAGGAATTTCGATTTCGGGCGAATTTAGAATCCGACATTTGACCTTCATAACAAATTATACAACATATGGTTTTATGTTGGTTAGAATATTTCCGAATACTTTAAAAAGAGAACAGGACTAAAAAAGTTGTTTTTAATACATATATCAATATTTTCTTCTTTTGTGTTCCGTGTCTATTTAAGACGTAGCCAATCATGGCTCTCTGCAATTTCCTCTTTTTTTCTTTGTAGCTCTTATTAATTGCTGTCGTTTCGTAATCTCTCTTAAACCTTGTACCGCCATCTATTTAGGTGTTGCTTTCCTCTGTTCTTCTTACCTTCAACATGTCACGGAGATATCAAATTTTTCAAGCCTTCTTTCCTCTTTATGTACTGTAGAAATTTCAACTGTTTTCCTGATATTAAATATGTGTCTTTTTGTTTCTATTTTCCCTAAAGCTTCGTCAGTGTTCAGTCCACTGCAATCTCAGCATCCTTCTGTAGAACCATTTCGTGGTCCAAGCCTTTTCATCATCTGTTAAGAGATTATCCAGCATTGACTGCCTTATAGAAGGACTGATATTGCATAACACTTCAGTCCTCATTTCTTTGTTTCTAACGATTTTTTTCTGTTTTTGAATTCTTTACTTAACTTTTTGAAGGCATTTTCGCTATTCCAATGCCTCAAAGGATTTCAGTGCCACTGTTCCTTTTACTGACAACCATACATTCTGCACTCTTTTAATTGATGTTTAGACTTTTCTTCTGAAGGTTCTGCGTATGACAAACTGCATCCAGTAGCAAGGCCTCTGATTGGGAGTTTGTGAGGAGCATGGAACCACCTCTTAATTGCTGTTATTCCCAGGTCCACTCTGACCCGGTGTGGTAGCACCTGTTAAGGTCCCAACTATGGACTAAAAGTTTGATCCCAAACTGGGATCAAAACATTATGAAAGTATTAAAATAGACTTGTCTAGAAAAATAAACATTTTTGAATTAAAAATATTACCAACAACACATTTTTGAAGGAAAAAATGATTACCATAGCATATGTTTGAAGAGAAAAAAAATATTGCCATATATTTTTCTTACAAAACTAGAAGCTTCTAAAATAATTTTTTTTTTTTCAAAATCTGACTAAATAAACCTTCTCACTATAACCGAACATTAAAAATATCTCTGAAATCCCTCCCCTTTTGGTATTAAATAAACCACAGTGGTTTATTAGCCATTAAACAAAATCCAAAATGTTGCTGACTTTTTTCACTAGCTTCTGTAGGAGTTCTCGTCGTTTCTTTGTGTGTGTACTATCAACATTGTGTCATAATTATGCATCACAATATTTAATTGTGATTTTGGTTTTTGAAGAAAGAAGGTACACATCAGCAATCAAAGATATATCGTTCAGTAATTGAACATTCCTTTAAAATATTTTCATTTGTCTTTGTTTATAGCAAAAAATTTCTCTGGGTTTCTATACATGTTTCTAAGTATAGAGAAGCACTTTTATGACGAACGGAAATGAACGATGTATAAACAAATTTTACATTCCATGACACACTAAGAATTTTTTTTTCTGCTGTGTATACACGCTTTTCGCACGAATCAAGCTCTTGTGAACAAATGTTGTTCTGTATTTCTTTATTTGGCTTTGGGGTTGTGTTCTACTTCCAAAGACTAAAGCCTTGTTCTTGTTTTATTTGCATTCATGTTTTAAATTCCTTTTCCTTCATTTTGTCTCTCCTTCTGTCTTTGCGTGTCGCTATTCAAAATCCGTAAATGAAACAGTTTTCTTGTAACTTTAAGTGAGACTCTTTGTCAAGTTTTTCGTGAAACTTTATTCACATTGTCTCATTGGCTGATATGTATGTCACGGTATGCATGGGTGTAGTTGCTTGTCTACTATTGACAGTATCTTGACTCCTAATCACGCACATTTTGATAACTATATAAATATGTGGGTGGGAGTGTATATGTGTGTGCATTGCTAGGTATGTAAAGCAGATCTCATTTACATTTTCCTGCATAATATAGTCTCAAAATAATACCACAAAATAATTCAGAGAGTTGACGAAATGTCTGCATATATATAATCAAGCATTTTTATCAATTCAAATTTTACTCATGTTTAATGCACGGTGGTTTCTCTTTAGAAAAGAGGGGTGCAGTTTAAACCATACCTGAAAGTACGTTGTATTTAAAATTTCTCGAGTGTGCAAGTACCTGGATGTATTGAACACTGCTTGAAATAAAAATGGTGCGTCTATTTCAAATACGGGTACCTAGTATTATGAATAACATTTTCAAAATTAATAATAAATTATATATATATATATATATATATATATATATATATATATACACACACACATACACCCTCTCACCCTTTGACACCCAATGGAGTGTAGGGCAGTAACATTTTGTTACTGTTTCCGTAACAAACACTTTTTTTACGGGACAGGTGTTAGCCCTGTGGCCAACCCCCAAACCTGGAGGACCATTCTTGGCCCTTACGTTTACAGCACCTGGTATTCCAAAACGGTCACCCCTCTGAGTACTGACCAGGCTCGATGTGGCTTAACTTCGGTGATCGGACGAGAACCGGTGTATTTAACAGGATGTACACACACACACACACACACACACACACACACACACACACACAGAGTTTTAAGCCTCGTTATATTATGAGTAAGAGTATTCAGTCAGGGTTAGAGCATATGTAAATTTAAGCGAGGTCAAAACCAAGTGGCGACAGTCTGTTTTGTGCTAGAAGGCATTCTTCAAGCGTACAAGCATTAGACTGATTATCGCCACTCAACGTTGACCTTAGTGTCTTATATGTCTGTCTCTCTTTCTCTCCATTCATATGAATGTATGTGTGTGAAAATAAATGCAAGAAAAACTATAAGGAAAACTTCTATTTTAACATGAGTTGCTTTTGAATCGGAGTTATCAGAAAAACAATTTTAGAAAGAATAAAATGGTATTTTAAACGGCTTGAATCTTGAAATTTTACTTAAACATGTTAAAGAAATTAGATTTTTACTAATTTGATATAACCTTTCTCTTCAGTTAAAGAAAAGGCTTATTCCGGCAAAATGTTTTGTACCAAATGGAAGGAATATTGTGTGGTTTGATGAAATGCGCTAATTAAGCTCATTGAAATGAATTATAATTTATAACCAATTTTAATGACGTGTTGAGTTTTCCTTTATATTTATATATATATATATATATATATATATATATATATATATATATATATATATAATCCTACGTCGATAGCACGACTCGGAGTTTCATACGTTATGCAATCATCAGTTGCATGTTTCAAATATAGGATAATATGTATATTAATATATAATACAGTTCTGTTCATACACAGAGTACTGTTTTAGTAACACCTGAATAATAATACTATACATATGTACACCCTCCTCATATTATAATAATATATATATATATATATATATATATATATATGAGGGTTGTCAGAAAGTCCTGACTCACTCAGGATGCCGAAAGAAAACACCGAATTTTAATCTCTGGAATTTCTAAGGAGTACTAAATTTCGAATTTGTTCAAGACGGTCGCGTCATCAACGCTAAACTGAATTGCTTGTGATCAATAAAATTAATGGTAGTTTTCATTTCAATATTTGAGCTTATTTGCATCATTAGTAGAAGACATTGTAAAATAATAACATTTAGAAAAGCTACAGTGCCTTCATTAAAATCAGAAACAGAAATGCAAATTTGAGTTGTAAATTTTATTGACTGAAACCATTTGTTATCTGTAAAGTAATACTGCATTTTTCAGTAAAGTTCAAATTATAGATGCAAATCTAAATAAGTTTAGTTTATTGATTATTGATAAATTCGGTTGACCAGAAAGTCCTGACTCACTGAGTAAGCGGAAAGGAAACAATAAATCTTGATCTCAGGTTGATTCTCTAAAGAAGTAGTGCATTTCGAGCTTGTTTCACACGGTCACGTCGTCAAAGCTAAACTTTATTGTCAGCAGCTAGACAACGAATATGAGAACCTAAAGAAGGAGCGTCCTGCTTTGGTCAATCGAGATCCAGCAAATAATGCTAGGTCACAAACCAAGTGACTATGGCTTATCCCACTCAATGGCACATTTCCTCCGCGACCAGCGATTAAACAAACTTGATGAAGTGAAGGAAGCTTGTTTACAGTTTTTTTTTATTCAAAGCCAGCGAACTGGTATCTGGAACCGAAGCGGATGCTGGCTGATCGCTGGGGAAAAAAATCGTCAAGAATAATGGACATTATTTTGAAGAATAAATGCTGGAGCTGCTCCATAATTATTTTTTGTTTTCTTTCCTTTTCTAAATGAGTCAGGACTTTCTGGCTAACCCAATATATAAAGATGTTCAGTCTTCATCACCACACCACTACGATATAGCTTCTGGAGACATACTTTCGGAATATTCGAATATATATATATATATATATATATATATATATATATATTGCATGCCAGCAGATAGGAATATTGGCAAGGACATTTTCAATTCCTGAAGGTCTATCTCGAAGGTCTTATAAGTGAAGTAGATGTATCTGATTACCTACTCACAGTACTCGTACTTCGACTAACTTCATTATTTTCTTCAGGGCGTTGGTAATTATAAATTTCTGCAATTTTCTATTACTTGTAGCTCTTGGTATCGGTTATCTTTACTTTTCTAAAACTGACCTCCTTTCTCTTTTGCTTTTTATTTAATCGCTTCACCCCAAGCAAAATGGTGCCGCCACTGACGCGTTTAGTTTATTGATTAGTGATAAATTATATAAGAATACATAAGAGTAAAAGTTTAGTCAGGAGAAAAGGGAAGAGAAAGACGAACCAGTTACAGGGGGTGTCAGAGAAAGAGCAAGAGAAGGATAGGAACACAGGTGTAATAATAGTTGCGAAGACAGAAAGGAAAAGAATAAGATATACGGGGTGATGTCAAAAGGACTGGAGTCAAGTTGATCAGAGATGAGTATTGACATTGCATTCAAATTCCTGGAGTTTATAGCCTTCAGGAAAGCAAGTATATGGAAGGTAGTTCCACAGGCGAGAAATGCAAGAAAAAAAGCAGATGGAGTAGAATTGTTAGCTGCATTTGGTTGATCTAACTGTAAATGGGTGGGACCTCGTTTCCAATCTGGTTGCACGAGTAAGTTCTTGTGGTGGGGATACCAGTGACTTACGTTTGTCGGAGCAGAAGTAGATGCCATGAACATGTTTGTAGAAGAGACAGAAGGAAGCCACATTCCGCCGATGAGAAAGTGGCTGGAGTCGAGCTGCCAAGTCGCGACATTACAGATTCTCCTTTGGAGCCTGTCTAGAACAGTGAGATGAACAGCAGGAACGCCTGACCAGATATGACAACAGTATTCTATGCACGGACGGATGGTTGATTTGTATATGTGCAAGATGGATTCAGGCGGAAAAAAACTTCCTAGTCCGACACAGTGACCCAACTTTCCGATATGTTTTGTGAGTCTCAAATTCTTCATGTACATCTCTCTTCATTATGGGTCCCGGTAATTTCAGCACTCTCTGATTCTTTTATTAATCACCTATTTTGCTTCCTTTTTTTTTCATCATACCCCTTCATCTCTTACACTCTCCATCCATGGTATTCGTAGCATCCTTCCGTAGAACCACACCTCTCTTGCTTCATCCTTTTCGTCTGTGTGAAAATTGCCCACAATACACAGCCATATAGGAAGACTGACATCACATAGCAGCTTATCCCTATTTACTTTCTAACGAAATTTTCAAATTTCTTAGTACTTTGCTTAGGTTTTCAAAGGTATTTTTACCATTATAATGTGACTTCAGATTTCTGTGTTACACATTTCCATCGTCTGTTAAAATATTTCTCAGATATATAAATTATTTGTTTTTTGTATTTTGATATATCCATTTCGTAGTTCGCATCTGTATGACGTGGGTGTTCTCTTGCTAACAATCATATACAGTGACACGCATAAGTATTGGATACATGTTATTTTCTGTTATTACTCTAGTTTATGTTCGCCATTTTGCCTGATACTTCGTAAGTAATCTCTCGTAAAGATATCCATAAAAGGACATTCATGAAATTAATTTATATATCCGAAAATGTCTGAAACTGTATTCCAAAATATAATTATAACAAAACTATAACATAAAACACATACATCACCGCCTCCAGTAATTATGCCCACACAAACATATATATGCGCAAAAGCTGTGCATTATCTACCATATATTCAACTGTCAAAGCAGAATAACATATAATTCTATTACTCACAAGCTCCCAAGAAAATTAAATTTCGGTATTTAATGACTCATCAATCAGTTAAATGCTATAAGCGGTCAACGCTTGGACGAGCATGTATTTTTCAAGACATGACTGACTCGGCAGAAAATTTTCCTGCGGTAGGTTGCGTTTACTTTCCTGTAGTAGACCGGTTGCCAATCAAGCTTATAAAACCCAATCTGTTCTGCTATTTAACCCATAGTTGGAGGGAGAAGAGACTGTTTGATACCTTTCTTAATGTTATTTCCGCATAAGTGAATGCAACGAACTCAACTGGAATTCAAACTCGGTTCTCTATTTCCCGCTCCGAGCTGATCTCCATTGCACCACAACGCACGTTAAAGAGGCAACTCAATCAATGTTTCTCAAATAAATTGATTCTAATCAAAACAAATAGATATTTGTCTAATATAACAAGTGTATACGTTGACTGCCTTATATAGGATTAAACACTATGTGCGTTGTGGTGCATTAGATATCGGCTCAGAACGAGAAATCGGGGAGCCGAGTTCGAATTCCAGCCGAATTCATTGCATTCACTTACGCGCAAATATCCTTGGGAAAGGTATTAATCCGTCTATTCTTTCCAGTTATGGGTTAAATAACATAACAGATTGGGTTCTATAGCCTTGGTCGGCAACCAGTCTACCGCAGAAAGCAATGGCAACCTACTGCGGGATAATCTTCTGCTCAGTTATTTATGTCTCTTTCGAGACATGATCGCCCAAACGTGTATCACGTATGGCACTTGACTGACTGACTGACACATCAGGTATTAAAACAAAGTTGAGAATATAAAGGTATACATTAGATTTGTATCATTTCACCCCAATCAATAGGATAATGTTACTAAGACGCCAGTGGTTTTAGAGAGTGGTAGGGAATACGAACACTTAGGAGAAAGGGGAATAAAAGAACAGGATTCAGTACGAGAGAAGATGGCAATTGATGTTGCATTTAAATTTATGAATATTACAGGTGGCAAGAATATAAAAAACTGAGAGTTTCGGGGTAAGAATTTTGAGAAAAGAAACTATTAGAATAGAACTTACGGTTACATCTAGCTACATTAAAATGATAAGACCGAGTTGCCAATCTAGTGGTACCCTTAAATTCGAGCTAACAAAGAGGAGAGTTCATTAAAACTGCCATGAAAATATTTATAGAAAAGAACACGAGAAATCACGTCATGGCGTTGGGAAAATAATTGAAGTTGAGATGCCAGGTCAGTACTGGTAATATTACAGACCCTTCTTTGAATTTTATCGAATCCTGAGATATATAACCGGCGCACCAGACTATATTTGTCAACAATATACAATGCACGAACAAATGATAGCTTTTATAAATATGGATTCTGATGGGTAAATTTTGTTCTTCTTTATCAAATTTATTCTTCAGAATATTACAATTGTTTATTTGTAAACTCATGACTAAACCTAACAATTCAAATTGATTTCAAATGATTACCTCGACTCTTCACTATACTTGAAATCAACGATCATAAGTCGCCAATATCAATTGATATCCTCCAATGGTTACTGATCTCATTACGACCCGGCACAATGGTGCCTTAACTTCGATGATCAAGTGAAAAAGTATCACTTTCATCGAAATTTGACTATTAGCTTAGCTCTATGGTGAACCGTTACTTGCAAGTCTTTGCTTCATAATCCGAGGAAACGCCAAATGTCTCTTCGATTACCTGAAATACCGAATCAATCATCCATCAAATTTAATGATACTCTGGGAATCAAAGGAGAATCACTAATTCAACATGATTAATTGCTGAGAGATTGATTTTCTAACATTGTAAATTTATAATCTCTAGTGCCTAATTAAATCATAGCTTTAATAATTGTGTCTTTCTGACCGGAAAGGCTAGTCGATATTTATAAAATATTATAAATCGGATGTCGTGGTGGGATTTTAAACTAAGTAACGAGATTCATCCCTGAACAAATATTTTCCAATGATTATACAATTGATACACTTGAAGCAACATTTTCGTATCGTTCATCATCCTGATTTATGGCCCATTTTAAGTTACCAGACTTATACATCTCGAAAGAATAACTGCTTATATATATATATATATAGAGAGAGAGAGGTGTGGGTGCGTATAATGTGAAAGGAAAATGCGTTAGCAACTTTCAGGATAAGAAAGGTGCTCAATTATCTTCTTAGATCCGACGAAAAAAAAGTATTTGTTTTAGCTACACTACCGGCCATAATTATTAGGCCACCCCAGTGTTTTAAAAAAAAATTTGTATTTCATACTATTTTTTAGTATTTATTGCAAGTGAATAATTGTAAATGAAAATAGAACAGTTCTTTTGTTAATACTGCACAATAACATGTGCATCAAATGAATTTATAAATATTTAATCATTGCCTATATTGCAGTTTCATCAATAAAAGAATGAAAAAAATTTAGGGTGATTCGGACGAGTTCATATTTGCTTCCTTGGTTTGTAAAATTTTGCTAAATAATAAAAACAAAAGAGCCATTCTCTTTTCAGTTAGAACTATCCACTTGGTGATAAATACTTAAAATTGTATGAAATACATCATTTCTTTTAAAAGACTGGGGTGGCCTAATAATTATGGCTGGATATGGATCGTCATT
The DNA here is from genome assembly GCA_037127315.1 of Ascarosepion bandense. Lineage (NCBI taxonomy): Eukaryota > Metazoa > Mollusca > Cephalopoda > Sepiida > Sepiidae > Ascarosepion > Ascarosepion bandense. The sequence continues at coordinate 2,844,113 of JBBBDQ010001045.1, forward strand.
CATTCTTGGAACATTACCAGTCTTTTTGTTTAGAATAAGAATAACTGGAAATATCTATGTCAAAGTGGTATCGAGAATTTTGAAACCAGTTGTATTGACTGGCTAAGAGATAAAAAGACAATGCGCTCAGAAAGCCACACGGTAAAATCGACCTCGTGCCACACCCCGTCTTTATGGGAATGCTTGGGTAAATACCACGACGAAAGACAATGGCGAAAAGCATTAGCAAATGTACCTGTTGCATTGTTCCATGATACTCGCTGTTGCACAATATGTGGGTTTGTATGCAGGTCGTGAAGGGATTGAGGTGTCGCATACGACGCAAACATAAAAACTGAATGTGGCTGTCGGATGGAGAGTGCATTATATATATATAACAATGGGGAAAACGCTATAATTTCTTCTAATTTTGAAAATTGCGCGTTCAAAAAACCCGCGTTACGTCAGCGTACAAAATAATTCTAGTTATGTGAGTGTTCTTAAACAAACGGTTAATCCAGTTCGCCTGAAGACACCACATGGTAGAAAGCTAGGTCGCGTAATAACTCGTTTACAAATGAAGATATATATATATAGTTAGTTTTTGGTGGAAATTAAATTAGACCAGTACACAGTTTTATTAAAGTGTTCAATACATTTACATTCTTGAACTTCTGAATATTTTTCATTTGGAAATGAGTTATTTGCGCAACCTAAGTTTCAACCAGTATCTTCAGGAAATTTACTAACTTTTCCGTATTTCAAACTTACAAGCAGGTATTTTTTTTTTTACAAATGCGCGACTGGAATTTGAAACATAAAAACGTAAACGTAAAAAATCCTATTTTATACGTTTGAAAAACGGAAAAAATCAGTTACTTTAGGTCGCCTAAAAATACCGAAATTTTCAAACCAATTTGCAGAAATAACTCATTTTTAAATTATCTATCTATCTATCACTCTCTCTCTCTCTTTATATATATATATATATATATATATATATATATATATATAACACGATAAAAAGCTGCCTTTTTCCACAGCTTAGTGGTAGAATATACGACTGATGTCAGATCGGTTATATATAAAGTTCGATGTCCAAATCAGTTGTATGGCCATTTCTACATGAAATCCCTAAGAGAAATTTCACGCAAGATCGGCAACTTCTTTATTTCAAAATAAACCGAGATATTTTACCGGCAGAAGTTAAAAAAAAATATACTTCACAGAAAAATTAAAGAAGTATTAATAAGAACTAGATACCCAATATCGTAAATAATAGGATTAACCGTTTATCATCGAACGTCAAAACTTTCAATGAAAGTAAAGTTTTTATTAATCCCACCCCTTTAATTTTTCTGTGATATATATTTATTTTAACTTCCGCCGGTAAAATATCTCGGTTTGTTTTGAAATAAAGAAGTTGCCAATGATGCGTGAAATTTCTCTTGGGGATTTCACGTAGAAATGGCCATACAACTAATTTGAACATCGAAATTTATTTTATTTTATAATTGGCTCTGTAATTTAAATATTAATTACATTGAGCCCTCCACCTTGATCAGTTTTAATATTAATGTAATTAATATTAATTAGGATCGGGTCTTTGGAAATTTACCTTCCTGTTTTTCCTTTTGGATTAAAGTTTTATATCTAAAAAATATTAGTTGCATATATGGATCGGAAGCCGAAAAGATTAATAGAATAAGTAAAGAAAAAGTAGAAAAAAAAGTGTCTTTAATATTTTACATATTTTACTTTGACAAGCTTCTTAGATTTTTTTAAAGACGAATGATTTAAAATAAACTTTTTAGAAATCCACAGACAGTATGTACACATTTAATTTGTCTATAATTTAAATACGGTCTACACATTATTTTCGCTTACACATACATTCATAATAAACATCTAGTGCTTTCATTACACGGGGCACATACACTTAAATAGATATGTTTTTCCTCTATATTTAAGATAGTTATCCGTTGTTTAATATACGTGACACGTATCTGACAAATGAAATCATACCTCAATCAACATATTGTCTATGTGTATTTTTTAAATGATTTCCTTTGTAAATTTTTCAAAGTTTTTTAAATCATTCTTTTTTAAAAAAACAAAATATCCGAAGAAGCTTGTTAAGGGGAAACATGTTAGATTAAAGACACTTTTTTCTTACCTGTTCTTTACTCATTCTACACACACACATTTATTTATTTATTTATCTGTGAATTCAGATAAAACTTAGAGGGGAAATCGCCATTACTGCTGTCTCTCTCTCTCTTTCTATATATATATATATACATATATATATATATATATATATATATATACCCTTCCTATCTCTTTCTGCCTATGCTTTCAAAAGGAAACACTAGAAATATATAGATATATATATACAAAATTATTAAGTCGTCATAGATGAAGAATGGATATGGCATTTTGAGTAAGATTTATTTCTGTAGTTTAGCATCAAATAGCAAAATGTACAACATTTACGTTTCTATACAACGATAAACCATCCGAATGAACGGATTTTCTGTTACTTCTGAGCAACAAGGCTTTGAGATTTAAACATTAAAAAAAATGGGACTAAACGTAACAGGATGTTAAGTGCTCACATTTGTCTATCTATCTGGTAAAATACATTACAGGAAATGACTTGCATTCTCATGGGCAGAAAAGCATAGTCTCATAAAAGAAAATGGCTACGCTCACAGTCTGTCACATATATGAATCGTTAATGGTAGGTTTATCTCTCAAATATTTATATAACCACCCATATATGATATATATGTGTATATGTATGTCCCTTTTTATGTGCATGTTTGAGTAAGCATGAACTTGGCTATACAATGTAAACAAAATGTTTTGGACCACCATCTGGATTTCAAAGAATCGGCTCAAAAATTGAAATTTTCGTCTTGCCGCCTTGGCCGAGATAGAACTCACTACACCCCTCCAGTATTCCCTGTGCATTTGGAACCCTGGCGCAGTTTTTTGTAGCGAAATTCATAATCTTGTCAAATAGCTGAATACTTGATGCTTCGCCAGGGCTACCAAGGGTGTTTTTATTGTGACACCAACACTGGATGGGTTGCCTCCAGGCCCCATCCTGTTACTTAATCCATAACTAGAGAGAAATGACGGATTAATACCTTTCCCAAGAGTACTAGTGCTTAAGTGAATGCAGGGTACTCAACTGGAATTCGAACTCGACTCACCGACTTCTCTTTCCAATCCGATATCCACTGCGCCACAACGCACATCCGTCACTGAATGCTTACAGCGCCTGGTATTCCCAAGTGGTTACCCATCTAAGTACTGACTAGGCTCACGTTGCTTAACTTCGGTGATCGAACGAGAACCGGTGTATTCAACGTGATATGCCGTAAGCTCAAATTTTACTAGCACAACTCGAAACAGATTTTTTTTCTTTCTAAAGAGTTTTATCAGATATCTACTAATAATAATATCGTATTTGACGGCACATAGTAAAGGGGCTTTTTTAATAAAATTCCCCTGCGTCTCATATGTCATGTTTGATTTTTATTTCGTTTTCTTACTTTGGATATAATATTTTTATAAGGTGGTGTATTTTGCTATTAATTTTAGTTTAATTGTAATCATGAGTTGTTTAACCAAAATCATACCTTATAAATATAGCCTAGGCTGTACCATTTATTAATAATTTTACTAATTACTAATTTTTTGTCTTGATATGCCTTGTGGAAATTGGGGTTCGTCTTTTACCCTGTCAAATGCAGCAACCCATTTACTGCATGATTTCCTTAAAAGTCCAGCTCTTGATGCGTCGTCTACATTGTTGGCTAAACCTTAGGTAAATAAGTCAGTCAGTTAAGTGCCATACGTGATACACGCTTGGGCGATCATGTCTCGAAAGACTGGTTGCCGACCAAGGCTATAGAATCCAATCTGTCCTGCTATTTAACCCATAACTGGAAGGAAGAGACGGATTAATACCTTTCCCAAGGGTATCTGCGCGTAAATAAAGGCAGTCTAAAAATGGACGCTATGTAATAATGTGTTAAACAATTCCATCATTCTTGTTTAGAAGTTAATAAAAAAAAATATGAATGTTACTAATTATCAAATACGAAGGATGACTGCCCATTTTAAAACGGATTTGCCAAAAGAAAAACGAATAACAAAAACGTCATACAAGAAATGTTAGAATTTGTTGGAATAAAGTTCCACCAATCATTTGTATTTAAGTAGGAGTGTCAGTTAGTCTCAGTAACAATTAGTATATAAGTTTTATACTTTTTATATTCGAGTTCGTGTTTGGCTGTGATTAGGGAGGACCGATAAACTTATTTAACTCTATTGTTTCTGTTAATGGTATCGTATTTCAATATTGTCACTTTATGGCAATAATATTTTAATAGTATGCGTTGTGATGCAGTGGATATCGGCTCGAAATAAGAAATCGGAGAGCAGAGTTCAAATCCCAGTTGAATTCACTTACGAGCAAATACCCTTGGGAAAGTTATTAATCCATCTCTTTTTCCCTCCAGCTATGGGTTAAATAGGACAAATTATGTTCTATAGCCTTGGATGACAACCACTTTAGTTCGCCCAGAGGATAAAGGGTTTTGCGTAGTGTCAACACCCCTACTTGTAAAAAAGACAAGTTACAGAGCCATTTTTGTGGAAGCGCTAAAAACAGACATGTTATTGAAAGAAGAAAGATTAGCAACAACAACCTAAACCCCCATCGCTCGTAGGCCATCGCTCGTAGGCCATCGATGGCACCTCGCCATCGACGATTCGTCGTCGATGGCCTACGCTCAATTAGAAGCAATGGGGTTTATGTTGTTAATCTTGCTTCTTTCAGTAAAATGTCTGTTTTAGCGCTTCCAAAAATCGTTGCACCCACTGAAATAATTATATATACTTTATTTGTTCACCTACGACGCGAAATAAGGAATCCATTTATTAAATTATGGCATCCTGATGAACTTACCTCACTGGTACCTCCTATATATGAATGTACTCGGGCCACATGATTAGCAACTAGGTCCCACCCTTTTAATGTGAAACCAATGAATTGTAAGAGTAATTCTGCTCCATCAGCTTCTTTTCTCGCACTTCCCGCCTGTGGAATTCCTTTCCGTTTACTTGCTTTCTCGACGGCTACAATCTCCAAGAATTCAAATGTAAAGTCAATAGTCATTTCCTATCTCGCTAACTTGCATCCTCTCTCACATGCTCCTTTCTTCGTCCACTCCACTCTCATCAGTATTCTCATCCTTCTCTTTTTCTCTTCCTGACACCCCCTGTAACCTGTCACTCTTTCTCATAACTTTACTCCTGCTCAACAGTGGCAGTAAAATGCCTTGCTTGGGACGACACGATTATTAAAAAAAAAACTACATTAATCACGTAAAAATTTGCGAATATATTGCTGTAATGTTCGTCTAACGATCATAGTGGCTGGTTAGCAGGACTAAGAAAAACACTGGGAAGAAAATTTTTGAATGAAGAAGGGTTTAATTGCATAAGAACATGTAATGAACATGCAGTAGTTCAGCCCAACTACCGTACGCGTGCTAAGCACTACGTTTTTACGGCCCACTTTTTGCTTCTGTTCTATGAACAGAGGTTCTACCTCCAACGGATGGATGAGTCCATGTTTTAATAAGTGTAAAGAGGGTTACTTATTCCTACTACACAACACAGTGCTCGATATATAATATACTATATAGAGCTGTGAATATTTATTATAAATTATATTTTACAACATGTCTATAATTTCTCTATATATAATCGAGACGAAGGCACGTTCGTTTCAGCATTGGAGCCCAATGCTTCATCAGGCGATGTGGAAAAATCAAAAATTTAAAATGTAATACAAAAACACATTCCCTAAACCCAAAGTTAAGATTAAACATGCAAACTTACACTGATTATAAAGACTCTGTTAAAATAAAATAAATAAAATATCCACGCCAATTATTATGGGCTCTTCTAAGAAATCCATTAAGATATAGTCTAGCCAATTGATAATTAGAATTTACAACTGTCTAGAATCAAAGACTCCCATTAATCACTTTAGAAACACCCCAAATAAATTCCAACGGTCATAGACTGACTCAATTATCTCGCTAACCCCCACTAACACCTCTAACTAAACACTCTCCACAAAAAAATTCAACTGTCAACGAAATATCACAATATAAATAAACCCCAGCCAACAAAACTAAATAAATATAAAGGAAAAGGATTTCCAGTACTTTCCACATCGCCTGATGAGGCATTGGGGCTCCAATTCCGAAACGAACGTGCCTTCGTCGCGATTATATATTGAGAAATTATGTACATGTTCTAAAATATAATTTATAAAAAAATATATATATATAGGGCCGTAGCTGATGTTAACAAAACACCGAGCGCAGAGAAAATTGCCCGGATATATTGGTTGATAATGTGATGACGTCATCAGTGTCATCCGTTTCCAGAAATTATGATTTTTGCAGATTTTTCGGCTATTCCAATGGAAGTTAGGCACAAACCGTGAACGAAAGCAGGAAATCGGGTTCGGACTTTCTGAGTTTAACCAGTCTTTTCTCCCAAAATTAATAAATACAGATTTTTACTGCGTTCATTCGAAGGTTTTCTTCGTCTTTCTTTCTTTCTTCGTGAATTGTTTAGTTTGATTTCTGACAAAGATATTTTTCCTTGCCCGGATTTTTCACTATGATTGCACGGATCGGCCCGGACCCGTACCCGGTAGTCAGATACGGTCGTGTGTGTGTGTGTGTGTGTGTGTGTGTGTGTGTGTGTGTATATATATATAGTGTAATCGCGGTTAATAATAAGGAAGAGGAATCTGTGATCACCCTCGTCCTAAAAATACATGACAATAAAAGTAATAATAACAGTGAGACTAACTTGCAAATCGCAGCTTCATGGCAAGGCACTATACGATTTGCGTACTAAATTTGAAAATCATTACTACTTGAGTTGAGAAGCCAATTGATATAGTTTTATTACAAAATTGGATTCAGTCAACATCTGTCTATAAATTATATATGCTTATGTCTACATGGATAGATTTATTCACACACAAACACAAACGCGCGCGCGCACACACACACACACACATACACATTTGGGTCAATTTCAATGTTGACTCCGTATCCGTCTTGTCATAACAAAATTAAGTTGTCTTTTAGTTATTCCTTCTGTTGTCAGATGGAGGTGCAGTCTCACCAAGTGGTCTTCCTGATTATAGTGCTTTTTCAAACAAACGCCACTTTATCTTCTCCTGACGTTATCTTACTCGAGGGAAAATGACACAGGACATCGTTTGTATGTGTCTGGCTTCCTGTGGATTTTCTATCGCAAGAAGCACTCCTCAAAAAGAAACAGTCATACGGGAAAAATAACTTTATGATTGACCGCCTTACTTATTAAGTCATCTAGAAATGTGGTTAAAGCATTTAAAAGGTGACAAAAAAGAGGCACAGATCGATCATAATATCTTCCATCAATACAAGAATGGAAATTCTCAGTAAAACCAGGGTTGAATCTCGTGAACCAATATTTTCACAAATCTCTCCAATTCAGCATACCTCAGGTTGGCGCAAATATCATCACGTGATCGGTCTTTACATATGTACACCTTATTTAGGATCATCGTTGGGATGTAATGGATATCTACACGGACTGAGAAATCCAGTTGGGTTTGTTGCAGTCACTTACGCACAAATACTTTTCTCACTTCTCTTTAGATATAAATTGAATATCGAGACAGATTGGGCACTATAGCTATGGTTGGTAACCAGTCTACTGAAGAAAGATACAGAAACCTACTGTTGCTCTCACAGTAGATTGTCATTACTTTCTGCGGTAGACTGGTTGCCAGCCAAGGCTGTAGAACCCAATCTGTCCTCTTATTTAACCCATAACTAGAAGGAAAAGACGGACTAATACCTTTCCTAGGGTTTTTGAGCGTAAGTGAACGCAAGGAATTCAACTAGAATTCGACTACCCCGATTTGTCGTTCCGAGCCAAAATCCACTGCGCCACAACGCACATCGTATATCACGTATCTCATTTAACTGACTGAGCCACTCCCTTATATATATATATATATATATATAGTCATCCGCAGACAGATCTGTTTCGCCGTATAACAGCTCATCAGTACGGTTAGACTCCGATTGCTTTTTTACCCAGGATTGAAATCCGACCGAAATGGCGTCAGTCGGCGACTCGTCCCCTGGGCTATGGGCGTTCGGTGGAAGTAGGCAGACTTTTTAGCGCATATATACGCTCCCAATAACTAGAGCGCTCTAATTCATTCCACTAAATGAGCGATGGAATATATATATATATATATATATATATATATATATATTCCATTTTTCAACGAGTTATTTCGCTACCCAGGTTTCTACCATGAGTGGTGTCTTTAGGCAATTTTTAATAACAATTATTATTATTAAAAATCGCCTAATCAATATATATATATTAAGGAGAAAATGTCAACCAATCCATCATTTGTAATACCTTTTTTATTTCTTTATTTTTCTGGTCTGTAATTTTTAGGACACTTTACTATCACCCATTGCCGGTATTCTGCTATCCATTCACACAATTTAGGCCGGCACATTGTTTCTTTTGTCTGAGGTATATCATGAGTTTTAAAGTTTCTAAAGACCCTTTTCACATTATATGTCCAAGAAATTTCATTTGTCTCTTTCTCATTGTAACTATACTAATCACTGTGGCAACTAAAAATTTATTGTAAATATACGTATCACTGCTGCCTCTTTTCTTTTTAAAGCTTCTTCGTTTTTCATATATTCTAATGTTTTTATTAGCATTCGTCATTCGAACAACACCTAACGCGTCAAGACTTTTTCTTCATCTGTAAATAAATTGTCCAGCTATGCAGATTAAATGTCAGTTCGTTACTATTTTTCTATCTATTAATACTCTGCTTAGTTTCAGAAAGGCATCTTTCACGATGCGCCTTTGTATTTCTGTGTCACACTTTCGTCTATTAACTGAATTTCTTTAACGATTGATGTTTGATATCTTTAATAGGTAGTTCACACTCTGGATTACCTTTTTCTTTTTTGGAAACAACCCTTGCATTCTGTTTTTTTATGATTAATAGTTCATCCTTTCTTCTTGCTTTCCTTTTTTTTACCATGTCTAAGAGTTCTTTTTCAGTCACTGATAATAAACTACATCCGACAGATCGGGAGATTAAATGTTTTGAGGAGCGTGGAATCATTTCTTAACTGCTGTTGTTCTCATGTCCAAACTGTTCAGGGTTGTAGCCCCTGTAAGGGTCTCAGCTATTGGCAAATAGTTCACCCCTAACAAAAATCAACAGTACATCTTCATAATAAATTGAGCAGCAATACATTTTTATAGCAAAATGAAAATCGATGCTACACTAAAAAAATATAAAAATATATTTTTCTTGTAAAATGACCAACAATATATTATATGATCTACAAAACTATATATTAAAAAAACGTATCTTTATCTTGAATGTATAAAAATATTTGTAGTTGAAACATAAAATTATGTGCTAAAGTTTTAGATTTCGGCGTTAAATAATACATAGAGATGTTGATATGCCTCTCAGAAAAATCAACCAATCTATCAGTCCCCTTTCTGAGTCTGTCATCAAATCATTGTCAGAATTTATATATTAATGCGTTGTATTTCTACTCAGTAATTTTCCGTTTACTTACAAACACATGTACGTGCGTGAGGGAAAGGCTTACACGCTGCTCTAAGGCTATGCGTAGGTGTGTCCTCACAAATATAGACTTGTTTTACATCTGCCGGAAGGAAATATGGGTCAGTTAGTTTTGCTTTGCATTTTATTTTATTAAGAAAATCATGCGGAACGTGAAAAATACTAAAGAAAGACTTTTAATTTTACTAAATATGTACCTTTTTATTCAGTTACGCATTTATGGATTATTCAATATATGGATCGCTGCTTGTCGAAATGAATATATCGGGAAAATGCTTCTTTATTAGTAAATGGTGTCATATGCGTGCTTTGCTTTGTATATGTGTAAATACTTGCACAGCTGTACAGAGCGAGATAAGACCGATAGGCAATAGCTGTGAATCGATATTTGATGAGTTTGATTCATTAGAAAATTCAAGATTATAAAATATACAAGATTATATCTAAATCTAAACTTATTTATAAATGGAACTTTGTCTGTGTGTGTCCATTACGTATAGACTCCGAAACGGCTGAACCGATTGTCTTGAAATTTTACACAGTTGTACTATAACCGTCTGCGAGTGTTCTTAGCTCGGTTTTGTGTCAAGGTAACCCCGATAAATATCGAAAGTCGATAATCGAAACAAATCGGGTTATAGAAGGAGTGGTCCGATTTTGATCAAATTTGACACACTCATAAAACAAAAACATAAGAAACGATATTCAGAAGATTCAAGGTTGCAGTTCTTACAATAGTGCAGAAAATCGATAATATATATATATAAATCGATACCAGGAAATCAAAATTTGACTTACATCCATTCATTTTTCTTTCAGTTTACAGTTTCGCTTTAAATGGAAAAACTATTGCTTTTTAGTCTTTTGTGCCAACGTCCAAAGAGTCTGAGCTCCAGGACCATGGATTAGTTTTAAAGCTTTCATTACACCCAGCAACGCCGGGCTATACTGCTAGTTTATTTATAAATGTAACTTTGTCTGTGTGTGTGTCCGTTACCTATAGACTCCGACACGGCTGGACCGATTTTCTTGAAATTTTACACAGTTGTACTATAAGCGTCTGCGAGTGTTCCTAGCTAGGTTTTGTGTCGAGGTATCCTCGATAAATATCGAAAGTCGATAATCGAAAACATCGGGTTATAGAAGGAGTGGTCTGATTTTAATCAAATTTCATACACTCATAGAAAAAGACATGAGAAACGTTATTCAGAAGTTTCAAGGTTTCAGTTCTTACAATAGTGCAGAAAATCGGTAATATATATATATATATATATATATATATATATATTATCCACACTGATGAGCTGTGATACAGCGAAACAGACTTGTATGTGGATAACTAATATATTATGCTCTCATTACGATTTAGCTCTCTGGAGAAGAAAATTTTAAGAAGTTATCCACTTCTGCTATATGCGTGACTCCAAAAATGAATTGAGTTCTCTCGGTGACTGGCGTGTGTATACACTGCTTATATCTTCTTCTATTTTCTTCTTCTATGTGCCCTGTCCTTTCAGGACGTAGGCGATCATGGTTCTCCACGTCTCCCTATTCCTTGTGGCTCTTAGTATGTTTGCTCCTGTTACTCCTGGCAACCCCCATTCCGTCATCCACCTGATCAGGCCCTGCAGATATGTTATCCGCTGCCTTCCCCTGTCTCTCTTTCCTTCTCTTTGGCCAGTCAGTATCAGGTTCTCCAGGCTCTCCAGGCTCTCCTTCCTCATTGTGCGTCCCAGGAACTTCAGTTGTCTCTTCCTAATACAACACGTTAAAATTTCCCTTCTCTGATACCATGCCTCGATGGCTTAGGGAGTAGCGACTCCGACTGACACCAAATCGGTCGAAGCAAGTGAATGTGTCTAGCCACACTGATGAGCTGTGATACAGTGAAACAGGCTTGTATGTGGATGACTAATATATATATATGGCAAAATGTTTGTGTGTGTTCCTGTTTATGTCTGTATGTCCTTTATACAAATGCACAATTTTTATCCGATTCTCACCAAACTTCCCAGAAATATTCTTTAGGCTGAGTCTGAGCTCCAAGACCATGGATTAGTTTTAAAGATTTTATTACACCCGAGCAACGCTAGGCTATACTGCTAGTATTTATATAAAGAGAGATAATGAACAGGATAAGGCAGTGTCTTATCACCGAAGTGGATACGATACACATAGAAAGTGCGCTGCGGTATTTTTCAGCACAATATCCGATGCTAAACGAATATACACAGAAAAGTACAATAGCTACAGTGACAGACAAGACATAATTTGCAACAGAGAGAAAAGGGTTTAGATCGCAATAGTCGTCGAAGTAATCAGTCCGAATATTCCTCGAATGACACTCGAATATTACGCCTCGAATGCTACTTATCTTTACTTAAATAGACGATTTCCTCACTGTGATTGCTGCAGGGGTTCTCGCCACTCTGTAACATATAGAGATAATGAACAAGATAAGATAGATAGATAGATAGATTAGTTAAGAATACAGGGTGTCTCAAAAATAATGCCCTGGCCACTTGACGTGTGCTGATATCTGGGTCGTCTCCTACAGCCTGGAGAATATGTTCGTCGTGGCACGTGGCCAGGCGTACGAACGGTCCTCGGTCTTCCTCGATTCACAGCTTGAGGTACTACAGATCCTGTCTCAACAACTCAACAATACTGACTTCAGTTTAGAAACGCAATCTATAACAGCCGTGCAGCCTCGCGTCCATTATCGTATGCAAAATATCATATCTGCCTGTTCACGATATAAATATCCTGCCGTGGTTAAACGGAACACTTCTCAGTTGATTCATTACTACACACGTAAAATGTGGAAGACTAACCAAACATTTACACGAATGACAAATGTAACCTAGTCTACATAATAACAACATAGCGCCATCTACTGTAAACATTCTTCAAACTGAATAACTCAAAAACGCAAAACAATTGCTGACATATACTTGTTTTGAGGTGAGAAACTTGCTCCCAAAGTTTGTAAATATATTTTTGATACACCCTTGTTAATATAGATAAGTTGATAATCAAAAAGACAAGACAGATAGATTACTATAGGTTTGTTTGTTTAAAATTATCGAATAAAGAATTTACATCCAAAATAATATCCTTATTTTCGTTATTATCTCAAAATTTCGGCGGCTCTCCAACCAGGTCTGCTTTGCTTGTCGATCCGTGTAGCCGACATGGATTTTCGATGTAAGCCCGTTATTTAATCTACATTGCTAGATTATTTGGTAGTTATCTCGTCTTTGATTCTGCTTTCACCGAGTCTGCCGCTGTACTATCCAGTCCCGGAATTGAAATCGCAACTGCTATGCCAGCAAGTTCACAACACAATGCTTTAATTTACTATGTTATTTTCTCTGGCTTTTGTTTGAATCAATTTCATTAATTTAGGAATTTTTTTTTTTTTTTTACTATTGTCCACTCTTTTACTGTTTCGAATACAATATTTTGCACTTCTTCTGTTAAACTTCGTATCTGATATCCTTGAAGACTCTGTCATTACAAAATGGGAAAATTGCAAGTAGGTACAAAAATTTGAATACCTGGGAAGTGTTAAAACAGAAGACGGAAAGTGCGACACTGAGATCCGAAGGCGAATTGACATGGCGAAAGAAGCATTCCAGAAGTTGAGTAAAGTATTAAGAAACAGGACAATCTCGCTAGAAACAAAGAGTGCTGGATTGTTATGTGATGTCGGTTCTTCAATATGGCACTGAAGGTTGGACAATATCATCGAAGATGAAGGAAAACCTTGAAGCAACTGAAATGTGGTTCTACAGAAGGATGCTGCGAATATCATGGATCGAGCATGTGAGTAATGATGAGGTTTTGGAAACAAACAAAAAAATTAATACTGAGCATCAGTAAGAGACAGCTGAAGTTCCTGGGACATGCAATGAGGAAGGAGGGCTTGGAGAACCTGATATAAACAGGCCAGATAGAGAGAAAAGGAGACAGGGGAAAGCAGCGGATAATATATTGAAGGACCTAATCAGGTGGATGATGAAACGAGGGTTGCATGGTGTAACAGAAGGCGTGCTAAGAGCCACCAAGGATAGGGAAACGTGGAAAGCCATGATCGCCTACGTCCTGAAAGGACAGGGCACATAGAAGTAGAAAAAAGAAAATAGAAAAAAAGTCCATTAATCAGAACAGCAATGATGAAAATAATAACCCGAATAAGAAAATATTAAAGTACCAGCTTCTTAAATCAAAAACCGTTTTATTCGAAACCGGAATCGTCCATGCTTGATTTCTAACTATTTTCTTTCATTTTTCGCGATTCCAAAAAAATAATTTATTAAGTGTTAATTCTCTCTTATTTTTTCATAAACATTTCCGCAACCTGCCTCTGGTAAGTTAGTCAAGTGCCATACGTGATACACGCTTTGGGCGATCATGTCTTGAAAAAGACATGACTGACCGGGAAGAAGATTATCCCGCAGTAGGTTGCCATTGCTTTCTGCGTTAGACTGGTTGCCAGCCAGGGCTATAAAACCCAATCTGTCCTGTTATTTGACTCATACCGAGAGGGGCAAGAGATGTATTAAATAATTAAGTAGTAATTAATGGAGGATCAGTTTATTACTTCATAACAATATGAAACTGATCCCCCATTTTATACCCAGTAGAAGCCTTAATCATGTTTTTAACTATTATATTCAGTCAGTCAGTTAAGTGCCATACGTGATACACGCTTTGGTCGATCATGTCTGGGAAGAGACATGACTGACTGGACAGGAGATTATCTCGCAGTAGGTTGCCATTGCTTTCTGCGGTAGACTAGTTGCTAGCCAAGGTTATAGAACCCAACCTGTCCTATTATTTAATCCATAGCTGGAGGGAAGAGAGAGATTAATGCCTTCCCCAAGGATATTTGTGCGTAAGTGAATGCAAGGAATTCAACTGGAATTCGAACTCGACTATCCCGATTTGTCGTTTCGAGCCGATATCCACTGCACCAGAACGCACATACATGTAAGATAGATCAATATAAATATTCATTTATTTAGCATTCACTGACATAAAACATGATAGGTCTCTTTTATGTAGATGGATGTCAAAGTTGTCACTTCCGCTGTTATGGATGGGCTTACCCGTCCTCACAGAAATCATGTTACCTGCTATCGACGTATTAACCGACTGTAAGTTTTATTCTATAGCTCTAGGCGCTTTTCATAAAGCAAAATAAACCTAGAAGTCGAAATACGATCTAATGTGTGACCTGTTTTTGTTATTGACATGTCCTGAAAGTCCATGCCGGTTTAAAAGGAAAATTAAAACATGAAACAAAATGATGTTAAATATTTATTCAACTAAATGTGAACAACCTTTCTCCATTTTTGAAAGTGTCTTTTGTCTCGCATTTCTCCCTGTGATTTGCTGTATAAATGCAATGAATATACGTTATTTTTGACGGGTGATGGTTTGGTTGTTTTGTTTTTATGGCATATCAACTTCGGCGGGTCATTTATTGCCAACTAAATTTTATTTATTGCTGGTAATACCGTTTTCTTTCAACAATTTATTGTTTTTTTTTATATAAGTTTTGTGTCTAGTAATACTTTTTCTTTTCGATTATCAAGATTCATTGGTCTTTGTTTTTAAGGACAGGGTCCCCACGTTCCACCTTGTTATTTAACCCATAACTGGAGGGAAGGGACGGATTAATACCTTTCTCAAGAATACATGTGCTTAAGTGAATGCAGGGTATTCAAATGGAAGTCGAACTCGGCTCACCGATTTCTCTTTCCGATCCGATATCCACTGAACGACAACGCACATCAGTCACTAAACGCTTACAGCACCTGGTATTCCCAAGCGGTCACCCATCTAAGTACTGAACAGGTTCAACGTTGCTTAACTTCGGTGATTGAGCGAGAACCGGTGTATTCAACGTGATACAGTCGTAAGCGACGGGTGATGAGGAATGGATCCTCTACATCAATGTTCAGTGAAAAAGATCGTGTGGCAAGCGACATGAGCCAACTTAATTAACTTCCATTTAGAGTAGCTTAAGTTAATTAAATGGAAGACCTTTTTATTTTTAGAGCATCATGCTGTGTATCTGGTGTGATTGCAATGGAATCCTGTACTATTCAACTAAATATGCACAACCTTTCTCCAATTTTTCCAAAGATAAAAATATCCTGTCTTCCTAGAATTTCAGTGGTTTTTCAGCAAAGAACTGATTAAGATATGTTTTTTTTTTTATTTTATCCAAAGAATTAATTTTTTTACGATTGAGATTATTTTTGCAAGGATCTGAATAAATAAAAACCCGAAGATGCAACGTCAGGTGAATACGGTGGATGAGGTAACACATCCCAGCCATACTGTAACAAGTTTTGCTCGCTGACCAAAGAAAGGCGAGGTCTGGCATTATCCTGATGGAAAAGAACAACTTTCTTCGGCACCAATTCTGGGTGTTTTTTTTTGTTTTTTTTTTGTTGTTTTTTTTTAATTGCTGGTTCTAATTCGATCAGCTGCATGCAGTACTTTTCTCCAGAACCAACTGACTGGTTACTTGACAAAAACTGGAGTAGCTTAAGTTGGCTCATGTCGCTTTGCCACCCGATCTTTTTCACTGAACATTGTTGCAGACCATAGGTTCCCAAACTTTTTGTTGTGATTACCCCAAAATACAACTTTACTATTATCCATTACCCCAATAAACAAATAACCGTAATATAGGAAAAGAAGTAATTATATTTTCATACATCAAAAGCAGACAAAGTTAATGGAAACTATTTAGTAAAATAGTACCAATCTATAATAATCAGAAGTATAGTAGCCGTAACCTAGCCAAAGTTGGACTTTGATCACAGTTCTATGATCTGGTGTCTAAAAAGTGGTGAAATTTTGATTTTTTTTTTTCCACAAGGCTTGAAAGAAAGAGACTTTAAGAAAGATTGAGCTTGGGGAAATTCTTCCTTGAAATGCTATCTCGTTAATAATTTGGCACAGTGTGAAATTATAAGCTGATTGCCTCTTCCCAAACCGAACATCCAAATTATGGGCCCATGGATACACAAGGATGTATATTTACTGCGTTTACACAGCTAAACAACACCTAGAATTGCGATACAAAAGATACTTTTCACTGAGATCATGTGGTACCCTAACATCATAGGAATTTGAATACCCAAGCTTCCCTAATTGCTTCCCTTCTTCTTCTATGTGCCCTGATTTTTTAGGATGTAAGCGATCATGGTTCTCTACGTCTCCCTATCCCTGGTGGCTCTAGTATGTTTTCTTTTGTTACACCTCGCAACCCCCGTTCCGTCATCCACCTGATCAGACCCTACAAATATGTTATCCGCTGCTTTCCTCTGTCTCTTTTTCCTTCTATCTGGCCTGTCAGTATCAGGTTCTCCAAGCCCTCCTTCCTCATTGCATGTCCCAGGAACTTCAGTTGTCTCTATCTGATGCTCACTATTAATTTTCTTTTCGTTTCCATTCTTTCCAACACCTCATCGTTGCTCGCATGCTCGGTCCACGATATCTGCAGAATCCTTCTGTAGAACCATATTTCCGCTGTTTCAAGTTTTTTTTCTCATCTTCGATGATATTGCCCACCATTCACTGCCGTATTGAAGAACTGACATCACATAGCAATTTAGCACTCTCTTCTTTGTTTCTAGTGAAATTTTCCTGTGTCTTAGTACTTTATTCAGCTTCTGGAATACATCCTTCGCCATGCCAGTTCGCCTGTATTCACTGTGTCGCACTTTCCATCTCCTGCTAGGACACTTCCTAAGTATTTTAATTTTTGTACTTGCTTGATTCTAGTATCACCCACCTGTATTTGGTATTTTTGGTTACTCTTTTTTGCTGATGACCATGCATTCAGTTTTCTTACATTTTATCTATAGTCCTTTTTTGCCAATCTCCACAGCTACATTCTGTAGGAGGTCTTGTAGGTTACTTTCCGTGTCTGCAATCAGCACTAAGTGCTCTAATTATATACTCCATACGTATGTTTAAATCCATTCTCCTATTTTCATTCTCTTATGTTACTTTTTTCGGGCTACTCTTTTTCATTTTCCCGAAATGTTCCATCAACCTAATATTGCTATCTACATCATCAATTACTCCAAAATTTTCACCTTTTTATACTGAATGTCTTCATTGCAGACATCCGCATCCAATGCATTCAACTCTACACAAAGTACATATCCTAAAAGGCTATAATCAATACAGTTTTTAAACATGGAAAGAATCAATTTTGTTAATTTCCTGTGACATAACAAAAACTCCAGTCGATTCGACGCAACGCCATGATACAAAGTAAATTCAAATATTGTCTGTGTAGTTTTATGAAGACAAGTGTTATTGATTATATTAACCGTGCTATGCTTACATGAAACTTATCTGACAGGGAGGTTCTTTTATTCTTCACACAATAAAACCAGCAAATCTGTAAACAAATTTTGCGACGTTCTTACAGTTTCAATGCTGGTACAGTGATACAACAGTTTTTACTGTTTTGAAATGAAATCGTTACTTCAGTCTGCAAAAAAAATGGCAGTCTTCCAAGAATTATTTACCAGTTTTATTTATTCTTTACTAGAGGAATTCCCAGTTATAAACCTGGGTTTTATAAAATGAAATAAAATATATTGCTGGTCTAATACTCTGACTATATATTCAGAGATTCTCGTCAAAATCCAAAGACGTTTTGCAATGTTATGTCCTGAACTAGCATCTTCACTTGAATTGTGGAGAGCTATGATCGCCCACACTCTAAAGTGACCCGGTGCATTGAAGAAAAGACAATGTGCAATGGAGATGTTTGAAGAAAAATGGAAATCAAAAGAATTCTTATATTTGGCATCAGAAAAAAAAGAGTTGAAATTTATGATACATAATGAAGAAAACTTAACACTCACAGTACATGCGGAAGGCAAAAGATGGATATTTGTATTGGTTGGAAGAAGAGTTTAGGAGAGACAGCGAAAAAACAAAAGTTACGAAGAGCTGCAAAGAACGGAAAATTGTGAAAAGCCCTTATCGCACAGGCCCTGAAGGGATATGATCCAAAGAAGAAATATATACTAGTTCAGAATATGAACTCAACTCTTCGTTTAGTTCGTTGCACACAAATCCAACAATGAAGAATGAAGTCGATTGTTGCTTATAGAGGAATTTTCTTCTTTTTTTATATATATATTTTCATCATTTCCAGTGTAAAACGAAATAAAGAATAACTCTAAGCATTAATGACACGTCTGACAAATAGAATTAAGCGACAACTTCGTGATATGGGTTGAATCAAGGCCATTTTGAAATAAGTTCCACTGTTATGTACTACATCTGATAAAGCACGGAGAATCTAAATTCCAGAATGTAAATCACGGTGGGTTATTTTTGGCGCCAAGGGTACTTTGTGTCTAGACGATATACAAGTAAAAAGGCTTAATTTTAAAAATTTCAGATAAGATTTTTATAGCAATATATTATTATTATTATTATAGAAAAAACACTGAAAATAGATGTTATTTTTTATTGAAAGAATTTGTATATCTGAGCATTCTGATCGTACGATCACGCAACCTATTTTTAAAAGTTTTACTATCAAGACTGTGGATTTATTTTATAGAAATCTCAAGATTTTAAGCCAGTTGAGTATTTTTACGATGATGTTCACCTTGTACGAGACCCGAGGGCTACTCAAGATTGAATTGAAGGTTACAGAGTAAGAGGCACATCTTATTCGGATAAGTGTGTATGATAACGGTTAACCCTAGGCAAGTTAGGATTGTAGCGATCAGCTTAGCATCCTCTTTGGAATCGGTTCCACAAAGTGATTCGTAGGACGACTGGAACTTACATCTCACCAAAGAAATATGAAGTAAATTAGGGTGGTTTGATAAAATTTGTATGTCATGGTTGGTCCTCGTCGTGAATATTAGACCTGGTTAAACTAATAAATGTAATTCATTTAAGCACTTTCCGTGGAAATAGCGATAAAGCGGTGAGAGGCTTGCGACATTTCATCTTTGAGGAAAGTGTTGTCAGGTGGAAAATCATTCGTCACCCAAAAGGACGCGGAGACGCTTTTGACACTCCATAGAAAGTAGAAAGCGAAGACTGGGCAGCACTTACCCATTTTTTGACAACATCATTCCATAGAGGTAAAGGTAGAGAATAGCAGGAGGAATCAGGTATTTGGTGGAACCAACCATCTTTCACCATCTTTAGCGATGGATGGTAAGTACGAGTTTAAGGCCCAATAGAAGCTCAGAGCACGGGACCACCCCGAGGGATCACCCGTTTATCACGACTGGTGAATGTTATGCCAACAATCGGAATGATGGAATAAAATATCCAAATCTAACAATTTAATTTTATTTAAATTTATCTTAATAAGTGAGGCTTATATCT
The DNA here is from genome assembly GCA_037127315.1 of Ascarosepion bandense. Classification (NCBI taxonomy): domain Eukaryota; kingdom Metazoa; phylum Mollusca; class Cephalopoda; order Sepiida; family Sepiidae; genus Ascarosepion; species Ascarosepion bandense. The sequence continues at coordinate 2,864,241 of JBBBDQ010001045.1, forward strand.
TCAAAGATGATGATATCAAAAATGAAGGAAAAACTTGAAGCAACTGAAATGTGGTTCTACAGAAGGATGCTGCGTATGTCTTGGATCGAGCATGAGAGCAATGATGAGGTTTTAGAAGGGATGGAAACGAAAAGAAAATTAATACTGAGCATCAGGAAGAGACAACTGAAGTTCTTGGGACATGTGATGAGGAAGGAAGACTTGGAGATTCTGATACTCACAGGTCAGACAAAGAAAAAGAGAGGCTTGGGAAAGTAAAAATTATAATGGACATTTAATGTATTATACAAAAGATCTAAACTTATTTATAAATGAAACTTTGTGTGTGTGTGTTCGTTACCTATAGACTCCGAAACGGCTGAACCGATTTTCTTGAAAATTTACACAGTTGTACAATAAGCGTCTGCAAGTGTTCTTAGCTAGGTTTTCTGTCGAGGTACCCTCGATAAATATCGAAAATCGATAATCAAAAAAATCAGGTTATAGAAGAAGTGGTCCGATTTTAATCAAATTTGATACACTCATAGACAAAGACATAAGAAACGATATTCAGAAGTTTCAAGGTTGTAGTTCTTACATTAGTGCAGAAAATTTGATATAGATACCAGGAAATCAAAATCTGGCTTATATGCATTCATTTTTCTTTCAGTTTACGGTTTCGCTTTAACTGGAAACAACTATTGCTTTTTAGTCTTTCGTGCCAACGTCCAAAGAGTCTGAGCTCCAGGACCATGGATTAGTTTTAAAGCTTTCATTACACACGAGCAACGCCGGGCTATACTGCTAGTGAATAATATTTATAATAACAATAAATCCACACTTTAAACAAAACTTTCACGATTTCTTAAACCCTTTTTATATATATATATATATATATGCGGGCGTGTTTTGTGTTAAACATGTTTCCTTGAAAACGACGGACAAGGAAGATTTTATAAATTTTTGATTTATTTTTGCCCGTATTCTTACAGGTTTCCTTTTTGTTGGAGATAAGGAGTGTAAAAGTGTTCCATAATTTTTGACTTTCCAAGCGTGTCAGCCATATCACTTGCCATTTCCAAAGATACTATATTTCCGATGTTGTGATGTTTTATCCTCATGTTTTGGCTATAGCGTAATTTTTGCGTTTTTGAAAAGGAGCGTTCTTTAAAAGTTATCACGTGACATGAGCGTGTGTCTATTTAAAAATAAAAACTTTCAAAGCTCCATTACCAGTGTTAAATAGTGTAAGGTTGATAGTATGAGAAAATTGTTTAATCTATGGAGCCTCTCTTATAGCAAGGTGCCTCTGATATTGTGATTTAAATAGTATTTTTGTATTTTCAACCAAAATCTTTTTAAGGGTTCTTGTTAATTATGGGTTGGTATTTTTTGTTGCTCTATTATTAAGTAGGTGGCATGTAAAATAAGAATACCGTAAAAATTAAATTAAAAATTAATAAAATATTCCTTGTTGGTCGTTTTTAAATGAAGAAGAACGAAGAATAAAATTACAATGATCCAAACAATAATTTAAAACAGGGTTCAATATAAAAATAGAGCAATGAATATTTGTTAATAATTATTACGTTAAAACAGGTAGTTAAAAATGATGGTAATTGTTACAATCAGTGTTAACTACTTGACGAGACATTGTTCTTTTAATATCGAAACAAAAAGTTCAGTCTTGTAGTAGTTTGTAGTTTTTCGCATCATCTAACGCAATAAGTGATAATACATACATTATATATATATATATATATATATATATATATATATATATATAGTTAGTTATGTATCAAATTTACATGGCGTCATGGAAATTTCTATATATCGAGATAGGTTCTCATCATCATAGATATAATATAAATTTATTTTTAAATGGAACTTTGTGTCTGTGTGTGTGTCCGTTACCTATAAACTCCGAAACGGCTGAACTGATTTTCTGGAAAATTTACAGTTGTACTATAAGCGTCTGCAAGTGTTCTTAGCTAGTTTTGTGTCGAGGTATCCCCCGATAAATATCAAAAATCGATAATCGAAAAAATCGGTTTATAGAAGGAGTGGTCCGATTTTGATCAAATTTGATACACTCATAGACAAAAACATAAAAGACATTCAGAAGTTTCAAGGTTGCAGTTCTTACAATAGTGCAGACAATTGATAATATATATATATATATATATATATATATAAGGCAAGATGTTTGTGTGTCTGTTTATCTGCCAGTATGTCTATTTTTTCAGCCCTTTTTAGTTTTTGCTTCGGGTTTGGCTCTAAGTAGGTATAATTGTAGTTCTTAGTCTCAGCCATGATACTATTTACTCAGAGGACTTATTTAGCCTTCAAAATTCAGTTCACGACGAAAAATCTCATTTGATATCGATACCAGGAAATCAAAATTTGACTTACATCCATTGATTTTTCTTTCAGTCTACGGTTTTGCTTTAACTGGAAACAACTATTGCTTTTAGTCTTTCGTGCCAACGTCCAAAGAGTCTGAGCTCCAGGCCCATGGATTAGTTTTAAAGTTTACATTACACCCGAGCAACGCCGGGCTATACTGCTAGTATATATATATATATATATATATGAATTTTCTTTTTTCCTCCGTCATTATTTCTTATGAATTTAAATGTTATTTTAGGGAATACCCATCTTCGAGTAGATGTCCTTTCGTATTAATGTCCTTTCGTATTATAAACAATGGAAATTATATCTACCAAACTTAATAAGGGAATGTCGTATCTGGCAAGCTTCGAACTACTGTTAGGACAGAGTAGAAAGAGCCCATATTCAAACCTTTCTAGCGAACAATTTTTTTTATTCTGTACAATGTGCAGGCCGATAGAGGTAATTCTCACTGTTTAAAAAACAGGGCGTCTATTTAAACATAGTCATCCACTAAAATACCGTTTAGAGAAATAATATATCTTCTTCTATGCGTTTTGTCGTTTCGGGACGTAGGCGATCATGGCCTTCCACATCTCCCTATCCCTGGTGGTTCTTAGCACGCTTCTGTAACATCTTACAGCCCCGTTCTGTCATCCACCTGCTCGTGCGCTTCAAATATGTTATCCGCTGCTTTCCTTTGTCTCTTTTCCCCTCTATCTGGCCCTGTTAGTATCAGGTTCTCCATGCCCTCCCTCCTGATTGCATGTCCCAGGAACTTCAGTTGTCTCTTCATGATGCCCAATATTAATTTCTTTTTCATTTTCATTCTATCCAAAACCTCATCATTGCTCACATGCTCGATCCACGATAATGGCCATTTACTCGATTTCAAGCTTGACCACAGACATCATCCTAGGTATAACGATAAACTACATCCGGTAGCAAGGCCTCTGATTTAGGGGCTTAGAAGAGCGTTGAAATGTATCTTAATTACTGTTTTCCAAAGTCTGCCCTGACGTGGGAGTGGTAGTACCTGTTTTTGTTCCAACTATAGCTAAATAGTTAACTCCTAAACAGAGGTCAAGAACTATGAAAATATAAAAATAGACTTTTATAGTAACATTCCAGCAAGTCTTTTTCGAGAAGAAAATATTATTAGCAAAAATGAGAAGAAAATATTACCAGCAATACATTAAAAAAATATATGCCAGCAATAAACCTGACTCTCGACAAAACCTTCTTTACAAAAATACATTAATATAACCTGATCTTCAAACTGATTCGTACAAAATATACATATTATATACGAATCTATTGTAAAAAAAAAACTTTTCTGCATGAACTAACCCACTGAGGTTGATATACCGTAAAAAAAATCTAATCAGACCAGACATAGGGATACACATTTGTACGGCATGAATACTACTCTCTGAACATCAGATACCATAATCCAGTAATTAGAATGTTCAAGATATTTTCTTTCGCTGTTTTCTTAACTCCGAGTTGTCCTTCTTTTAGAATGGTTGCCATCTAGATGTTAAGAGGACGAGTTTGTCCTACTATTTAACCCATAGTTAGTGGGATCCATATCCTTCATAAAGGTATCTGCGAGAAAATGAACTCGAGTGGAATTCAAACTAAGTTTATGGTTTTCTCGTAACGAACGGTTATCTTATGCGTCATTCGTACACCCATATATGGAAATCTAGCTACATTCATGTATATGTGTGTGTCCTTAAAGAGAACTGGCAGGAAATATTTCCTGGCTCATTTCACAGGTTTTCCAACCTGTGGAGTCATTTTTTACCAACTAGAGCCAAATTCGATTTCATAGCACCTGAACACAAGTCTGTTTCAAACTTGAAATTACTAAAAACACAGGCGATATACTGGCCATCCCTCTATTTTACTTCTCATTAAAAAGAAATTCAATCATAAACTTAAACTACATACCACATAATTTCTGCGAGTTTCTTTTGAAAATTCCACCTGTCATGTAACGAATTCGACATTGTGAGAAACTCACACAAAAAGCCCAATAGACATTTTCTGTCCGTTCTTTTTAATACATATTTAAAGTAAGAACTGTTTTTTAAGTACATTGTTTAATATATATATATATATATATATATATATATATATGTGTGTGTGTGTGTGTGTTTCTGTGCACATATATATATGTGTGTGTGCACACACACACACACACACATATATATATACACACCGTAGAATATTTGGTATTTTTGTAAGGTAAATTCCAACAAACTCAAGTAGAATGTTAATTTTTTTTTATTGCATTTAACAGAATAGTATAATCCTAAAATCATTTGGATATTCTACAAATCCATGAGTAATAGATATTTTGCAGCTAAGCCACCGCTCTTCAAACCCAAATCATACAACATTAACTGCTATATGATTTGGGTCTGAAAAGCGGTGGGTTAGCTGTGAAATATTTATTACCCATGGATTTGTTGAATATCCAAATATATACAGGGGTAGACAAAATAATGGCAATTGCTTGAAATTTCAAGCAAATGTGTTTCAATATGGCCTAAGACTACATTTGGCTCTAATTACAGGTTGTAATTCTGCGTGGGATCGACTCGTACAAAGTTTTAATTGTTTCCAGGGGAAATCTTATCCATTTCTTTAGCTAAAACAGTCTAAGATCCTTTTTATGATGATGGTGGAGGATATCGACTACTCACTTGCTTTTCTAAATGAACCATAAATGTTAAATGATGTTTAAATTTGGAGACTGTTGTTGTCACATAAGATTATCTACTTTACCAGAATGTTCTTTGTACCATTTAACTACAACTGTAGCTGCATGAATGGATGCATTATCATCCTGGAAGGTGGAATTTCTCTACAGAAACAGTTCCATAGGATGAAGTCGTTTACTTAAAAATCTTAAATAGTCCTCCCTATGGATTTTAATAAACTTATTAGTATAATATCTGTCAAAAAATATAGTTTTACCTAAAAGTGAAGTAGTAACAATCTCAAAACAACAAACATAAAAATAGTTACTCTTTTGACAGTCAGCTTTTACAAATTATGCTAATATGTTGTTAGACGTTTACATTATTTTGTCCCCACCTTTTATTTATTTATATATATATATATATATATATATATATATATATATGGTATATCAAAAAATACTTTTACGAACTTTTGGCCGAGATCCCATACCAAAGCAAGGACGAAAGTTTATAAGAATATATGACACCAAATTGTTTGATTTTGAGTTAAAAAGTTTAAAGAAATTATACGGTGTATGACGCTGAGTTACCATGTAGACTGTTACATTTGGCATTCCTGTATATTTGTGCCAAGTCTGTAACATTTTACGTGTGTAGCTACGTTTTAACTAAGAACCGTCCAGGTTAACAATGGCAGGATATCCCTATCGTGAGCAGGCAGATATGTTTACATACCATCGTGCCAATGGTAATTAAGGTGAGAATGCACAGTTGTATCAGATTGCGTTTTCAGAATTGAAGTCAGTCAACTCATCCAACATTTGCTTCTATTTAACGTTGTATGGCTGTGACATGATCTCATTTGTGACACCAGAAACTATGGATCAAGGAAGGAGATCCGCTCGTACGCCTCAACACGAAGAATACATTATAGTGGGTGTCGGATACGATCCAGGTCAAGTGGCCTTTGCATGTTGTAAATCTCATAGTACCGCGTAGAGGTGACTTCAAGGGTAGCTCCTTGTATCCGTATCATTTGCAACGATTGCAGTGCCTTTCGTCCTCTGATCACTAACCACGGGAAATCTTTTATCGATAGTTAATTAGACAAACTACCGATTCGTTTTTTGTCTTGCTTACGGATGAGGCAATATTTGGAAGAGATGGAATAACAAATTTACTCAACCAATATTTGTGGACTGATCGGAATCCTAATGGTACAATACAGGTTAGACACCAGCATCTGTTTACGATTAATGTGTGGGATGGAATTGTAGATGACTGTGTTGTAGGTTCATATGTTCTCCAGCACGTCTTTCAGGAGCTGTCTGCGGGGACTTTATTTTGGACACACTTCCAAGTCTGCTAGAGGATGTACTCCTGTAAATACGAAGACGCATGTACACTACCGGCCATAGTTATTAAGTCACACTAGTTTTTTTAAAATAAATTATGTATTTCATACTATTTTTATTATTTATTGCCAAATGAAAATAGAATAGTTCTTTTGTTATTAGTAGTTTGCAAAATTTTACAAGGCAAGGAAGCAAAGATGAACTCGTTAGAATCACCCTAACTTTTTCTTCATTCTTTCATTGAGGAAACTGCAATATATGTAATTATTAAATATTTATAAATTAATTTGATGCACATGTTATTGTGCAATATTAACAAAAAAAACTATCCTATTTTCATTTACATTGGCAATAAATACTAAAAATTAGTATGAAATACATCATTTTTTTAAACACTAGGGTAGCCTAATAATTATGGCCGGTAGTGTAGTTCATGCATGATGGGGCTTCAGCGTATTTTAGTCACATTGTTCTCGATGCACTGACTAACGTCCACCATGAAAAAAGAAAACTAAGCTCCGAACTCAATCCTTTGGATATTTATATGTGGGGTCACCTCAAACAACTGCTTTGTGCAACAGGCATTTATAATGAAGAGTCGCTTCATCAACGTGTTATGGGGGCCTGCGAAACTAGTCGACACTGTGTGGAAGAATTTAAAAGGGTCCCCAACCCAATGATCATACAGGTGCATGTGTGTGTAGAAGCAAGCATTTGTTATGAGTTGCTTATATGGATTTATTTTACACATGTTATATAGGCATTTTACCTTGTTTTAATTTCAGGAGCTCGACCCAAACTTTGAAGTTCGGAAAATAATTTTTGGATTGTATTTGGAGTGTACATTTAACGATAAACTTAAAAACAAATGATTTGCAGACGTATGTTTATATGGACATTTTTCTTTGTTTTGATGTGAGGGACCCACCTCCAAAATTTGTAACACACACACTCTATCTATCTATCTATCTATCTATCTATCTATCTATCATATATATATATAGAGAGAGAGAGAGAATGTCGCGAGCATGCGCCGTTTGTAATTACTCAAGGCAGGCAGCTGGGTGACCTTTATGTAGTAAATCTACAAAAGTAAATTATTTTGCATTATATGCTAAATAATGAGTGACTATAATTTTGTTGTATTAGGTGCATATTTGGCCAAAGAAAGAAAATTTAGCTTCTGACCTATTTTATTGAGGAGAAAATCATATTTACTTCTCCACTACACACATCATTTTATCTTCAACGCTAAAAAAAATTACGAACTCCACAAAGCCAAAAAGAACAGACACTAACAACGCTTCTAACAAAAATTACACAATTTGTAATCTTGCCCTCCAACAGTAAAAAATTAATGATTCCTTACTTTAAGATCATTTCTACTATCACTACGACAGTCGGGTATGTAATTAGGTAGACAAAAAAAAAAAACAATCAATGTCGGTATTTATATAATAAAAGTTTACAATGCAAAAATGTTTATATGGGGGAGACATCATGTAATCTAACGATCTATAAACACAAGAGAAACTTCCGTTTAGACAAACAATTTCTCTCGTTTTTGAAACGATTCTTGACATAACTTTGATTGCACTAATGCCACTCCTAATGAAAAAAGAGCATTATTCTTATAGAAGAAAATACATTGCAATACACCTCTAAAGCATTAAGTGACATCGCCAAATTTCCCTGAATCCATTCTTAGAGAATCTAAATTCTAGCTGACTGACTGTCTGTCTGTCTGTCTGTCTGTCTATCTATCTAATACAGAAAATACATGTTTAAAGAGATCAGCAATAAATTAGAATAATGTCACCCTTGTACACTGGATAAATGCACAATGTTATGAGAACTCTTTCTAGCGACACACAAAATTACGAATACCCATTATCTTTCAATGCCCACTTAGATATACAAAAGTATTCACAAAGTTACATTCATGTAAAATTATCTAGTTTCAATGCAAGTGTTAGGCAAATGACCATTGCGAACTGACCCAAAGAAAATTTGAGTTTCTGTGTATTTTCTGTCAATCTAACGAAGCTTTAATGAAAGTGAAACATATATGTATATATATCGTCATCCGCAGACAGATCTGTTTCGCTGTATCGCAGCTCTTCAGTACGGTTAGACATCCGATTGCTTTTACCCCAGGATTGAAACCTGACCGAATTGGCGTCAGTTGGCGATTCTACTTCTGAGCTATGGGCGCTCGGTAGAAGAAGGCAGACTTTTAGCATATGATGTACACTGTTGTGAATCACTGTTGTATGATTTGGGTCTGAAGAGTGGCTTTGGCTGCGAAATATTTATTACCCATGGATCTGTAAAATATTCGAACTTTTTTCTTGAATATATATATATATATAAATTCGACTACAATTTCGATTTAAAAATGCCACACTAATAAAAAGAGTAAGCAATTTGTTCAGAAGGAAAGTTCTCGAGAGCGCCGCCATTCAGTACTACAAAATGTCAATTTGCCCCCGTTTTTTCCCAATCTCACCTTTGCTTATGGAATTGATACTGAAGCAGACTAACATATATAATAAAAAGTCCAAGGAAAACGGTTGAATTCCTTTCATTTTTACATCTCGTGACATTATATAAGAAAGAGTTCTAAACCTAACATATTCTGTTAATCTTTTTGATTTGTGAGCGTTTTATAGTTGCCAACACTGTTTGTTTATAGATACGTAATTTGAAATAAAGCTCATTTCGTCTTTTTACCTTGATAAAGTCCGTCACAGGACAAAACGCGTCCTGTCCTAAATCTCAGATCATAACTGAGTATATTTTTACATATATATATATATATACTTAACATGCTATATATGTAACTCTCACAACTATAAACACATACCTATAACATCACATTGCCATCTTTCTTTGAATCCATTCTTAAAGAATATAACTTGTATCTATCTAATTCAAAGAATACGAGCTTGAAGAAATCAGCCATAGATTAGAATGGCTGATCGCGCACAAAGGTGAAGACATTAGAACTCCTCCTTTTAAACAGGCATACATACACAATTACGAATACACATTACCGTACGATGCCCACTTAGACATGCAAGGTTCTTCGCAAACTTACAAATAGAATTATCTACGGTTTAATGCACGTGACAAAATACCAGATTTTCTGTCATTTTGTCTGTTTCTTCTCAATCTATGACGAAACTTTAATAAAAGTAAAACATGTTAGGTTGATATACGCTTTTCTTCTTTATTTTATAATATAATTGAGGCTTACAGAACTATTATTCGTTTAGACAACATTCAGCGATAGCTTGATTCATGCTAACTGCAATGCCCAGATCATGTACTTTGTCTTTTTGCTCGAATATTTATGTATGCAGGTCATCGATGTGGATAGTCTTTTGGGTTGAATTGTAGGTAGTTTATTGTATTATTTTCACGGTTATTTTGGTGGGCGGTAAAAGCTGTGATTAGAACTATTCTAGGGTTAATGAGTGGGAATAATTGGGGATCTGAATGCAGTTGTAGGACTATTTTTTTTAATCATATCACCCCGAGCAAGGCGGTAACGCCACCAATGTGCAGGGGGGCTACGTAAGAGTGAAAAGATTAGAAGACAGAAAGCCGGAAACCACATCCTAAACAGGGAACAAGGGATGAGACTCTACACCTGTTCAATAGACGTGGGTGAAGTGTGAACCGGGCAATAGTTTAGTCTATCTGCTCTAATTGAAAAAGAAAAGAGTAAAAAGGTTGGAAAAGAGAAAGCCGGAAACCACATCCTAAAAAGAGAACAAGAAATGAGCCTCTACACCTGTTCAATAGACGTGGGTGGAGTGTGAACCGGGCGATAGTTTATCAGTTCAATTTTTTACTATTATTGATTATTTTACTGTTGGCTGTTATTACTATATTTATTGTATCTACCTGTGTGTACGGGTTTTTTTTATATGTTTATTTCTTTATAAATTCAAGCAAAAACATAATACATGTGACTCCTGATAACAGTAAGACACTTTCACTTCAGACAAGTTTAGCCACAACTATCCACTAAAAACATACCTACCATCACCATCAACATACAAACTAAAATTAATGTCTTTACTTTACGTCTCTAAACGAATAATATGTAAGTGTTGTGGAGTAGTTTTTGCACTGAAAGTTATAATCGTGCTATGTCAGTTGCTAATCGACTTAGCGCACCCAAAGTGTTAGGAACTTGGGAATCTTCCACTGTAAGCTGACTCCTTAGTATTCGGCTAACTGCCGAATAATATCAACTGCCTAGTAGTTTTACTGAACTCTAAAGAACTCTCTAGAACTTCTAAGAACTCCTATGAACTTCCCACGAAATTCTCGAGTTAACAGAAAGTTAACTCTTAATTATATAGGAGGTAGAGTCCATTATCTGAGGAATAGGTGTGTTTCACCATAACAGTAAGCCTCAATTGTTGAGATCATATTCCGAAGTTCGACTTAGGCCGCAAGAGTGCAAAATAACATAAGTCATTGTCGCTGCAAATGAAATCACCGAACCAAATTCAACATCAAATTGAGCCTTCATTAGTACATTTCGCTCGTGATTTACTTTCTAAAAGAATTAATTCAGCTTTCTCTAATCTCTGTTCCTTTCCTTTTTATTTCTTAACCAAAAGCTTCTCTTATTTCTGACCAAGTGAACTGAAATTTGGTGTTGAGCAAAACTTGGATGTGTGGGTGGTGTGATAGATAATGGCTCAAAACTGTTAACCGGAGAGACAAGTCCCAATTCCAGTTGATTTTTTTATATTCACTTACGCACAAATCTCCTTGGGGAAAAGTATGACGCCATATCTTCTCCCCCATCTATAGGTTAATTAGTAAGACTTGTATCAAGACTTGTAATAACTTGTAAAACTTAACTCAAAACTAAAGTTGCGTAAAAACAAATTTCGGCATTAAATGACCCATAGATGTTGATATGCCATTAAATAAAACAATCAATCTTTTGAATTAACGCTGATGCTAAGGTCTTAACTAAAGCCTTGTTTAGAAATATTATGTGAATTGATATCATGCGCTGTGTCTTCTGATGTTTAATTTTTCAGTAATACTTGAATAAATATCTGATGTCTAATTTGTTCGTTTAGGACGTTTCGGTCGTTGTATGCTCTGACCTTCCTCAACGGCCGAAAACGTCAGGAATATGATATTAAAGATGAAAACGACTGTTCAAACGATGCAAATAATGTAAATAATTAATGCTCCTTTGACAAACTGTAAAAATAATTACATCTAGTTTTTTTACCTGAATTAAATATTCGATTAGAGTACAGTTCGATTCGAACTTAGCAGTAATTAAAACAGTGTTATTAGTGAAATATTATTGATTTGACTATGGAATTATGTTATTTAAACCATGGCAATTATGTGTAGAAATAACATCACCGAAATGTCTGCCAAGGCTTCAGCGACACCCCTTCGCTCGATGGTCAAAGATTTTGATGACGTCTCTGCATAGTTGCTCCTCGAGCTCACCAATATGCCTTATTATCTCATGCTTCAGATCTTGAACTTTTGTTGGCTTTTTGACACAGACCTTCTTTTTGAGATGACCCCATATAAAGAAATCTAAATGCGTCAAGTCGTACGATCGTGGTGGCCAGTTAACATCACTGTTTCGAGAGATGATGCGACCTGGGAACTTCTCATTCAATAAAGCAATTGATGCATTGGAAAAGAGAACAGTAGTACAAAATATATACAAAATGAGGTCACCTGCGTGACTGTTTGGTCCGGTAGCCAGAGTTATCTGCTGAAATTGACTTCTTCCACATAGCAGAAACTGCTGCTTATTTATATTTAGAAGAATTCATGTGTGCATGGGCAAATTACCACACCACACAATAAGCATTGGAGACAGAAGTGAAAAATGTCTGACAGTATTCTTCGAAGGCTAAATTTCCAGTATATGTGACTTTACAAAAAAAGGGGTTAATTTTCTATTTTTAGTTGTCCTCTTTGCAAAAACGTTTTTCTTTGCTCAACAATTTCTTTATTTTTTTAAATTTTTATCCCGTTCTTTGTCTCGTTTTTACTTCTGTTCTTCTGTTCATATTTTATTTAAAAAATCATTATTTATTTGTCTCGTGCAATTATTATTAATGATCGCAATAATAACGACGTGGCTCGTACTGCCAGCAGTAATATTACCAATAATAGCATATTTAATGAAATTATTCGGGGATGGACACCCAGCCAATAGCGTTTGCACCTTCCGTTCTTTCCAATTCTTGATAGAGCAAATCGAAGATGATCTCACCGAATACAAGCAAATAAATAAATAAATACAAAATATGGACTTAAATAAAACGAGAACTACTCTTAAAACATTACAAAATGTTTTAAAACCCGATCAAAAACTATCAAATTTGTCTTAATCAAATTATTTCAATGCGCGTAGCTCGAAGGTTATTCTCCTTCATACTTTGTCATTACAGCAAATATTTAGTTTTAATTATAAAATTTCAATTAGTTTTTTTAATATTATTCTAATTCGTATATTTTTAAGGCTTTTAATTTGTTTTCGTTCCGGAACAATTTTAATTTTATCATTATTATTTTATGCTTCAGGTTTCTTGTCTGTTCAGTGATGTCATTGGTTGAAAGAAATAAGAGTTGATTACAAAGTAGAAATGAAATCACCCCACTGTGAAAACGATGCTTGAAAGATCAAATATACAAGTTAAAAATATTTCCGACATTGACTGAGGTTAGTTTAGACTGTACAAGGCCAGTCTTGTTTGGCTTCTAATAATAATCGAACAAATATAGCTTAACCATTGTTTTTCATATATTTACTCGGCTTGGATTTGTGTGGTATAATGACGCCTTTGTTAAAATGGCGTTCGAAATTAGCTGAATAGCGACTGCTTCAGTTCAAGGTTGCAAGTATAATGGAGAAAAAAAACGAAATATTACTTAGTCTGGAACAAGTTACCAAATACGATTCGAATTTATTTAAGTGGTAGTGGTCCATGACGACGTGATATGCATTTAGTAAGTTTAATTTATATTGTCACAAAAAATTGAATTCGCCACATTAATAATGTTGAACTGTTATGTAAAATCCTTTTATATGGCAGTGAATGCTGGTCAGTTTCCTCACAGATAAAGAGAAAACGTTACGTAACAGAAATATGACTCTACAAAACGATACTGAAGATACCATGAATAGAAAACGTGAACAAGGGCCCTTGTACTTAATATCAGAACGAGTATAAATTTCTGGCATAGATAATGTCAAAACGAGAGATTGGAGAATTTGACACTCATAGGATAGTGAATGCAATAGAGAACCAGCGATTTACCTGCCTAAGAAGTTTGTATAATTGGTTAGAAAAATAGAAATGAGAGTAAAAGAACAAGAATTGTTTAGAGCTAAAATGTATATGACGCTGTGAAGAGCCATAATCGCTAATGTTGGAAGTGGCGGCATATAAGTTTTTGTTCACCACTGCTGTAGCCATGTATTGAACTCGCAACTCTTTAGATCAAATCAGTGGCTCCAACTAATGCTTTTATCCATTAGGTCATGTGATAAAATCATTTGTTGGATCCAGATACTTGACCCATAGACTTGTGAGTTCAGTACTTGGCTATTTGCTTAACAAAAACTTAGAGTTGAGTTAACGGGAAATAACTAAGATATCGGAAGTGACATGAATCATAGAACGAGAACATACCCCAGTAATCGAAATAAAGGGTTCAGTTCGAAAATCCTAACTGAAGAAAGTAGGAGCGTATAACGTCAAAAACGTCATGAATATGGTAATAAAGATGAGGACAACAATCCAAAAAATTTAAATAATGAAAACGTTATAGTCTGCGATAGGAACAAGTTCACCACTGCTCAAAAGGAGTAGTCTATGCAATTTGCTTGCGATTTGAGATGATTTAGAAAAATTATTTTTAACTATGTGAGTTAAATATCTCCTCAACAGACCATACTTTGCTTATTCTGTAATATGTTTTGTTATATATATATATTCCATTTTTAAACGAATTATTACGCGCCCTAGGTTTCTACTAGGTCGCGTAATAACTCGTTTAAAAATGGAAAACATTCAAAAGTTCTAAAATATAATGGTTTGAACACTTTTTAATACAAATGTGCACTGGTCTAATCTTATGACCAGAAACTAACTAACTATATATATATATATATATATATATATATATATAGCAACAAAGTTGTAGAATACATAAGTTGTTTTTTTTTTTACCTACTGTTCATGCATTTACTTTTAAGCGCACGTAGCAGCTTCGAAACGCGAAGATTTTTGTGTAAGATCCTATGAATTTATAAACCATTGTAACAACCATTACTATATATATATATATATATATATATATATAACAATACTTTACACTCGTCTGTTGTTTAAATTTCTGGTAGACAGCAATAACCTTTGATCATATTCGGGAAGTAATAAAAACCTTTTCTGTCTAAAATTAGGTTTTGTTTCCTTGACAATTAATCTAATTTGATAGCCTTGTAAATTATAATAATTTGTTGATTTTAAACTTGCAACCAGGGTTGCTTTCTCTCAAGATAATTTTCCGTTAAAAATAAAATAAAATGTGAAAATGTTAGACAGTTATTACCTAGACTGAAATTTTGTGAAGAATTACTTTTAAGATGTCTGTTTTGTGGATAAATTAATTTCGTATCTATGGTGTTTAGGTCGAGATAAACGCCTGAATTATAGATGTCGATTTTAAAAGTAGACAAGATTCTGCCTTTGGAAAATTGATGCAGAAAATATTTTTACATTTTTTTTTTGGTCCGAATTCTTCTTCTTTTCTGTGCCGTGTCCCTTCAGAACGTAGGCGATTATGGCTTTCCAAACCTCCCTGTTCCTTGTAACTCTTAGTATATTTTGTCTTGTTATTTCTCTCAGACACAGCTCTGGCATCCATTTGCTTAAGTTAATCACGTATGTCACGCACTGTTTTTCCTTGTCTCTCTTTCCCTCTATCTGTCTCGTGAGTATCAGATTTTCCAAGCCCTCCTTTATCACTCGTCCAAGAAATTTCAGCCGTCTTCTAATACTCTGCTTCTGAAATACGTCCTTGTCCATCTTAATATTACTTCAGATCTCAGTCCTCTGTTAGAAACCTTCCCAATTATTTAAATTTCTCTTGTTGATTTCAGTATCCCCAGCCTGTAGTTGGCATTTTGAGTTCATCATTTTGCTGATGACAATGCATTTTTTTTTATAGTTGACGTTTACTTCTTTCTTCTCTCCATTCTGAAGGTGGTTTTGTAGTTTAATTTTCGTCAGCAGTGTCATCTTCATGTTACATTAAGACTGGCCGCCACTGATGAACCCTGGCAGGATTTCTAATTCTCTCAGAATTAAATGAATTTAATAAAGAATAACAGAATTTGACACATTTAAACAATGACTATGTTCACAATACAAAGTTGATGTTGGATTCCCTCCCCTGTCTGATAAAGAAATTCTCTGAAATCTGCTAGATAATGTATAAAGTTGTATCTAATCTAAACTTGTTTCTAAAGAGAACTTTGTGTGTCTGTCTGTGTGTGTGTATGTCAGTTACCTATAGACTTCGAAATGGCTGAACCGATTCACCTTCGGATCTCTGTGTCGCACTTTCCGTCTTCTGCTAAAACAGTTCCCAGGTATTTAAATTTTTGTACCTGCTTAATTTTAGTATCCCTCACCTGTATTTGGCATATATGTCAGTCAAACGAAGCTATTTTCGTTAATTACGCTGAGGAAATATCGTAATAAAACAAATTTTTGGGGTTGTTCTGACCCATTTCTTTTCAATTAAATTTGAGAAAGCCAATAGTAAACAGTTGTATAAATCATTGGCTAAAGCAAATAGCAGAAATTGTTCGTCTGGGCGAGATTTTGTCCCAAACAAAATTACTCGACTTGAATGTGACAACGTTTCCAATTAATCTTTTACTATTCATAATGTAAAACTATTTTTTATTATTTCTTTATGGGGCTTTATATAGTTGTTTGGAATGAGAAAAAGGAAATATAAATCGAGAGGAGAACATGTTTCGAACTATATTGCTAGAAAGAAAAACAGCGAGTAAAATCGAGCAAGATGTAGAAGAAAAGAACAGAGGAGGTAATTAAATTTGTGAGCGAGAAAACCATAAAAGAAAATTAGGAAATTAACTACATTGGCCGATCTCAAATCTTGTACCTTTTACATGGTATAAGATAGGTTTGAATATATATATCTCCAAACCTAAGAAAAATTAAGACAGGCACGTTATTTCATGGTGAATCCGTAGAATAGACCTATTTCAGGTGAACCATCGTCAGCTCCCGTCTTTATTTAACAAAGGATTTTACACGAATGAGATTCACAAACCCCTCCCCCAAAAAACGAATAAAAATAACGGTCACTCCCTTAAGAGAAAATTTAAGAAAAATACATCAGTTTGGCGAACACATACACATATTCATACACAATCATATATACATGCAACATATAATCATATGACACACGTAGCTGCCAATGTCAACAAAAGTTCGAAGATACATTCATCTAACATTTAGGTTGCAGACCCATGGATTTGAAACGTAAAGAAAGTAGGTTAGGCGAGAGAGAGAGTGTGTTAAAAAGTAAGGTTAAGGCTCTCTTAGAGAGTTATCCTACCACTGTATGTACAGGATACTCCTTTGGATTCTTCTATACCCACACTGCATGCTGAGATAGATATATATATATATATATATATATAGATCCTTTAGTATTTGTTTATACTTCTGAGATGAGATAGTATTTACATTATTTACATTGTTTGATACTAACTTCTCGCTTCCTGGATACCTTCATCTCTCTGCATGGTCTGAGGGTTTACGTCAGTGAGCACCTCCATCTAGCTAGGGAGACGTCTCTTAAATCTCCTGACCACCCATATATGTGTCTCCGGCTTTCACTTTTCAAATCGGTTAGCTATCTTTTCCTTCTGTACCGTTCCTCTTTCTCTCCCGATTGTTTCCTGCTATACAGAATCTCTGACAATATAGACAAGCCTACTTTATTCTATTCATTTGCTAACATATTCGAGTTCGGAGATCTTAATGCCTACCATGCCAAATACCTAGAAAACTGATTATGGTGGAATTCATGCTATGAACTTTGCTATTTCTCAATCTCTTACGCAAGATCGGAGTGGATTTCCCCACGCGCTTCGGACACGCTTCTCTGCTAGATCTGCTAGATCTTTGCTTCACCTGTGTCCCTGACTCCTGCCAAACCTTGCAGCTTTACCCTCTCGGTAACTCCGATAATTTTGCCTTTTCTATTAATATCTCTCTTCACTCTCACTCCCCCTCAGGAGCCTACTACAGACAGAATTTCTTGCTGCTACCAAAGACCAGACTAGGATTAGTTCCGCGATTTTCTATGCGACGTTCTTTGGAAAAAATGTGTTTATTCTCCCCGTTGAGGACTGCGCCTCTGAAGTCTTCTCCTGAGTGAAAGCTGGTATCGATGCTTTCATAACGATCAGGAATTTCCGTTCCAAACCTCATTCGTCTCCCTGGTTCTCCTCTGTCTGCTCGGCTGCCATTGCCCACAGGAACCACTTCTTGCTGCTATTTCGGAGCCACGCGTCTGACTATAATACGTGCCTAGGATCTTGAATGACGCTAAGCTGATATTTGCTGAGAGAATGAAGCAACGCATAGCTGCCCGCAAGTTCGGTTACAAGTCTTATTGGCGGCTCTGCAAACGCGTGCTGAACAACTGCAAATCATCCAGCCCTCCTTGAATCAATACATTTGAAGTCATCACAGCATCTGTTGACAAGGCTAAGTGCTTTGCTCGCAGATTCTTCTCCAACTTGACATTTGACTCGTCTGGAGTATCCCCACCCAACTTTGCTCTTATAACTGAGGCTCCACAGAGTGATGTTTACATAATCTCCTCTTTGGCATCGTAGATAATTTCAAAATTTGATGCCCATTAGGCGAGCAAAGGAGATGGAATCCCGGTTATTGTCCCGAAGAAAAGTGCCACTGAAGTCTCCTCTATCCTCTCTAAACTCTATAATTACTACCTCTGCTTTCTGTTTTCCTGTCTGCTTTCTCTTTTGTGGTTTCTGTATTTAAGAACTTAGGAGGATCCTCGGATCCCTCTAATTATCACCCTATCAGCCTCCTACCAATTTTCGGCAAAGTGTTCGATGCTATCAACAATGCTGAAATAGTTTCTCATATCACTTCCCATAAATTATTCTCAAACAGACAGTATGACTTCCGTTTTGCCAGGTCTACTGCTGATATGCTAACGACCATCACTGAGTACATATACCAGGCCCTCGATAAGTCCAGCGTAGCGCGAGCTGTTGCCCCGGATATCTACAAAGCATTTGATAGGCGCAAACTACGGGTTATGGTATCACTGGACGTTTACTTGGTTTGATCTAATCTTTCCTATCAATCCGCATAATGAAGGTCGTCTTCAACAGGCATTCCTTCACATCCTACTACACGAATGCGAGTGTACCACCAGGTTTCTTTTCCAAGGCCCGACGCTCTTTCTGATCTTAATAAATGATCTCCCTGACGTGACCAAATAACAAGTAGGCATCTAGACCACCATTTACTCCCGCCTCACTAAGAAATCTGGCGAGGTGAAGAAAGATATCTGCTCTGCTAATCATAACACCTCCACCCTGTGGTAGTCTGGGGTAAGAAATAGTTTGTAATTTTTAATGATTCTAAAACGAAGCTGCTATCTGTCAACCACCACAGACAGTCCTTCCTACCACCCCATCAGCATGGACCAAACTAGTCTCCCTGAACGTAATACACTGCACCTCCTCGTCCTCACCCTCTCTTCCGACCTCAAGTGAAACCATTACATTGAATCAATAGCTAAATCCACTGCTAGGGAGATTAGGTCACTATGTCGGGCCAGGAATTTTTTCCCGCCTGAATCCATCTTCTACATATCCAAATCAACCATCCGACTGTGCATTGAATATTGTTGTCATATCTGGTTGGGCGCCCCTGCTGTTCATCTCAGGGTTCACGTCAGGATCCAAAGGAGAATCTGTAATGTGATCTGTCCTGACCTGGCAGCTCGACTCCAGCCACTTTCTCACCGACGGGATGTGGCTTTCCTCTGTTTCTTCTACAACTATTTTCATGGCGTTTGCTCCGACGAGCTTAGCTCCCTGGTGTCCCCTCCACAAGAATGTACTCGAGCAACCAGACTGGCAACAAGGTCCTACCCTTTTACAGTGAGATCTACCAAATGCAGCTGCACTTCTACTCTAACAACTTTTCTCGTACTTCCCAACTGTGGAACTCACTTCAATATACTTGCTTCCCTGATGGCTACAATCTCTAAGAATTTAAATGCAATGTTGATGCTCATCTCTTAATCACTTGAAACCAGTTTCTCTCTATTTTGTTCTCTTTGTCACTCTACCCTCGCAATTGTCTTCACACCCTCTCTAACCAGTTCGTCTTTCTCTTTGCTCTCCCTTGCTTAAACTTTGACTTTTCTCTTATGTAGCCCCTGCGCATCAGTGGCGGTACTGCTTTGCTTTGTGTGAAACGATTAAGCATAAATATAGTCGTTCGTTACTTCTAGTGACTTGATCCAAATAATTGTCAGTGCAATACTTGGCTACAGCAATGGTGAAAAATAACTTAGAGAGTTAAGTCCAAGGGAGGTAACTACATAGCATCCGGAAGTAGAATCGCACTTGGGGTGAGAACAATCTATCTCAGTGATCAAAAGGAGGAGTTCGGTTCAAAATTCTTAGCACCTAAAAATGGACGGAGCCTGCAACGACCAAAACGTCGTAAACATGAAAATAAAGATGACGATAACAATCCGAACAATGTAAATAAGGAATAGATTGTTATAAAATATGAAAAGAATGAGATAGGTATAAATAGATTTGAAGGGAGATAGATAAATATGAACAGAATGCGATAGATATATGTATATGCATAGATAAATATGAACAGAATGCGATAGATATATGTATATGCATAGATAGATATGAACAGAATGAGATAGATAGATAGATGTGAAAAGATATATCTGAATAGCTAGAAAGATATAACTTTATAATGTGCTACACGTTCGGCCATCGAACAGGCCATGAATATCAAATTTTTCTATTGTTTTAATGTCAAACGTTAATTGACTGCGCAGGCTTTGTTGATATTATCAATTCCTATGATAAAAGAATTGAGAAAAGAACGTTAGTAATCTCTCTGCATTTTTAAAACAAAATTACTCAATTTATTTAGTAATTTATCTTGTAGTCTTTGTACCCACCGAGTAATTATTTAACCAGAATGTTTACCAGATAAAATTGAAGACTGTCTGTTCGTGGTCTGTGGAGGTCTATCATCTAAAACAAACGAACGATAATCATCATTGGCAGAAGACAGATAAAAAGATGTATTAGGATGTCAGATCATTGAAAAAGAGAAAAATGAAAGAATTCGTGTTTTAATACGCCTCATCATTATCAGTACCGTGACCTGCTATGGTCTTAAAATCGGTGTGATATCCGTTCTTATGTCTCTGTTACATGCCAATGTCTTAGTTACTGTGAACGATCTTCCAATCGACTCTGACATTGTCGGCCCCTTTTTCCTCTTCTCTTGTTTAAGGTGTTACCTTGTAATGCTAAGATTGTTGTCGTGGCGATACCACTTCAACTTCATCATAGTGGTTATGAGGGGTCGAAAGGGTCTATTTCTTGTCTAATTGCGTCTTGAACTGCGTGATTTGTGATGTGGTTTATGTTGATGATTACATGGCTTGAATGATATTTTCCATATCACACACGCACACATAGAAAGACCAGCCACAATTGATCACACTTTTCCTAGTAAGTCATTGATCGAGAGATACATGATCGTCTAAGCGTGTATCACCTGTGGCACTGATATATAAAATAGCAAGACCGTATCACCAAAACACTCTGCTGCTGTCGGCTGCTGCGGAAAGTTATAAACAACCTGTGGTGCTTCCCTCGTCGTTGCTCAAAGAACCGAATGCTGGACTAAAGAGGTCGAATTGTAGTTAGTACAGTACAGTACAGCCTCTTATTCTTCAGTGTGCAATTACCCAGCAGAATATGGGCAACCATGGCTCTCCACAACTTTCTATCTTTTGTAGTCTTTAGCGATGTTTGCCTTTTCATTATCCTTTCTACTCTGTTCTGGTATTCATTTACACAAACTATTTAGGAAGGTTACTATTTTACACTGTTTCTATTAACTATACTTGGCTCATTATGTGTTTAATACAATTTACGCCCTATAACGTTGAATACACCGGTTCTCGCTCGATCACCGAAGTTAAGCAACGTTGAGCCTGGTCAGTACTTAGATGGGTGACCGCTTGGGAATACCAGGTGCTCTAAGCGTATAGTGACAGATGTGCGTTGTGGTGCAGTGGATATCGGCTCGGAAAGAGAAATTGGTGAGCCGAGTTCGAATTCCAGTTGAATACCCTGCATTCACTTAAAAGCACTGGTACTTTTGGGAAAGGTAATAATCCATCCCTTCCCTCCACTTATGGGTTAAATAACAAGCATAGGACTTGGGGACCCTGCTCTTAAAAACAAATCTCAATGAATCTTGATACTCGAAAAGAAAAAATGTTGTAAAAATAAAATAACCTTACCCAAAAGCCATTTGTTATGACCTTAAACGATCCCATAAGGATTGATAGGTCGTTAAACCTCGAAACAAACAAACAATTTATATGTGCATGATTCTAAATATAAGTGTCTTTTTTCGTATCCAGTTTTTTAAAACATCACCCTTGCTAACGTTTGCTATCCATGTTATTCTCAGCATTCTATTTTAGTCTCATCTCGTCGTCGTCTGGGAAGGAATTGTCTAGCATTCGCTGTTATAGTAAATGATTGATATTACATAACAGTTCAACACTCTCTCCTATGTTTCTAACTAAATTTCCCTGTTTCTTGATACTGTGTTTAAATTTCAGAAGGCATCTTTTTCTATTTTAGGGCAATTTCTCGTGTTTCTATACTTTCTTTAAAATAAAAGCAAGTCTAACGAGCAGACAAAGCTTGAAGAAAATAATAGTGATATGTATGCTGATGAGACAATTTGTCGATAGTAAGTCCGATCAGAACGGTAAAGTCAAATTATGGACGGATCTTAAAAAAAGACCTACAGTCCCTTATTAACTGCGACAGAGGATAGCTTGGTAGTTTTAACACCTTCAAAATAAAACTGCTCACATCTGGGAGACCCCAAAGATGAATCAGCAATACTATTGGTCCTGAAGGTCGGAGAACACAACAGCCAAAATGTTGTCATAGCAACAACAAAGATGAATACAATAGATCACATGAAAATAATGTAAATAATTCAGATAGACACCAGTTCTGTAAGGAAAGATTTCCATATATATATATATATATATATATATATAGATATAATCACATCTCTCTTTTTCAAAAAGCGTAACACTTTTTAAACCTGTTAAATTAATAAAACTCATTCGGATATTACCGTTGATAATGTTTGCTGTTTGAATACATTTTCTTCTGTTTTTATTTTATTTTCATATTTTCGGACAGCTTTCATGTTTTTATAATTTGAACTTGATCATTCTATTTCTCGTCTATTGGGATTGTAATACCTTTAAATCTCGTCTCCATTCTCATTCAGCACCATGGCTACCCCTATTGACCAAGTGCCAACAGTTTTGATAATTCTGAGCTTGCATAGAAAGAACGAAGTTTATCGACCAAGAACAATGGCGGAAATTGAAGCTTTACTGTTAGACATTGCGGTGCCAATATTCGATAATGAACAGCATCAGAAAAGCATCAATGACCAAACTGTCGTTTATGTTTGGCAAAGAATTCTTACTTTTTGGCTGACAGACGGCTTTTGAAGCTCATATTGAAACATTTACAGAAACACAGATTGCTTTTTCAGTTCGTTAACCTTAAATAATGGACAACAATCCGATAAAAAACGCCTTTTTTATTTATTCCGATCATGACTACAAATGACTTTCAGAAGAGAATGTTAATGTGCATGAAATAAACAAACCCAAACGATTGATGTAATTTGTAATCAGAAGTGTCAGAAATTAGAGCACAGATCCTCCATAATCTGAATAACTATATCTATGCGACGTATCATAAATCTACAAGGTTCTAGAGTTATTTCATAGTTCTATTTATGTTACTTTAATAAACTTTACAGTTTTTTCCGACATAGGCTCAATGAGGTTTAAATATGGCAAGCTCTTGGAAGTTAACCGAGTGTTCTTGGAATTGGTTTCGTATCAACGACGCACTATAGGGGTCGGAGTGTTATTTCATTGAAACAATCAATAATCAGCGAAAAACATGGCAGACATATGGCTGCAACAAGTTGGCACGAAGTGGGTAACGGATCGTGTTCGATGTTTGATCAATTACTTCCCATTCACTGAGATCTTTAGCCATGGTTGGCAACCAGTCTAGGAGAAACTAGCTCGTAGCCTTGAAGAAGTGTATAATATACAGCCCTTGAAAAAATATGGTAGTGGTAATATTAACCGTTTCCTTATAAGCAAACAATCAGCTTTCATTGACCGAGCAGCCACTGCTAATAGGGTTACACTTTTCTTTACTCTCTGGCTATCATATTAGGATCAAACTGTAGTATTTGTTCTCCTCATCTCTAATAGTAATATTACTAATTAGTCGTTTCTCTATAAGGAAACATTAAGCATTCACTGACCGAGCAGCCAGTGTCCCTCGAGTTGAGCCTTTCTACACTCACTGACCATCGAGCTAAGATCAAAATGTAATGTTTGTTCTTCTAATGGTAAAGCTAGTATTAGCTGTTTCCTTATAAGGAAACAGTTGACAGGCACTGACCGAGCAGCCAGTGCTATTGGAGGTTGTATTCCGTACAATCTTTTTTTAAAAGAAATTTTTTTTAGAAATAGGTTTTTTCAAGGCTAGTAATTGAACTTTACATTTCCTTCATAACTTTTCTTCAAAGCCGTATAGAAGTCAACATTTTGATTATAATTGGTGTAGATAGACTAAACTATCGCCCGATTCACGCTCCACTCACGTCTATTGTACGGGTGTAGAGGCTCATCCCTTGTTCCCTGTTCAGGATGTGGTTTCCGGCTTTCTCTTTTCCAATCTTTTCACTATTACGTATCCCCCTGCACATCAGTGGCGTTACCGCCTTGCTCCGGGTGATACGATTAAAAAAAATATCATTTTTTTTTCTTTTCGAGTTGAGCGTAAGATTAAGGTGATTTTTAAAAAAAGACCTTAACATTTATGGTCAAACAAAATGCTTTTTTTCTGCCTTTTTTTTAGCTACAGTAGTTATAGTCACCAGAAAATATTTCCCCACTCGATACGTAAACTTCGATTCAACGTCAATAATCTTTTGAAACACTAGAAAAACTTCACAATCGCCAAGGGACTTTTCACTATCATGTCTGTTAGGAGCGTTCATAACATCCTTGAGCACAAACATGAATCTATTTCCACTTATGCTTAAAAATCACTTTACGGATTAATTTCTAAATCAATTCCTGAACAATGGAGAGAAGTGAGTTCTCTTTTTGCAAAACTCGCTTGCAATATAGACGCCTATTGATTTAATTGATGTTTTTTATAACTCAATTGACACATCAATGTCTGTGTTTAACAAATTTCTCATAACAAAAGCACTAAATGACGTTTAAAACCATAAAGAAATCCTGTTTGCCTGACTAAATAATCAAGAAATTGCTTGCCTGTTCCTATTTATAAAACATCTCAGGATCTGTGAATATTATCTCATGGTTACTTTCAAATGAAACATCTTATTTTTAACACAAGATGAATTATTAATAAGATTTTCAAATCATACCGCAAATTAAGAAATCCAGAAATTCTTCTTTTTCTGTGCCTTGTCCCTTCAGGACTTAGGCGATCGTGGCTTTCCACGTCTCCCTATCCCTTGTGACTCTTAGCACGCCTTCTGTTACACCGTGCAACCCTCGTTCCATCATCGACCTCATTAGGTCCTTCAAATATGTTATCCGTATCAGATTTTCCAAGCTCTCCTTCCTCATTGCATGTCACAGGAACTTCAGCTGTCTCTTCCTGATGCTCAGCTCACATGCTCGATCCATGATATTTGCAGCATCCTTCTGTAGAACCACATTTCAATTGATTCAAGTTTTTCCTTCATCTTTGATGATATGTCCAGCATTCACTTCCATAGTGAAGAACTGACAACACATAGCAATCTGGTACTCTCTTCTTTGTTTCTAG